>VBSM01002608.1:128165344-128268893 GCA_008086735.1 Cheirogaleus medius
GCAAGCACCACATGTACTCACCAGCAAATTGGCATTAACGGATCAACACCTAAGCAGACACATAGAAATAACATTTATTGGGTGTTGGGCAGGTGGGAGGGGGAGGAGGGGATGGGTATATACAAACACAATGAGTGAGATGTGCAACCTTTGGGGGATGGTCACGCTTGAAGCTCTGCCTCGAGGGGCGAGGGGCATGGGCAATATACGTAACCTTAACATTTGTACCCCCATAATATGCTGAAATAAAGAAAAAGAAAAAAATAGAATTCAGGAGCGAGTTGACAGTATAAAGTGAAATGTAAACTTATTCAGAAACTATAGAATGCCTAGTAGAGCCTAGTTCTCCCTGCAGAGTGTAACCGGCCCCATGGTTCCTGTTGCCCCTCTATTTAAGCAGCAGCTTAATTATAGGCTAAACAGGGGAGGATTATTCATGTTATTTCCTGGAAAGGGATTTTGTTTCCTGGCATTAGCATGACACCCTCCTTTTCACTAAATATGGTCAAATAGGAAGTGTAATGGCATCAGGTGCATGATGGGAATGGGAGGTTTCCTTAGAAACTTTTATGGTAATGAAGCGTATAATGAAGCTGTAAGGTCAAGAAGTGGTCAAATTCTCCACCATCTTGGTTGTAACCAGTTGGAACTTGTCCTGCCTTCAT
This sequence comes from Cheirogaleus medius, assembly GCA_008086735.1. Lineage (NCBI taxonomy): Eukaryota > Metazoa > Chordata > Mammalia > Primates > Cheirogaleidae > Cheirogaleus > Cheirogaleus medius. The sequence goes on from VBSM01002608.1 coordinate 128,166,010, forward strand.
CTTGTTTTAATCAGGTAGCTTGAAATGAAGTTTTGAGACTTCCTGACTCAGTTAGGCAACGCCTGCACAATTAAGCAAAGCCTAAAGCAATGCCTGAAGCAATGCCTGCCAGCTCCCTGCTTCAAAAGGAAGTACCTAAAAAAGAGTTTCTCAGCCTGGGCACCATTACTCTTTTGGGCCCATAATTCTTGTGGACCATCCTGTGCATTGCAGGATGTTTAGCAGCAACCTTGGCCTCTACCCACACGATGGCCCCCTTCATCTCCCACCACTGAAAACAACCCAGGATGTCTCCAGATATTGCCAAAGGTCCCAGGGGGTGAGGCAAAATCATCCCCGGTTGAGAACCATTGGACTAGATGGGTTTGGAGATGCAGGTGAGTCTAGCTTCCATGAAGAACCCAGTATAAACAGCGCACTTTTAGTTGTGCAAGACTTAGATTTCTGCAGCTTGTCAGAGGTTAGCAGCTCAGTACAGGCCCCACTGGAAGGTGTCTCCAGGATCTCAGGCCTCAGTCAAGCCCCAGAGAGGCCCAGGATCTCTGAGGCATGTGTGTTTGCTTCAAACATATTATCAGCTGAGCCTGTAACAAAGCTTTCCAAATGGCACGAGCGAATCTCCCGGACGGCAACTGGCAGCATGGTTTGGGAGGATTCCCTTTTCATTTCCTATGCTTTACGATTTTTTTTTCTTCTGCTCTTCAAAGAGCATTTTTACAAGCTAGTATTCTATATTGCTCTGCCTGTACTCCGAGAAAAGATAAATATTTTCAATGTGTTTTCTGAGACATATGCTCCCATTGAGAAAACGTATCCCTTATGGACGTAGCTATTCTGACCTCATTAGCTGGGTAGATCAGAGGGAATTTGACAAAGGGGGCTCTGTATGACCAGGACACCTCTGTCAGTTTCCAGGGGAGCTGGGGGGCTGCTGCCACTGGGGGCGCACCTTTGGGTTTCCCAGAGGGCTGCCGCAGGAGTCTGAGGGGAGCCCAGCGAACAGGTCCATCAATGAAAGAGGCCCGGAGAATGACCTTGCTCCTGGTTCCCAACTCCAGGGTCCCACTTAGCAAGAAGAGTGAGGAGAGACTGGAGAGCTGGTTCAGAAGTCTACAGAGGCTCTGGGACCACCCCAGGGAAGCTCACACAGAATGCAAAAGCTCTGACAGGTAACTGTTGCTTTCTTCCCGAAAAGCATTACGAAGAAGGTTGTACTGGCTGGAGGGTGACCTACTCATCAGCAGTTTGACCAAAAATTTCCCAGTTCTAGCACTGAATGTCTCATATCCCAGGACACTTCTTGGTCCTTGGCTAACCAGGGATGGTTGGTCAGCCCTCCTGGATGAACAGGCTCAGGTGGCAACTATTTGTGCCCGGCAGAAAAAAATGGGCAATGCCTGCTGCTTCCAATTCCCTTTACAACCCCCCAGATGTTAGACAGTCAGCCTTTTGGTATTTGGTAACCCTGCATTTTATTTTCGATTTAGAATTCTAGTTTCAAACTTGTTAGCTGGATGACTTCAGATAAGCCACTTAACCTCTCTGCACCTGTTTTGTCACCTGTGATTTTGGGCACTTCTACCTCCTTCCACACTCATTGTATGGACCAAATTAGATTAGTGTATATAAACACTTGGCACATACAGGCTGTCATAGTGTGGATAGTAAGCGATAGTTATTATTACTATGATTAATATCTGGTTCCCAAGATTATTAATAGGTGATGACTCCTGAGAAGAGTGATCTTGTAAGCTGACATCAGCTAGCATAGCCTCATCACACTGGAATTACCCACAGCCTTTGCACAGTTGATAACACTATCCTGAAAGTGTCATGAAACATTTGAGACTCCACTCTCTGTGGTTTCTTCCTTTTTCAGTCTTCTTTAATAGATTGCCCTCAAATTCCCAACCTGTGCACATTGGGGGCTCAGGTTTTAGTCCTTGGCATTTCTTGTTTCTGTCTAGGCTCATTCCTTAGATGATCTTAACCCATCCCCTGGCTTTAACTATCATCTTTACATTGAAATGTCTACATCAACATCTCAACCTTCAACCTCTCCCCTTACATGTACCATCATATACTCAATTTATTCTCACCAGCGGGTATGTGAGTCTCCTTGGTTGCCTATTTTTGGTAAAGTTGATATTGTCAGACTTGTGTTTTTCTTCTCTCTGATGAAAGTGAAATGATATTGCATCACTCTCCTTGTCCATCATTCTATCACCCCACCTTATTTTGGTCCTTGAAGGCATTCTCACTTGCAAGTTTCCTTGCCATGAGACTATATAATGAGTTAGTGTGTCTGAGATCTAGGATCCTTGGGGAGCAGCTTTGCCGTCTTTCATTGAAACACAAAGGACTGAAGTAAGAAGAAACCAGCTTCTTCTTGTTTAGTAGCCAGAACCAGAAACATTATGGTTGTTCTAATTCTGTCCAGGTACCTATCTTTATTTATTTACTCTTTTATTTATTTATCTTTTTAAAATTAAAGTGGGATGATAAAATAATGTAGCTGACTTTTAAACTAATACATAATGACTTAATCTAAATGATGTGACATTCCTCAAAATTTTATCATCTTCATCATCATTTTGCAGTTCTTTTGCAATTGTCTTTCTGAGTATCTTATTTATGAAACAAGGTGGGGATGTAAATAATAAATAAATAAATATATCTTGATACTTGTGACTTATTCTTTTGAACAACATTAGAAATAGTAAGTAGTGTTTCTTTGAGGTTAAACATAATATTTGGAAATAACTAAATTACTAGTTTAACTTGCTATGTGACTGTGGACGAGTTACTTAACCTCTCTGAACCATATTTTTACTGACTTATAGAATAAAGGAGTTACACTTTCCAATCAACAAGGGTCTTTCTAATTCTTATGTTCTGTGGAATGGTGGACCATTTAGTTATCTGACAATTGAGAGATGTATACTGATCCCCATGTTGTTGTTACTTGGGTATTTCTTTCTTCAGTGGATATGCACGTGCATGGTGTCTGCATGTGGTATTTGAGTGTATATGCATGTATGGGGGAGTGGAGGTTACAAATTTGCAGAATCAAAGACCGAATATAACTTTGAGATACCATCTGGTTCAGTCGCTGTCTTCAGACCAAACCATATCCAAAATTATCTAAACAGATGAAGGACTAATCTACTTTGAAATTCACAACTCGTGGATTTTTTTTTGTTTTGAAGAAATTCCTTCTCAAGGTTAAATTAAATCTTTCATTTAGTCCTCCAGTCGTGGTCTCCCTTGTTCTCCTTGGAGATGGGTAGACACACACAATGTGAAATATAAATCTTGAAAATGTAAATTTGCATCCGATCTGTAAGAAGAGGTCAATCTGAAGAAATGATAGACATCTGAGAACAGCAAAAACTTCCTCTCACCCCCTCAAAAAAAAAAAAAGAAAGAAAGAAAAAGAAAAAAAATAGTCTGTCTATCTATCCATCAACCCACCTACTTACCTATCTGTCATCCATCTATCCATCTATATTAGCCTAAAGAACAAATAGCAGCATTCTCCTCTGGTGTGCCTGTCTCATTGTTGTGTTAGTGGTTTCTGTCTTCAGAGGCAAAGAGATGTCAGAAGCAGTCATCCATGCTAATACTAGACACACCACCAAACAAAAACTCACACAGAAGTGTGAATTTGAGGGCCATTTAACACTGTAAATTTCCCCCTTGTATAACAATTATGGAAACACGCTTGCTAATTGACAGTGCGGTGCGGCACTGTGTGAATGTGAGCAGTGTTCAGTCGTCCTCATAATTCCTCTTTTTATGGAACCTGTCCAGAGGATGTCAGACCCAGCCCCCTACACAGGAAGATTTCTCCAACTGAATATTGTCTAGCATTCCGCACAGGTGCACTCAAACTATTTGAATCAGTATCTGGCTCATTGTGCCTAGAACTTGAGTTTTAGTCTCTAAATGCATGCTACTTTGTTTCTTGGTTTGGGGGTTGCTTTTTCTTTTATTTTATTATGCTATTTTATTTTAATTTCCCTGTTTAGTTATTTCGATCTGGGGTAATTAAGGAGTATTATCATATCCAAGAGAAGAACCTGTGGCCTTAAATTATTTGGCTCCCTAGCCATGGTGGGGGTGGACTACATTTCTGTGTGAAAATCACATTTACCGGGAGCCAGGGGTTACCTGAAAAGACATATTTTTTAAACCTAAATTAATCCTGGTTATACTCACCAAGACATGAATCCCCCCTAAAGAACCTGCTGTCCCACGGGGAGAGAAGACAAAAGGCTGGCCACTGCAGGCAGACTACCTGGGTTTGAAGCCTGGCTTTGCTGTAATGACGGGGTTTGTGACCTTGAGGAACATATTCAGTCACTTTGAATATCACTTTCTTCATCTGTCAAATGAGAGTACGATTAGGGTTGATGTGAGGAGTCAATGAGATAATCCATGCAGAGCACTTTACAAAGTGACTGGAGTATGCTGAGAACTCATTATAGGGAACATTAGGTTGTCTTGGCAAGAATCTGGAAATGAAGACTGTGTGAACAAATGTGAACCGGACAGAGCCAATCCTTCAAGACGGATCCTGAGTGCCTAACTGGGCCTAGATTTAAAATAGAGCCAAGTAGCCATTTGCTGAGTAGAAGTCACACACCTTCTCTGAGTTCCTCAAAAATCTACACCTCTGTTCAACTTGGGGACTCCGGAGCTTGCCTCAGCCAACTCATCAGAGCTCACTTGTCTTGTTCAATGAGGGCTCAGCTGTGTCAACCAATCAGAACTCAGCTGTGCTGACCAATCATAACTAAGTGAGTTTGAATTCTTCGCTTGCATAAAGGGAGCTGGTTGTGGACCTGGGTGGGAACTTTTGCTGTAAAACTCGAATTCTCCCTTTGTTCTCTGGAATGCACCGTTGTTTTATGCCAAGGGCTATGTCTCTTCAGTTTGCAAATTCTTCCCTGAAACAGTCCCTTTTCTCCAAATTCCTTTTCAGAGAACTTTTGTTCACAGTTGGCTTTGGGATCAGCCAGGTGGTGCTGAAATTCCAGTTTAAAATAATAGCTGATGTGTTATCTTATTTGGCCTTCATTCACATCAACCCTCTGAGGGCCGGGCCTTAAGTCCATGACACAGAAGGCCCCCATCCCTCATTGCCAGGGTGGTCCCAGCTGGGCCCCTTACTCCAAGAGCACCCACTCTGCCTGTGTCATGCAGTTGTTTTGAGAATAGATGAGTAAAAACAGGGAAGTGTGCTTTGGAATTTTTAAGTGCTATATATATGCTATTGTCACTAGTATCAAGGAACTGGGTATTGCAACTTATTTCCTTAAAGATCTTCGGGTTGTAAAAGGTGGGCACTGAGATTATGAGTGTGGACCTAGGGGCACGGGGTTTAGAACTTGAGCTCATGCCTGTGCTGATGGGAAGGGCAGTGGTTAAGATACAGGTTGGCCACTGGACTCCAAACTCTCGAGGTAGGTTCTCCACACTGTCCTCAGGATTACCCCCAAGACAGTGACCTTATTGAACTAGCACCTTTTTGTTGTTGTTTTTTAAGGTTGATTTCATGCAGAAGAGAAAATAAAAGAGAGTGGGAATATGAGGGAGGAGAAAGGGGAAAAGACACCATTACTCATGGTATTCAAACTGATTTTAGTTACTATTATATTAAATTAAAATTACAACTGGATTTGAACTGACATGTTCTTCCCTTCACAGTGTTCTGGTACACATGATAAATACTTAATTTAGTAGATTTAGAAATTCTCGATGACACGTCATTAGTAGGCATATCCTTGCAGCCATGTGCTTGCAGGGGTACATAAGGGTGTGGAGGCATCTGTATCACATTTGGGGTTTTATTTTTTCTGTTTTATTTTGTGCTTTTGTTTATTTGTTTTGTTTGTATAATTTTTCAAATCCAGCCACAGCCTGTTCTCTTTAACATCAATCTTGTTTCCCCTTCGCCCGTATCCCCAATTCTCTTTTTGTACAATGAGGTCTCCGGGGGTGTAGAGGGTGGGGTAAGGCAGGAAAAAATCTATTAGATTATAACATTTTATGGGTTGTCAAAGCTCTAATGACATTAGCCACCTAACTGCAAGGTAAAAACCTTTGTGATGTTATATAACAGGTTGCCATGGGCTTGACAAAGCTTTGTGAAATAAACAAGAGAAAGGAAGCTGAAAATACCCACAGCACATAACTGTCCCCCTCTTCTGAGCTCCTACCACCACCCATGGACATTCCCTTCGTGCTTATTAGCCCCTGAAGGGCATTTTTAATATAAAATGTATATAAAGTCTTCCCAAATCAGAAAGGTCTCCAAGTCTCCAATTTAATTGGAATGGAAAATGCTAACTAATTGGCATCAAAATTTGATTTGTGGGAGAAACCTCCTTTTTGTTGGAAACACAACAGTGTGTCTGAAAATACAAGCCCAGTCCTTCAAAAATCATCTGTGAGCGCCGCCGAGGAATCAATTAAAGTTGATTTGGCATATCTGCTTTTGACAAATATAAAGAAATCTCTGATTAGGCAGAGAAGAAAAGAAGCTTTCTCTTTCTTGCTCTCTCTTCCTCTCCCTTTCCTCTGCCTCTTCCTCTCTTCTCCTCATTTCCCTTTAAAGGCAGTAGGTGTCAGAAGGGGGTGGGTAGTGATATGCAAAACACGGCCTCCATAACCAAAGTAGCCTGCAAAATTAGGTGTCAGCATGCAAAGCTTATTGATGTATGAATGCGGAAAATGAAAGGCGGCAGTAGACAGCCGGGGCTAAAGGTGAGACAGGCACAGCGAGAGCAGCTGTAGATCCACGTCAAGGTGTTGCTATATGAGCTCGGGTTTTTTCTGGAGGGCCACAGCCTAACAAGGTAAGCCTGGCCATGAAATGATGGAACAATACAATATAGGCACACACAGTGTGAATACCAAATAAATTGACACGGTGTCTCACCCCCCCACTCCTCCTGCACTGCCACCCCCCTTCAAAGTATGCCTGTGTATTCATTAATAAATTCATATTCTGAGTTTTCAATAAAAGAAGAAAATGCAGTGTAAACTGGAGTTACTTAGTGACACCCAGCTCATTGCTTTTTATTGTTGCTTGCAGCTACGAAGCCTTCACAGTGCACTAGTAGAATTTATTACTGTCTGTCTCTGTGGCAAGTTGGCGAAGTGCGCCTTTTGAAGAAAATTGACCCACACTTCATGAATATGATGAAAAATGCCAATAACACTACAAAGACGAAGCTCTTGACATTACTCTGCAAAGAGCTAAAAGACAGTAATGAAAGTATTGCAATTACAAATCATTACCTCCTCTCCAGCCAATCGCCAGCTTCCCTCCTCTTTTCTTTTTTTTTTTTTTCTTTTTCTTTTGGACCACTCTCAAGCTCTGCTGCCCCAGGTGCTGTTTTGCAGGGAATGACGGGAAATGGAGGGTGTGTGAGGGCTCCAGCGGACTTCTCAAAGGAGGGAGAAGGAGACAAGAGGGAAAGAGCGGAAGGGGTGGAGGGGCTGTGATAGAAGTGCCCCTCCCACTGCACTTGGGAAGAGAAGGTAAAAATGAAAAGTTCTTAAAGCCAATGGTCAAGAGGTCATGACCTTCTTGTGTGGCCTCTTCCCTCTGAAAAGCGGGATTAAGAACATCTGCTTACTTCTTTGCTAAAACTGTTCCCTCTTGGCTGGGTCCATTTTAGTCAGGGTTAAGGGAGAGCACCTTTAACCTTTTATCTTTTGTTATTTGTTAGAAATCCAATTTGGACATTGGCAAATAAATTATCAAAAAAAGTATCAATCTGTTTTCGACGTAAGAGGCTGACCTATTTTCTTATCCTAAAGGTGACTATGAAAAAGGCCAAACATGGTGGTGGGGGGAGAAACACTTAACTTTATAACTTTAGACTTTAACATATCTTAACAAGGGGCCTCCCCCTTGCTGTTTCAACAATTTTCTGACATGTGCCTTCTGTTGACTGTGCTTATACTGTCATGATCATGAGAGTCTTGGTTTGCTTTGTTTTTTTATTTATTCAGGGGGGTGTGCAGGGGAGGTATGAATACATGCATTTCTTGACTTACAAACAATTTATAACTATTTATAAATAGCCCCTGTACTTAAAAGAGGATAATGGCTCATCTCACCTAGAATGATGGCAGAATTATTTTCTGCTTCTGCTATGATAGAGGCTATTAAAAATCTGGGAAGTTTATAGGGAATATATGAAGTCAGACATAGACGCAAGGAAGAAATTATGAATAAAAGAAAGTAACAGCTTCAGGTAACTGCTGTGAGGAGAGGAGAAATAGAAAAAGGTTGGATACGTTGGCATAGTTATTTGACTTTGAGGTGGTCCTGCTGCCTCCAGATCCCCTCCCCTACCTCCTGCTGAAAGGTCTGTCTTGCTCTGTGATGCTGTTAGAAAGTATACTCATTGGAGATTCACTTTGATCCTATGATACCCCATTAAAAAGGCAAATTCCTCTAGGAAGGATAGGAAGCTAGAAATCATATTTATATATTAGTATGAAATGGCTACATCAGATTTGCTTTCTTTTTAAAATCTAGTTAAATATTTGGCCATAGGACATAGGGTATTTTGCATCATGAAACACTGAAGTAGGGAAAGGGTGGAGACTAAGCATAGGTGGACCTGGACAGGGTAGGGCTTGTGATGCCCTGCATGCTAGGTACCACATGTGTGGCATTCATTACCAATAGACTACGTAGTCACCTTCCACTAAGCCTCCGAATCCTTTTCACATGTTCCAGAGAACTCCTGTTGATTGATCAAAGTTGACATGCCAGAGTAGACCTATTTGTCATTTTTGGGTTTCACCAGTTAATTCAATCTCAATACCCCCAGCAAAACATTCTCCATAGGAATAGCAATTGGCCAGTGCCTCTCCTAAAGGAGAAAGTAAATCTCTGAGTGGTCAAACTAATAGCTTAAGGTACCCATCTCTCTTTTATTCATTCCTTCATTCCTCATAAACACAGGGAGTACCTACTGATTACCTGGAAGTCTCCTGGGCCATGTTGACACAACAGTGGACCTCCCTAAGGTTTGACCATAAAGCATGGCCTAGAGGCTAAGCCAGATGCCTGATACACATCTGGAGACTGGAGCAGGGTCTTCTCAATGGAAGGTAGAATCAGAAGGACCCACCTTTCTCTGTAGGGCAGCAGCACAGTAGAAGGAACCTACGGAAGCAAATACATGCTAACATGGGGGCTCCTGACTAGAGCCTGGATTAGTACTGCATCAAAGCTTTATTTTACATTTTAAAAATTAGATTTAAAAAAAGAATTATTAGCTATAAAAGGACATAAATGAATATGAGAATAGCAACCATTAAGCAACAAAGCTTGGGGTGCACATATAGGAATATGGCACAAATTATATATCTGCGAATATCCATGCTGCTAAATTTGTCCAGCCATCAGAAGATTCTGCATGTGCTCTTCTACCTTCTGTGTGCATCAGAACATGCCAATTCCTCTCTTCCTTGTAGAAAGAGTGGTAAAATGAGACTGGAGATGGAAACTGAATGGACTTCTTAAGGAAAAAAAACTGTGTTTGTATCGCTGGTTGTAGTCCAGTGTCTTGCATAAAATTAGTGCTTAATAGATGATAGTTGAATCCAATTGTTCAGAGAATCAGAGGAAATTGGAGTTCCTTGAGAGACTGGTTTTTAGATCTAGTCCATTTGTCCTCAAAAATTCAGCATAAACCCTACAAAATGTAGGCATTCAGTGGAAGTTTGATAAATGGAATTGAATTTGATATGACACTAGAGAACTTACATGAAAGGACAAGAACAGAGTAACTAAGTATTATAGACCAAGATAAAAAATATTGGAAGATACTTATACATATAGGTTTCTTTTCTCCCTTTTTTTCATACTCTATTGACCTTGTGGGTGAGTTAGGTGAACACCTGGTTCGGCTGCTGTAACAAAAAATTCTTGAAATTTCAGTAGTCAAACATGCTAAACGTTTATTTCTCACTCACATAACAAGCCTATGTGGATATTCCTCGTTGTCCGGAAGCTTTCCTCCATATAGGATTAGACTTTTCTGTCTTATGGTTTTGCGATCCTTTATGGCCTAGGTGTCCTCTATAACCAGTCAGCAGACAGGGGAAGGAAGTGTTTAAAAGATACAAAACTGAACTGCTCACATTCCACTGATAGGAGCCCCTTCAGACCCCATCTGAATGACGAAGGCTAGAGGTGAGGTGGAGGTGGAGCTGGCGGCTGGGCACCAACTTCCTAGTGAAAATCGTGCACTGTGGAAGCACGGCAGGGATTTCTGGTAGACAGGCAGCCATCTTGCATGCATAGGTCAGTGGACCTCGAGCGTGGTTAGTAGTGGCAGCTTCAAGTATAATGTAGTTACATAGTCAGATCTTCCTCACCCTCCGCCACAGACAAACCTTCACTGTTAGACATACTTTCAGCTTATTCTTACAGCTTCTCACTCAAAATGTAAAAACTGTGAAGAAACACTAACACATCCAGGTAGTTCATGTTAAGCATGGCTGTGAGAGAATGCTGACCCCTTGGCTATGTCATGGGAGAAAATAAATGATAAGGTAGCAGACTTTCGAATCTGATCAGGGTCATTTTCGATGTTCATGCCCCGGGTAGAATGAAAGTCAAAAAGAGTCATGTGTCCTCAGGAAGCCCATGAAACGATTTGTGAGAAGACTTTCCTCCCATGTCTGGTAGGTAGGTGCCATTGACCACGCAATAGAGAACGGTCCAAGGGACACCCACAACATTAGCAGCCTGTCTTGTTGTAGCTCCCGTCAGAGAATCCCCACAAGCACTTCTCCGGGTCTGTTTAATCTGGAGGCAGCAATGTTTTCCAGCTCGTGTGAGTTGTTTGTCCTAGCACCATTGACCCCTCTCCTGGGTGTTTAGGGTGTGTCTGAGTGGGAAAGAGAGGAGAATCTGTGGGAAGTGCCATCTTTGGGCTTTGGTTTGAGACGCTCCTCCATGTGGCTGAAACAACAGTGTTGAAGTAAAAAGCCATCAACAAGGAGTCACAAAGACTGAGGCTCACTTTGGCCTAAAACAGTGATCTCCACTCATCCTCAGACTCATCTTGCCAGCTTAACCTGTGTGAAAATGGCCATTCGAAAGCTACAGAGACAGTCTGACTGTAGCTTTGCGGTACGCTCATGGGTTCATTACATCCTTCTTGACCTTGGATTTGCTGTAGATGTTCTGACTGGTTTCCACCAAGGCCCACAGCATTTTCATAAGTGGGCAAGGTGGGCTTTCTTGCTTTCTTAGGCCTAGAGCTCAGAAGGCGGCCAGTTTCATTGCACTGCAGACATCATGCTTCTTGGAGGAAATAAACACTCAGATTATTGAAAGAATGTAGAGACTCGTTGGCAGTTCTGGGTCAAGGTAAATCAGTAGTTGTATGTTTTTCCTATTTAGAATTACACTGGGGAGAGGCTGGCCTCAGGTCCTTAGGAAACTGGCTACACCTCCTTGTTACATGGCCATAGCAATTTGAATGGGTTTGTCCACACGGCTTCTAATATTTCAGGCCATTTACTTGCCTTGTAAGTAATGCAGCTTCCCCCTCAAGTTTTGCATTTGCTCTAAACTAGATGACCACGATGCCTTGGCTAATGCCTTTAATATCTAAGCCTTGTACATTTAGTGCTTGGTTAATAACAGGGAAAAAGCTCTGGTGACTCACCTTGACCTCAAAAGGGGAAAAAAAACACCCTTTTAATAATCTGGGAGTTTATTTGGATCGAAGGCATGCTGCATGTTACACCATCTTCTGTAGAGCCGCACAGGTCACAAAGCAGCACCCTTGTTTTTTATGAAGTCAGCGAAGATGTCTAGGGGCCGGACCCGCCACTTCCCTGAGAGCTTTCAATTCATCTTTCATACGTAATCCACTAGTAGAGCAGAAACCCTCACCAAGTTTAATAGGCTTTTCTCTGAGAACTTTTCTAAATGTATAACCTTTGTTGCAATTAAAGTTCAAGGTACATTTTCTAAATGTCTTCAAAAAGGCGTGCCCAACTATATTTTAGGAGTCAACCCACAATCTCTTGTGTCTTATCGTTTTAAGCATTCTCTGTGACACTGAACTGGGAACTACCTGAGGGTAGGGACAAGTGCATCAATCAATACTGGATGCTTATGAGTCAGATTTATTGAACAAATGAATGGAAGAAGGCTTGCCTTGCACCACAGGTTCTCAATCAGGGGTGATTTTGCCCCAGGAGATATTAGGCAATATGTGGAGACATTTTTGGTTGTCACAACTGGAGTGGTGGAGGGATGCTGCCCTCTGTAGTGGGTATTGGCCATGGGTGGGGCTAGCATCCTACAGTGCACAGGTCAGCCCCCTCAACATAGAATTATGTAGCCCAAAATGACAGTATTGCTGAGGTTGAGAAACTCTGCCATATTCATCTCACAATAGCATGTGCATTCAAAATGTCTGGAAGATGGCAATTGGGCTTTGGAAGATTCATTCAGCAAATATTTATTAAACATTTTTCATGTTCAAATCCAACCAAGTCCTCCACCCAGAAAGCCCTCTGATGTTTTCTTGTTCCCATCCCATCTTCCTCTTCCCTGTTCCCCGCTCCCCTCCTTTTACCATTTTCAATATCCATGGCAAAAAAGACAGAACGCACTGCAAGAGGGAATGTCTAGAGTCAAGAGTATGGCTCTTCCTAGTTACTAATTTAATTGTAGTAAGCCTTTTCTGAACTGCTCCTTCTGAAGATAAACATGCTTGTGTTGCTAGTGCTGCCCTGCTCAGCTTGGGAAGCCCTTTGGAGGTGGACATTGAAGGTAAAGAGACACATTCACAGGATGTTTACTCTAATGATGCTCTCAAAAGCATTTGAGATTTTTAAACATATGCTTCCAGCATCTCTCTCTATCATCACATTGCTGCTAAATTGTGGAAAAGCTGTAAATAGAAATAATGGACTCAGTTTATTTTTAATTAGAAGGCTGCTGCTTAAAGTTGCAATCGTGACACCACCAAGCTTGCCTTCTTTTCACTTGGAAGGGAAGAACGGAGAGTTCCTGGGGTTTTGAACTTGAGCCAGGTTCCCAGAGTCGTCTGGTCTCTGAGCCTTTGCAAATTCAATGGCTTTTGGTGGCATGGGGTCATAGGATGATGCTCTGCATTACTTAATAATGCTGTTAGACATAGCAAGAAATGCTCTTATTTCCACAATGTTAGAAATAAGAAACACTTAGAAATGCTGTTTTGTTTTTTCTTTTCCTTCATATTCAGTCATTAACATCTATCCCTCAATTCAATACAATTTGTAAAGTCATATTTACATTTTTTTTCAGTAAAGTTTCTGTTAAATTTTTAGACATGTGGATGAGAGTAATGTTATCATGTTGCTCACTATCTCCCAAGTAAAATTTATTCTGAGAATATAATATTCATTCACAGATGACATTTCTAAGGCTCAGTGTTCTCCACCCCCCAGCTGTGAGATGACATGAATAAACAGAATTAGCTTGGTATCCTGTTATTTTAGGACCACCTGGATTGCCAGAACCATCACTGTTGTTGTCTCAACCATCTAAAATACAATGGAGAGAATGCCCAGGTAGGGAATGCCCAACTTGGAATTCCCTGGTAGTGGGACAGAGAGTAGCCACAGGAAGATCTAACTCCAGGCCCGTCCACGTGTTCTCCCAAATGCTGTGTTTATAAAACACTACCTGCTTTGGGAGAGATATTTTTCTCTTCCTCAGTATTTGAGTTTTTCCCCCACTGGATTAACACTTCCCATTCTGCAATGGTTGCCAAGCTTAAAGCATAATGATTATGGCGAGAAAACTTGCTATTTTACGTTCATAATATAGTTAGAATGTTCAAGAAGAGAGTTTGATGGAGCATGAGAATCAGCATGTTGAGTGCTCCTTAATTTGGTTTAAATGAATATGCTGGGAGGAAAATGGGTTTAGATGAAAAGAGATGTTTAGAGATGATTCAGAACTGTGCTGTCCAATATGGTAGCTGCTAGTCACATGTCACATGTGCCTCTTGTGCCCTTGAAGTGTGACATTGCTGAATCGAGATGCAATCTAAGTATAAAATACACAAGAGATTTCAAAGACTTAGTACGAAAAAAAGTTGCAAAATATCTAATTAATAACATTTTATGCTAATTACATATTGAAATGGTTATATTTTAGATATATTAGGTTAGATAAATACATTATAAACTTAATTTTACCTCTTTCTTTTTACTTTTTTAATGTGGTTACGAGAAAAACAGACATATGTGGCTCACATTTGGGACTTGCGTTATATTTCTATTGAACAGCACTGCTTTAAAATGCTGTCTGGGAGTGGCCTGGCCCTCCAGAGTGCATTTCCATGGCCCAAAGGTAAAAGTTTTAAATTTGCCATAGTTTGGCTTAACCCAAACCATACTGTAGTTTCAAGTTCCATGAGTAGTAAATTCCAATGTCACATAAAAGCTGCCCCAGAGCAGGGTTCAGAATCTTGAATAACTGAACCTTTAAGTGTCATTGGGTAGATTTTAATATATCTCTGAAAACACTAACATTAAATGCAAAGATTTTTTTGAGTGTGAATTCCATTGAGGAGAAGTTTCTTGACTTTCTGCAGACCCTCCAAAGGACTGTTGACCAGCACTTGCATTGGACAACTCCAGGGACCACTACTCCTGTAGAATTGAATAGTGATGAGTGTCTCCCCCTGGAGCCGGGCAACCTGGTGGTGTTGCCTTGGTCCCAGTTTAAGAACACTGACCCATGGTGAGAACTCTCAGTGTGGACTTGTTACTCTTCGGTTCTTTAGTCCTTGGTGGCTTCCCGTTGCCTTCAGAATGAAGCTCACATTTTCTAGGATGGCACTTAAGGCTGATTATATGTGAATATTTTCTTGTTTTATATCCATGTATGTTTTAGCCACAAAAGTCTACTTAATGTTCTTGAAGTATAGCTTCCATTTAAAAACTGTGTCTCTTTGTAAATGCTGTTTCCTCTTGTTGAAATTCCTTTCTTATCAATCATCACTCATCTAAATTCTACTCAACATTAAACTGAATTATAAGAGAGGACGGGAGAACATATTTGCTTGTTTCTTGTAAGACTGATATACCAAACAGGCAAAGATATCAATAAATAAGAAAATGAAATAAAATAAAATGGAAATAAAGGCAAAAGATAAGAATAAGAAAGTCAAGGAAGACCAAGCTATGAACAGTAAACATGAAAAGATGCTACATCAGTAAGAACATTTTATTTACATTTTTATATTACAGATATCAATTTTGAATCCTTCACATAGGCTGATCATTTAATCTCAGTATTTGTTCCTACTAAAACTTAAAAAAATGGAAATAAAAACTACTTAAAAAGTCACTGTTGGTGATGGCAGGGGAAATGGGCATTTTCTCATTTAATTCTTAAAATGGACCTATACTATGTACTTTTATTAATCCTACATATTAGGAAAATAAGCCTCACAGAGGTTAAGTAACTAGTCTAAGGTCACACAGCTAGTTGGTGGTTGAGTTGAGACTAGAAGCTGGCCAGTTAGATTTCAGAGCTAGTTGTCCTACACTCTGTGTGTGTTGGAGGAGACGCCAGAGTGACACAATTATATAAGAGCATATTATAAATCTGAAATAGTATGCATTACACTGTTAACCCTTTGAAGTCTGAGACTGGAAGTATGGAGGAAGGGACTTATACTTTTTGTTTAATATACTTCAGTAGAAGAAGGAATGATGATCAAATTATGAGGCGCCTATATTTTGTGCTTTTCTGTATTTTCAAATATTGCCTAATTTTTATAGATTCAAATATTATTTATTGACTATTGAACATGTGATACTTTTTTAAATTGGAAGCATATCAATCATTGTTGTTTAGAAGTTTTAAGACTCTGCTCAGTCTTGTGAAGCTCTCCCAGGCTTCTCAGGAAGAATGAACAGTTCCCTGATCTGTACTCTCTTACAGAACTTTCCCTCATGGTGCCTTGTATTGTACTAGTTTTAATGATGTCTTTCTCCTGCCCTAGAAAGGAAGCTCATAGAAGGCAGGGATGGCACTTAGTAAGCACTGGACTGTTGTTTGTCACATGGATGAATGGCTGGGTGGATGGACAGAGTCAGAAAAGTATGAATGTCCCTGAGGGATTTTCACCTCAAGCTTCAGTTTCTTTGCTGTGTTATCATCTTAATATTTCAACAGGTAGAACTGCCTGTACCTCTCAAAATCTTTGTGTGCTGTGTCTATCTTGATGCCAAGATGAAGCAGGGCCAACAACGCAAGTGCTGTTTAATGGGATTTTCTTGGCACAACTTTGAACTTAATAATGGGAAGAAATGTGGCAAGTAAATTTTTTGAAAATTTATCAGCCTTGGGTGGAGGTGATGAGAAATGGCCTAACTGTAGCAGAAACATAAAATTTAGGAGCTGTATTAAAAGGCCAACTCTTCTACTTCAGCCTCCTATGAAGATGAAATGATCCATGAAAAAATGAGAGAATGTGTCAAAAGCCTTCAGCACAATGCCTGGCACTTAGTACGTATTCAGGAAAGGTATCTGTGTGCATATATATCAAAGAAATACAGCTCTCACCTATTTTTAGTAACTCTGGGTAGGAAAAGAAAAAAGTTCATAGGAATCATTTGTTATTTGATATAATTTGAAAACTTATTAAAAAAATAGCTATATATAAGAAAGAGAAAGAGAAAAAAGAAGTAGAGATCACTTAATTATTGATCTGCTCATATATTCTTTCTCTGTCTCTACCCTTAAACATAAGGGATTGATTAGTTAACCAGGAAAGCAACTACACTTCCAAATTATCAGTTTGACGCCACTGTAAATTTGGAATGATTACTTCTTTAAAAATGATTGTGCTGAGTTGAAAGTACAAGCTGTAGCTAAAGCCCTCAGCAGCAGACTTGACTGGTGGTAGCCACAGGCAGAATCGGCCTCCTTGGTCTGCTGATCCTGACTTAACTCCTTGAGTGCCCAGCTGGTTTTCAGTATACATGCAAAGGAATGATACTTGTAGTGCTTTTCATTGCATGTGTGCTTCCTGTGGGATCACTCAATGAATTATAATTGCCCTGCCCTAAAAACCATGGCCCCCAGTAGACTAGGGAGCGTGGCCCTGCAGGGAGTTTTATTTATTTATTTACTCTTTAGGAACCGGGTCTCACTGTGTTGCCCAGGTTGAACTCCTGAGCTCAAGCAACCTTCCTGCCTCAGCCTCCTAAGTAGCTGGGACTAAACGTGCATGGCACTGCACTTGCCAAGGGTTTTATTTTAAACCTTAGCTTACTGAGGGCAAGTCAATCAATGAACTCTCTTCATCAATATTTAATCAGGGGACTGGATGCTTCCATGTCAGAGGATCTCACTACTCACTAGAGAGACACAGTTTTTGTGGCTTCCATCAAAAAGAAGAAAAGCAAGCTGTGTGTGCAGGTCAGGCATATGCAGAGTTGATATTTCCTCCACTGTCAAAGACCTATACCTGCTCCAACAAGGGCCAGGATATATCTCAGGGCTATTTTGAATGGGCTGACTCCTCAAACTCAGGAGTAAGACACCTGTTTGTAGTACATGCTTTGGTGTAAGTCATTTGTTGAAGAAGAATACTGATGAATGAGATAATAAAAGGAGAAGCAGAAGGAGAACTAGAAGGAAGAAGAAGAGGAGGAAGAGCAAGAGAAGGAGGAGGAGGAAGAAAAAAATTAAGAAGAAGGTGATGACAACTATGATGGTGATCACTTTAATCAGAGCCATCCATAGAGATTTTGAACTATCTCTTGAGCAGGTACAGGGCCCAAGGCAAGAAGCACATTGCCAGCTCCCTCCATCACCCCATATCCCTATCACTTTCTGAGGAAAAGGATGCTAAATATCAGGGACATCCTTAAAGGAGGCAAGTCATCAAAGATTGGAGCATGCATGTGTGTTAATGATGGAGAAGAGTTCATCATTGTGGTGAGGAAAAGGGTTGCTGGACTGCTTGTTTGTATGCATATGGGCCTTAGGTCATTTTTAAAATAAACATTTGGAGAGCCATTTTCTCTCTACAATCGTTCCAAGAATCATCTTTCCAAGAATCATTGTCTCTTCTGCTTTAGGAGCAGTTACAGCTCTGGGACTTTGTTGAAGACCAGCCCTTAGTAATTGAGCTGTCCAGAAGAATTTCATCATACATATAAAGATGGAGTTTGTAATATAAGGACCAGCAGGTGTCTTGGAGCCTCCTTGGTCTCCTGATCCTGGCTTAACCCCTAGAGTGCCCAGGCGTTTTTCAGTAGACATGCAAAGGAATGATACTTTGAGGTCAGGAGTTCAGCCTGGGCAACACAGCGAGATCCTGTCTCTAAAAAGTAAATAAATAAAACCCCTGCAGGGCCACACTTGCTAGTCTACTGGGAGCCATGGTTTTTTGGGCAAGACAATTATAATTAATTGAGTGATCCCACAGAGAACACACATGCAATGAAAATCCTACTACATTTTGTACCCAGAGCTAAATGCTGTACAGAATATTTAAAAAGTGCAAACTCCTTGTCCTCAACTGATTTACTCTCTGGTTAGTTGATATTTTTCTACAAGATAAATGCTTCAGTCATTTCATCACTCCAGTTTTCAGGAGGCATTATGAAACAGTTATAAACTGCCAGGTACTGAGCTAGGCATTAAGTTTCTAATATTAAATAAAATAGCTTTTGCTTTGAAGAAGCTGGTGGAGGAAATAAACTTTAAATGTATTGCATGCACTGTGAGACTATCAATATTCAGAAGATTGAGACTACAGGATAGACTATACAAAGTCATGGGGTCCAGAGTCTCCATATGCATTTGTTCATTTATTTGGAAAACATTTGGAAAGTATACAACACATTTGAGCTAAAATTTGATCCTTGGATGGGGTGTTGATGGCCAGAAAGGAAGGGAAATTTCGGAAGAGAGGACTGCATGAGTAGGCAGAGGAGGTCACACCAAGAAGCTTTAGTCTGTTGGAACTGTAGGAGAACCTGACTCATCCCTTCATTCTACAGATGAAGAAACTGTGGCCAGCAAGAGGGAAAGGACTTGAATTCAGGACCAGGAACCAGGCAAACAGAAGCCCCTGGCCATGTCCTAAGACTTCCTTCCGCCTTTATTTCTTGGTCTAGAGAACATAGCGTTGCACTCTCTGAGCACAGATGAAAGCTCAGGGTCTCCAGGGAAGGGGCTCTGGTATAGCCCATTCTGGACTATTGAAAATGGTAGTTGCTTGGAGTATATCAGAGAGTAGATGAAGATGAAGAGGGAAAAATGAAGAAAAGGAAGAAGAAAGAGGAGGGAAGGGAAGGAAGAAGGGAAGGAGGAAAAGATGTTTAGCATTTGCCAGCCCCTCTGCTAAACTCATTATGTGAATTGTCTCCTTTAGTCATCACATCAGTCCTATGAACAAGGAAATAATGTCCCATTCTACACATAAGGGCACTAAAACTTAGAATACTTATGCATCTTGCCCAAGCTCACACACTCAACGAGTGGTGGAACCAAGAGTCAAACTCACATTTATCAGACTTCAAGTGTGTGCTCACAACTGCACTGACTACCAAGAAGAGTACTCAGCCACTGTAGACTTTGACCCTTTACTTCTTCTCAGCCACCAGTGTGAGGTTGTTCCTCCTGGCCTGTGTTTTGAAGGGAAGGTGAAAGTTCTAGGCTTTGTGATTTTTTTCACTTGCAATTTCACTTAATATTCACCTCTCTCAAAAGTTATGATTATTAGTTCAGTTTTGCAGGACAGAAAACTGAAGCTGGGAAGTTCAAGCATATGGATTCAGGTCACGTAGCTTGTAAAACACACAGCTGGAATTCAAACCAGATCCCACGGACTCCAAGTCCATGTTACTTCCCTTAGAGTGTGAGTTTCTGAGCCATAGAAGGCAAGGATCCCTTGTAGGTAATTGAGGGCCAACTATTGCATGTCTATCATTTCCAGTTTGGGATGCAGCCCAGAACCTAAGAATTTTATCAGCTTTGTTTCTCTGCACCTGAAATTCTGCTCTTATATTTGATGTTGGAGCCAGTTTTTAGGGGCTGAATCTGACTAGTAATTCGAGAACAAGATGCCCAGGCTCCACATGTCCTGCTATAAACCCAACTTTGCAGAGGTGTCTAGGCCATGCAATCTGTCTGCATAATATCCTTTCTTTTTAGAGAAAGATATTAGGAAAAAAGATGACTTTCTAATGGCAAAGGATAGGACAGGCACCTCTGTTATCTTATGATAACCATCTGCTGAAGGAGTTAGAGCTACTAATTGGTCTCTCACCTTCAGTATAAAAAATACACCTCCAACTTGGGGTTATTGTACAGTTCACTCATCAAAATCTACACTAAATGAACCTTCAAGTTGTGGTACAGACCACAACTTCTGTTTTTTTCCCCCTTTTCTTTCTTTCCATTTTTTTTTTTTTCTGTCATGGAAATTGAAATGACTGCCAGGAAGGCATGGAGAAAGCTTGTGCGACAGATGGAGGAATTTCTGAGGCCGGGGAAGTCTGTAATTTATATTTCTTAGGGTTAGTATGCATCACTCTCCAAAGAGCCCGGCCTGGAGTGCTCAGGGAAGCTGGTCAGTGGGTTGCTAAATGTGGGCTGTCTTTGAAATTTAAGGATGTAATGACCAGACAAAATCCTTGTCCTCAAGAAACTTACTATTTTCTAGGTCTTTACCTGGCTATGTAAGCACAAGTTCTAAAATAAAGGGCAGAATAAGTGCTACTGGCATAGGATGGTTTAAGGGCAGTTTAAAGACCCCTTCCACCCACCCCAATAAATGCGAAGTGTCATTCTGTCAACTTGTTACAGTATCTGAAATACCAGCATTAGAGATGTATTGATGATGCATTCTGAATTTTGAATTTAGGAATAATCCTCTAGTAACACACAAACACTCTTTCAGTGTGCACCTCAACGTAGGTCTGTTTCTTTTTCTTCCCAGCATGGACATCTGAGAGCAAAGCTCTGGGTGGTGGAGACCCGGCAGCTGGAGGAACAACTTAGGGAGATAACAACAGTACAAATGAAATGGTGCACGGTTTTGTTGAGGTTGGACAGTTCCATAGGATTATCCAGTTGGTATTGAACAACTTCTCTAAACCTTGCTGTGGCAATGTTGTAGGGGCCTGGCTTCACCTAGGAAACTCCGCAGGCCAGAAAGGAAGTGACAAACAACTAACACAAAGCTGCCAGCTTGTTCCCACCGTGAGCAGGGCCCACACGTTCTCCCTCTCACCCTCCGTTGCTCCCTGGTGAGCTGTAGAGGTAACTAGAGTCACCATTACCGGGCTCAACCGATTGCCCTGGTAACAGTGTGTTCTTTTCCCTCCAGATCCACAATCTCAGTGGAAATTTATTTTCTACTTGGTTCTTCAATTTTATGTGGTTGAGCCAATGAGCAAGGGGATGGTTGCAGGAAAAAGAGAAAGTTTTTCCAAGCCATTTCCATCACGACTAAGGTAATGAGCAAAACACTTGACCAACTCCAAGATTCTTGTCTTCTGTTTCTTCAAATGACTTACAGGCTGTGGCCTAACTCATAGCCTCTGGTCCTGCTGCTGCTCTTAGTTGAAAAGTCCTCCATCATCCTTTCTCATGGTCAAATCCTCCAGTGCCTTCCAGGTTTAGGACAAGACTCAGCATTCTCCATAAAGTTCTTCCTTCCCATTCTTATCTGTCATCCACTCTTCTGACCTTTTATTGTTCTTTTCATTTTCTTAGAATCTTATTATTTTATTGCTCTGCTGTGTTAGATATCAAGTTCACAGACATTCTTTGTGTCTCTCTAACTAAACTATAAGCCTCTCAAGGAGAGGGATGGTGTCATCCATGTCTCCCGTGTTTAATGAATTACATGGTGCTGCAGCACTTTTTAAATTGAATTGGATGGACTCATTTACCTGCAATCCAGCTGCAATGCTAAGTTGCCAGTTTCACGTTGGAATGAACAGTGCCAAAGAATAGAAGAAAAATATAAAGGTGATCAGGTTTTCAGCAAAACAGCTCCACTAGAAACCATAAATTCCCTGTGAGGATTGGATGAAGAACATGCTTTGAATATATAACCCTGGATCACTGTGAGCAAGCGGGTGAAAAGAAAGGTGAAAGGTGATTTAGATGAAAGGAAGAGAAAATTAAAGAAGATTAGGGAACTGGAGACTATATTTTGAGACTATAACCAAGGGGACAGTTCATCATCATGTGTTTCCAGGCTGAGTGTTTTGTAGTAAAGTATGGATTTAGAGGAAACTACACTAGGGCAGAGAAGAAGTTGTCCAGTAAATGATGTATTGAGCTCCTGGGAACAACTGGGATAGAAAAAGAGGAAGAATTCTGGAACTAGAGAGACACAGCTGTGGAAATGAGAGAAAATGGGTTGGTGACCCTGGGCCTAGAGACTAGAAAATATGGAGTGTACTTTGGGTAGAGGTTGTGCAGAGCCAGCCAGGACAAGAGTTAAGACAATATGCAGTACAGTTGTGCACAGTTGTAGAGCTCACGTGGGCTGTGGTGGGTCTCAGCTCCTTTCCCAACCCGGGAAGGAGGGGATGGCCCAAAGTGAGACATCAGGGCCATGAGACTGGGGAATTTGTTCAGCCAGGCACTGGTTATTATCTTCCCTAGTCTTCTGGAGTTAAGGCTCGGCCTGTCCATCCCTGGAGGCAGATTATACCTTGGATAGAAGCATAATTAGACTCTGGAGGAAAAAGGGCAAGTGGAGAGCAAACCTTTGCTACTCCATTTCCCAGACCATTCCAGAAGAATTTGAGAGTGTGGTGTCCTTCCAGGTGTGCCCAATGGATTATTTCTTTTTGGCTGTATTGGCGGTTTTTAGGTATCCTGGAGTTTGCTTATGTCTGACATGGAGCTTTGTTGTTGCTGCTGGAGGGAAAATGGTCTGGACTTGGGAAAGTTGCAGAAGCCCATGACAATGCTTTCATTATCTTTCTGGCTCTGGTTTCTACCCATATCCCCCAGCATGGCACTCTGTTTTCCCATCTGTAAAATGGGATAATAACTCTGCTCTGACAGGAGATACCATGGGAATAAATCCATTCACCAGGCCTCTCCTTTTGAAGTCAACAAGGCTGTGTTATCATTACTATAAACACTCTCACATTCTCCCTTTGAAGACACAGACACCACCCGGAGGCTTCTCAAATATGTTTAATTGCGTCCATTTTTCTCCCAGCAGAATTATACAAGGGATGGCCAAGGTGTTTGAGGGGGAAGAGGCAACCATGTGGGCGGAGGAGGAATAAACTGGTAAAGGCAGAACTTCAAATCCTAATAGTCATCATAAGCCCAATAAAGATGGGTTACTCACTGCCAGGATCACCACCTGACTTCTTTTTCTTTTCTTTTTTTTTAACATTAAGGCCCTCCCTGAGCATGCTGTAAACATCAGTGAAAAATCTGGGCAGCCTCTGGGGGTGGGTGCTGACTTGGTAGAAACAATTTACAAGTGAGGAGAGGAAACCAGAAGAACCATTGTCAGTCGTCAAACATGGTGCCAGGAGTTGGAGAATTTGCCTCAGAAGGCAGGTTAACAGCCCCTGTTGCCTACTTTGGTGGCAAAACAGCGGTTCCAAGGTGAATTCCAACTTTCAGATGCATGCCTTTATTACTCCAGATTCCACCTCAGCATAAAGCCTGTGGGTGATTTTTTCCTCTTTCTTTTTTTTTCTTTTCATTCTTTCTGGGCTGATTCTATTAATTTCCCCCAATGGCACGTGCGGCCCTGCACAGACGCCACCATTGATGATCTCCTTATTCCTTTCGTAGCAGAGAGACCATTTGGATGAATATATGTTCCCCATTTTCTTTGCATTATAAATTCAGTGTTGTGGGAAAAGGAGCCAAATGTAATGGCAAGGCCTCCACAGAGAAATGTCCCTATTTGAGAAGAGGAGTTTTATAGGGGGGAACAATTGACAGCCTCTCAGTACAGTGGGCACATTTTTCTGTACAACTACATCTCCACTAATGATAAATGAGGAACGTTTGATAGCCGGCTCCGTTGTCTGACAGCTACAGTTTTGGCCAGAGGGCCGTGGCAGGCTTTAGACTTCTGTTCAAAATGAGTTAAACATATTAGGCATTATGAAGGCACAGAAGCCTCGAGAATGAGTGCTGAAATGAGTGATCCGGGTAGGCTCCTGGGTACACAACTTGCAAAGCAGATGTCATTCTAATAATGTGTGATATAGAACATGCCTGGCCTAAACCCTGCTGGATGAAATATGAAGCCCCGTTGGTGATATTTAATACCATTTTATGAGGTGCCATCTTATAAAGACAATGCCCGCCGTATGTGGAATGCTTAAGGTATTTTGCCAAAGGCACAGGGAGGTATCTGGAGTAAGTAGAATTTTTATTATTTTATAAGCCTTTACTTTGTAATATTTCTGTTTCCACATTATTGTGGGGGCTTGCTGCCCTAACCCTTTGTCGAGCGAACTTGATGAGCGGCTTGCCGGTAGGTTGACGGATAGCCCTTGCTGTTTCTGGAAGAAAAGGCTAGCTCCTACCTAAATGCATTCTTGCAGAAAGCCCTCAAAGAGGAAACACAGCTTTGCTACAAGCATTCTTCGAGCAGGGACTTTGAGGCTGGCATACAAAAATATTGCCATTTTTCAAGTGGACCATTTTGAGGGTAATAGAGGATTTGTATGGACTGCAGCTACCTGAATGCGCTTTCTCCTTCCTCTATAGTTTCTGATGCTAAGAACCCTCCAAAGCTTCCAATTTTGGGTCCCTTTCAGGACATCCCAAGACAGACAAGGGCTGTAAATGTTAGCTGCAACATTGATGTGAAGCTTGCTGCCCCTGAAGTCCTAGAAAACCTGTGTGTGAACAGAAATGTTCCCGGGCTGGCTGTGATTCCCAGGAGAGGTGTGTGGGGTGCAGAGGTAAGGGCGTTGCTAGGAATACGAGTACCCAATTTAAAGCATAACACATTTACATTTGTTTTCTAAGTGCCTTCATATTTACTCCCTCCCATACGCAAGGCATTCCAGAAGTTGAGAGCCGCGTAACCTGACCAGACTTGGGATGCTTAGCAAAAGCGCTCCACATTGCATTTCTGAGGCACTGTCTGTTCTTCTTGTCCTGATGTTCTGGGCAATGACATTTCTTTGAGGCTATGTTAGAGGAAGGGTCCTGTATTGATTATGGATGCAGTGGGTGAAAAGGAGAATTGTTTTCTTTCTTTTAATGAAAAAATGTCTTCATTTTTTTGAGAGATTGGACCATCTGGGGAAATAGAAGATGTACGTATGAAACAATTTCCCAGTACATGTGCAAAGTAACATAACCAAGGACAATTAATTCAGAATTCAGGACAAGCTCTTTGGATAGACCTCTGCCTAACAATTTTTGCCATTAAGCAGTGCGCTTGATTAAGTCTAAAACATGTGAGTGATGCCCACAGCTTGTTGGATGTGTGTGGCTAGGAAGGCTCGTCCTTAGTACATCATTGCCTCTCTGCCACCATCAGTGGAGCTATTTCCTAACACATAATCTGGCGTTTGTTTTTCAATGGGTTTATACCGATTGTTCTTGTTTTTGTTCTTGTGTCATTGAATTAAATATTTAGTAGTTGATGAAATATGACTGAAAAAAGAAGGGAATCATCCCTCTGTTGTTGAAATGCACACTTTGAGACTACTCAATAAAAGCAATACACTAAAAAAATGTACTGTTGACTTAGGCATGCATGAGACATCTGCAAAGGATTGGGGGAAATCATTAACTTTGAAAGCACTTTACATTCAGATTGCTTTGCAAGTGCCTTAGTTCTCACCCCACTTTAAGGAAACTGAGATTAGAAATTGTAGCAGATGGAATCTATGGGTGTGGTTTATGCAAGAAAGACAACTTGAACTCCAAACAGCTGATTCAAAGATAAAGCTTAGGTTTAGATCAGAAGATTGGCCAATAATCTGTTTTTAAAATTTTTAAGCTAAACTAAAATGTTTAGCATCTATATAGATGAATTCTGGAGTTCCATGCTTTAACAGACTTTTTCCATTGATCAGCCTGCTATAGGTCCTGTTTGCAGAGGGTCTGAATCTATTCCAGTTCAAACTGTTGATGGCATGCCAAGTAGAATGGTTATTTTCTTAGATGTGCTCCATTTTCACTCCTATTTTTCAAGAAATGAAGGAAATTGTAAAAAGTTTGGTATTTGAAATAGGACAACATGATGGAGTAGGGAAAAAAGCACGAGTTTTGGGACTTGATGACCCAGTTCTGCTACTTAGTACAAATAACCTTGAGCAGGTACATCACTTAACCTTTCCAAGGCTGTTTCCTCACCTGTAAAATGAGGATAATGATATTCCTCCCTACCTACCTTGCACCATTGCTCTGACCAGCACATGGTATAATGTGCAACCTTTAACATCATCTGTGTACTATTACTACTGCCATTATGGCCACTAATAGGACAACAATACTACGCACACAGCTATTGCTGCTTGGGTGTTAAGGTGACTAGGGACAGTAGGCACTGATTCTCTTTGGATTCCCCATGGTCTTTTCTGGAAAGATGGCTTTACTTGTGAGGCAGAGAGTGTGCTGGGCAATAGTTTGGAAGACCATTTTCTAGTCTTCTCCTTGGAGAAGGCCTCTCATTTCTTACATTGTGAAATGAGGGGCATTATGTTACCCAGTGGTTTTCAAGCTGCTTTGCTTCAGAACCCTTGGTATCTGCTTCCATCTCATGAGTTTTATTAATAGATGATTTTATATAGTGGCTCCATGTAAATTTTGTTTAAGAAATGAAAAAAGTTCCAATATTATAAAGGTTTATAAATCACTGGACTAGAGGCTCCCTAACGTCCCTGGTAAGCTAAAAAAATCCTTCCATTTTTGTTATTCTATGAATTATTCTGACCCCCACTCCCTGACTCAAAGAACTGCAGTTGCCTAATTCCCAACTGGATCACCAGAACCAAAGAGAGCAAACTGTCCAAGCAATTAATTGTTTCACATGTGTGTAGGTGCCAGCTTCCAGCATGTGGCCTGGCCCTTCCCTTTGTGGACAATGGCAGGCTCAGGTTCCATATGACAATATTGTGTATGCCAGACTTCACTTCTGTTCTTTAAAATGGGACCTGAGACTCCCCACACTTCTTTAGAGAAGTACCAGAGACCGACGGATTGGTGATCATCCATCATTTTTAACTAAGGTATTTTAAAGGCCTATTTCCCCTTCCAAGAATATCGGTATTAAGAACGAAGAACATGTGATAGCTACAAATACCCTGTTTAAGTCTCTGTATAAAATCTCATTGGATTGTTCTTTTGATGTAAATATCTTGATAAATCAATTAGGGAAAAACTTACGTTCCAAAAAATGGGAAGAGAAGTTTGCGGCTGGATGCTACCATAGGGCCATTGTCTGCCTCAGCAAAGGTACTGAAAGGAATTGGATTACTTCCCCTTCACCTGCCTAGCTGGAGAGTGCGCAGGTTGTTACTTCAAGGGATTCACCATGCATGGGCTGGACTCAAAGCCCCACTTCCAGATAAGCCACCCCACTGCAGCTTTAGGTTCGAAACTGCTCTGTCCATTGAACACCTCCTCACACAGAATGGGTAACAACTTAATATTGCTTGGCTAAAGGAATTAGAGAAACCTGGAACCCTTTGACTGGACTCTGACGTTCATAGTTTTTATCTCACTGTGATGAAAAGAATCAAAGAACTATCTAGGCTAGGAGAAGCATCCCTGATTTCCACAGGCTTCTCCAGCAATGTTTGTGAATCCGGACCCCAATAAGCCCAAGCTCCTTATTCATGTTCCACAAAGGATTTGGGAGTCTTTCCAGTCTGATTTCCATTTACAGCAAAGAAGGACGTGCTGCTCTGTTTGCAGCCAGGCAGATTAATCTGCACCTATCACAAAGGCCCCATTGAACGTTTGAGGTGATGGATATCCCAATTACCCTGATTTGATCATTACACATTATATATATGTATCAAACTATTACAGGTACCTCAAAATATGTATAACTGTGATGTATCAATAAAAAATTAAAAAGGTCCCATTTTCCCACAGTAGAGTAAAACCTTTGCTAGCAGGATAACTGAATGAATGGTGGTCGGAGAGTTATGACAGGTACTATATGTGGTTACTTGTTCCCTATGCTTCAGAATTCAATAATTATTCTTTGGAGCAATTGACTTATAGAACATAATTGTAGTAGATACATGTTATTGTTAATATTTGGGAGTTACAGATGTCTATCCAGGAACACATAAATAAGGAAAAAAAGAATTCCTCCTGAGAGTTAAGCAGTAAAGTCAACATCTACTGGGTCAGAGCACAGATGAGCAAAATCTTCTTACAGCAATGGACTGACTTTCATGTTCAAAATACCTGGCAGTGAGCCAAATCACTCTAGTGGCAAATCCACACAAATAATATGTTTACTGGAGGAGGGACTAATCAGATATAAACTCAGAAAAAGAAGAAAATCGTGGCAGTAACCTTGGCACGTCAAGTACCATCCGGGACACAGGGAAGCTCTGCCTGGTAACGCCATGCCGTATGGGGATGTCTGGCGGTGTCACCGTGCCAGCAATCTCACGCTTCTGGTACAGGGTCACCTTCCCCTGAGGCTCTAGCCTAGAGGAGAAAGCTACCTGGGCAGTCAGAGTCAAGGATTTTGGTCTGAATAAAAATAATATTTCTCATTATAAGTAAATAAATGAACTCTCAGGTTTTACATATGAGTCTCCTGAGCTTGGATTCCATGAGTCTACTTGTGAGAGGCGAGCTGTTCTTGGGTGTTCCAGAGGCTATCAGAAATGCAGACCAGACCTTTGTGAAGCAGGGGCCCAGTTTCATGTGACCTCATGCCCATTGGAATAAATGCTCCCAGGAAATGACTGTCACCTTGTGAGACCTTGTGAGAGACAGCTTGCTGGGCCCTCCCTAGATAGGCTCATGGATCTATATGTTTGCACTGTGGCACCATTTCCTCTAACCAGAGTTCTCCATCTGTCACGGGCAAAGTGAGAGCACATACGCGTAGGTAAGCCAGATCTGTCTCTCTCTTTTCCTCCATTTTACCACAGCAGGCAAAAGAACTGCTTGAGTCTTCAGATGGACAGTTTAACATCTTTAGCTTTATTATTTTTCATGCTTAGGCCTTGAACTCTGAGTCTAGGCTTGAGTTTAGCCCTTTTCCCTTCCTTCATTTCTTTAAGAGTTTTATTGAGGTTTAATTGGCATACAATAACAGCACATGTTTTGGTAAGTTTTGACATATTTGTATACCCATGAAACCATCACCATAATCAACATAATAAATGTATCTATTACCACCAAAAGTTTCCTTTTGCCTCTTCATAGTTCCTGCCTATCCTGCTTCTGAGTGACCATTCACCGGCTTTTTGTCCCTATTGTGTTTTAAACCAAGCTCTTTTCTTATATTTTTGTACTAGTAACTTACTACCATTTTTTTTTTGCCTCCCTCAACCTGCCTCAATCCAGCCGAAATTGACTTTTCTAGCCCTATTGGAGACTGGTGTCTGCATTTCACTTCTTGCTGCAAGAATCCTTGTTAATAATGACCTCCTTGTTGGATCGTGTTTTATTGTTTGCTGCTAGAATCATTGCATTTCATGTATCTGCTGGGCTGTCCCTCTGTGTACCCTGCTGCACCCCTGACACCAACCTACCACCAGCTAGTTTCCACCTTTTGTTGGTTTCCAGGCTCTGCATGGTGAATAACTTTGTGCAGCTGCTCCACTGTATGCACTTGATAATGTTTGATGTCTCCCTGGCTTCATTTTCCCCCTTACCTGAACAGTTGCCTGAAGCCACTGGCTTAACCAGTTGTGAGCTTTTGGTCCTCTTGGAAAAAATCCATCCCATCACCAGTTGACCCCAGTACTACCAGGAAAGCATGCAACACTGAAGCTAAACCAAAGTTATTTTTGATAATTTCTCAATTCCAAAAGCTCCTTAGAATCACAGCGTCTCTCAGTGGCACCATTATGAATGCCACTGGCCTATAGGTAGGTTGAATTGACTTAGTGGGTAATAGAGAACTCTGGGTTTTAGAAAAAAGAATAAATTGCGATAGTGACTAGATCCCGGCTAATGAGAAGAGTCAAGGGAAGGAGGTTATTGCAGTATCTATGGGCCTATTTTCAGCAGCGTTACCATGGCCTTCTCTCTGTTTAGTCTTTGAATACTGAGATTTTTCTTTAGCTGGAGAAGCCCAAAGGGCACAAGGTAATTACAGTTTCTCCACTTCTGCCTTAACCAGCATCAGAGTGAGAAATTAAACAAAAAGAAACTTAATTCAGTTCTCCAACAGTTATTGAGTTACCACCAAGGGCAGACTCTGAGTTACTTGGTGGGGAGACTTAACTGACTGGGCCCCTTTCTGCTCTCAACTTGCTTACAGCCTAGTGGACGGGAAGGTGAAGTTCCTGCTCTCATAGCAGAACTCACCTTGCTGACTCTTCCTTGTTAGAATAGTTTTGTATGCTTCTTTTCAGTGTGCCCCAAGTCTGGGTTCATGTACTTAGGGGGCTTTTCATGCCTTACCTAACCTCCCAGATTCAACTGTAAGCCTAACTCCAATAAAATATCTGCTTGATCTTTCTAGCCCTGGCAACTCCACTGGAACCTTGATGCTTGACTTACTGGTGACTGCAGGCCCGTTCTAGGTGAGTTATTTAGTCAGCTTATTGCATTCTGGGATGATGGTGGGAAACACTCTGTGGTCTACCTGCATGTTTCACCCTCTGCATTTGCATATCCAAATTGCTCTTTGCACTCACATGAAGTGGGAGGGCTGTTTTCGTCCTGCATACCTCTGGAAGAGTCAAGGGATTTTTGATCTTTGATAACTTTTTTTTTCTTTAAGAAATAGAATTTTGGAGGCAAGGTCAAAGCCAGGAGGGCAGCTCAGGAACTTCTACCTAGGGCATCTCCTTTACATTTGAGGGAAAATTGCAATAACTACAAAGAAATGTCCCTATTCACTTAAATATCCTCGTGCCCATGGCTTGTAGCTAGTTAGTGACTTTAGTCATTCATTTGTTTACTAGGACATTCATTTATAATTCTGGCCAAAGCTGTACCCAGATACTTTTAGCTATCTCAGGATTCTTAGTGTACTCCCAAAACAAAATTAATTTAAGTTGTTATATTTTATAAATACAAGCCATATAGCTATGTAAGAAAAACATATGTCTTGAGACTTCAGAAATGATGGAGGATGTCCATTGTAGAGTATGGTAACAGTATCTGATCTATATCTGCGTGAGGCATCCAAGGCATGCAGGCCTTTCAAGGCCAGTTAGCTCTGCACAGAGTGAATCTCTGTAATCCAAGAAATTATAAAACGCTTATCCTTAGCCAGACCCCTTTTTGCCTTTCTGTAATGGAATTGATGTTATGTGTATATTTTATGTGCATGTTTTTAGGGGAGGCAAATAGAAAATACAAAGGAAAAAAATTATTAATAGTCCAACTCCTCCCCACAGCTGGTAATGGTGAGTCCGTGCATGGTCATTAAATACAAACAAATGAAATTTGATCCCTTTAATCTTTCATACAATTAAATTACTTCTTTTCCTTTAGTTTCTTCCCTTGAGTGGATTTTTAAAGAGATTGGATGACAGGGATGCTAACTGGTACCCAATTTCTCGAAACAGTATATTAATTTGTCCTTAGAATGTGAAATAAATATAAAATGTTATACTCATCTGCATATATTCATTTAGGTATAAATCATTAGATTGTTTTATTTATTCATTCATTCAATATCTGTTTATTGAGCAGGTGTTTATGATAGACACTGTAATGATTAGGGACATAAACATAAATGTGGCAAGGTCTCTTGTTCCATAGACTGGGGTCAGTATTTATTGACAAAATCATTGTTTCCCAAAGTGTACTCTGTGGAACGCTAGCCTGGAGGTGCTCTGGAAAAAGAATAATAAAAAAAAGATTCCTGGTCAAAGTGTTTAGAAAATAGTAGTTATTACTCTTCTTGCTCAAGGAGTTATAAAGCACTGTCATATATTTAAGGCTCTGAAAAATCTTACTGAATTTTATTTAATCCAGCATTTCCAAAGCTTCTTTAATCAGAGTACCCTTTTTCAAAGTAAACTTAATAACCCACATGGAACACATATTAGGGAACACTGGACTAAAGGAAAACGAAAATCAATGTCTGGAAGACCTCTAATGGTTTAAATAAGCCATGGAAACCTTCACTTCCTCCCCTGACAGTATGGCTGAGGCCTGGTCCCTCAGAGGCCTCATTATTGTGACTTTTAGACTTAGTGTAGAAGAAAGATTTTGGCTCAGTGATGTTGGTAATATTGGAATATATATATACACATATATATGATATATATGTAACACATATATAGTATATATACCTGCATGTATGTATATAGTTTGTAAAGTGAAACACCAGTAGTCAAAGGAATACATCTTAAAAACTGCCTGTTCTTTCCCCTAAATGTAGTTCTTATGGAATCACAAAGGCTTCAAGAAAATTCTAGGTGCATTTCCATCCCAAGTCACTTGGATAATTTTTATGTTGTTAACCACATGAGTAGAATTTAATGGGAATGGCTCAAATAAAATTTGCCCTCACGCTACCTTTGATTGTCAGTTTCCATTTCCTGAATAACATTGATGGGGGTTCCACTCAGCATCCCTCTCAAATCTTTGAAGAAGCCTTCTATATTTAAGAAATATACATCGAGGTTAATTGAAGAAAAATGAGAGAAAATGTGGTTTTATGTTGCTCTGATGAATCTGTGGCTAGGCAATAATTTCAAAACAATACATAGGTGAAAAATAGAAGCTGACAACTCAAAGTAGCAAATGTTGATTGTATGGGATTATATTACTGCACAGGACAACTCAGCTCCCTGTCTATTGCATGTTTCCTGGGGAAAAGCCTGGAAACCAGGTGCATATTTCTGTATCTATTATTTTAGTTATACAGGTGGCTCATTGAACAGGACTTTTATTTTTGGCTCCCAAAGTTGGCTTCATTTTCTTAGCAGTGTGACTTAAATTTCTTTCATGTATAGTCCTCATTTTAGGCTCCATGAGATTTTTCCTTTTTTCCCCCTTCCTTCTGGATATTGTTGCCACTGTCAAATGGGAAATACATAGAAATAGGAGATTAAAAATGTAAATTTTATAAACAGAAATCAAAGGTCCTAAATCCTTAGCAAAGAAAAGCCAACATAAGTAAGAACATTAAAAAACATACATAAATAGTGCTTCCAGGCTGAATATGTTAAATAATTCAACAGTTAAGTCATAAGCGTTCTTAAACTTAAGTATAAAAATGCCCTTGACAATATTTCACAGCCGTGCATTTCTTTAAAATATTTAGCATTCTCATTAAAGAGAATGACTTTAGTTTATATATTAGTTACACTCCTGCTTGTTAATATGAAGGAATTTAGGAGGAAAAAGCATTCTTATGTATATAAGCAAAAGGCAATTTACATACAAAGTTGGACAACTATTCACATTTTATTTATTTCTGGATCATCAGCATCTACATATAGCTATCCAGCATTTAAACAAATTTGTTCCTTAATGTGCAATATTAATATTCTGTGCCCTAAAGTGCCATTTGCTAATGCCATTGTGAAGACAGGTTCCTTCAAAGCTACACGAAAGTCCTTGCTTTAGAAAGACTTAATGAACCTTACATTTTTTGGAATACTGCACAGTGTAATGCCTATTACATATTCATTGCCAGAATGGAAGATTTCCTTTAACTCTGCGATTCCTGGTCTAGTTCTCTGTAAAACATTGTCAAAAGTCACCAGAGACTTTCGTGGAAAATTGTGACTCTTGATAGCAGAATGTAATGGGGAGGTTTAGAGTGGAGAAGCCAGGAGTCTATCGCCCCGCAGGGAGACGTTCTGACAGACAAATGGATGGATAATACAATTTTTGACATAATGGGATGAAAAAGTTTATGCCAGAAAGAACTGAATTAAAGTTATTACTTTAAAAGAAAGTCTGAAGTTTGAAATCATCAGAATTTCCAATGTGTGCTTCATTTTACTGCTTATATGCAGAAGAGATTTTAAAACAGAGATGCTGTCGAGTGATTTATAGAGTTACTAACAAGGCCGCCATAAAATTTTAGTTACCTCTTTGGAAATAGCCACAATAATAAACACAATGCTCCTTTCTTTATCTCTCATATTTTTAATAAAGGAAATCTAGCATTGTTTTCTTATATTTCTACTTTCTCATTACAAAAAACAGAGGGATAATTTTCACAGGTGCGGGATACAGTGCTGGGGATGAAAGGTGTCATGCACAGACTTTTACCTTTGGTGAAAAGCTCTTCGTGATGTCCTAACAAGCTTGGAGATCAGCAGTAACGGCTGGGTGGCAGGTCTCCCTGGAGGTGGTGAGGACTGATTTGGAAGGGTCACCATCTGTCTCTTGGGGATGGCACCACCCCCATCCCCAACATGTACCCCACTTTATCCACTCAACCTGGATGTTTGGCAGCATAATGCTGCCTTCATTCTCCTGAATTTTCCCATTTTATTTCAGATCACATAATCTCGTAGTTGGTTTCCATAACACCCTACCTCATTCACATTTAAATTTGTCAATACTAGTATTTCACCAAGCACAGTACTTTGTGCCTACCCGTTACTTCTCTTATTCCTTTGCATGAATTATATTCGTTAGTGTCTGTCCCCCTTTCTACATGATCCCTGGAGGGTCACTCCATGTCTTTTCATCTTTCTGTTTAGGTGCTAACCTGGCTGGGACTAAGGTGAGGTGAGTGAGGTGCCCAAGGTGCAAAATTCAAGGAGATATGTCTGAGGCTTGTTGAGTGTCTCTTTAGCTGCTCACTCTAGGGGCCTTGCTACCTCCCCCTACTCTTGGCCTTGATATTAGCACATTGCCTGGCACACAATAAGAGCTCAGTATACACTTGGCAAATGTCAAAATGTCCTAATAAATGAGTAAAATGTAAATCGTATTGTCTATTGTTGGAATGAATGCCTTAATAAAATGGTTTTCTTATCCTTAACATTTTTGAAGGTACATAAATTATCACTGTATCTTATCTACCGAAATTGGTTTCATTTAATCACATTGGAAAAGGGAGCACTTGGACCTAGTGAGGAAGCGCATCTCCAAAAGCGTGAATCATGTGCCACTCCAAGGATTCAACTGGTAAACTTCTCATAATCCAAAGCTTATTTCTAAGTGATGCTAAATAATAGTTTAAAAAACATCATGTAATTCACTAAAATGAAATATTTGTAATTATAAACATCAAAAGAAAACAAGAAAGGAAAGAAAAGAAAAGGAAAGGACAGAAAATAAAAGAAAAAAAAGAAGAGGAAAAGGGAAAAGCACTCTGTTACTTCATCACCTTCCATTCATTTAATTCACTAATTGGCTTATGTGTATGAAGAGATAATCCCAAGGCATGTATATTAGCAAGGAATGTTCTGACAGTTCAGTGACTCGAAAGCACTGGTGTAGATTCTCAATGCCTACCATTAATGGGGAAGGAAGAAAAATATAGACCCTGGGAAACTAGTGCTTGTTAAAATACAGTCATGTGCCTCATAAAGATGTTTCAGTCAATGACAGACCTCATATACAATACGTGGTAAGAGCAACAGGCTATACCATATAGCTCAGGTGTGTGGTAGGCTATTCCATCTAGGAGCTCTGTGATGTTCACACAATGATGAAATTGCCTGACAACCCATTTCTTAGAGGTATCCTTGCTGTTAAGAGATGCATAATTGTGATATGGAACATTCATACTGTTTACATAGAATAAAACATCACATTGTATGCCCTAATATATATGTGTCAATTATACTTTAATAAAGCTGGGAGAAAATAAAATGGAATAATATATAACAGAAAATGGTATTTATTTTTACATTCTTCTGCTCAAAACAAAAACAAGCTCAACATGCACTTTATAGGACTAAACTCCAGGTTTTCAACTTTAGGATTGCCTGCCAACTTTTTTTCTTAGGTCTCAGAGGGATGTCAGTAATATTTAAGAA
The DNA here is from genome assembly GCA_008086735.1 of Cheirogaleus medius. Classification (NCBI taxonomy): domain Eukaryota; kingdom Metazoa; phylum Chordata; class Mammalia; order Primates; family Cheirogaleidae; genus Cheirogaleus; species Cheirogaleus medius. The sequence goes on from VBSM01002608.1 coordinate 128,202,166, forward strand.
AAAATATATTTTTATATTAGAATCAGAAATACCTGCTTGGAAACAAGATGGTAATGATATATATATCTGTTAAATTCCTATAGTGTGTTATAAAATGCATTCTCTAATGTTATCTCATTTGATTCCCATAGGAATCCTATGGCATGCAGATATTAAAACCCCCAGTATATCAAAAAGGAAACTGAGGTTCAGAGAAGCCCAGCAACTTAATTGAGGTCAGCTGGTAAGTAAGTGCATGTGCACAGCCACTCAGTCCTCAAATCAAATGGAAAGAATATTTTTTTCCATGCTATCATTTAAATGTACCAAAAATCACATCACACAATTGAAACCATCATTGGGTTATTCTATAAAGCATGCCAAGAGCTACAGGCCTGGCTTATGATATTTTAATGTCATGTGTTTGCATTAACACATCATATCCATTAAAAATACTTTTGGGGGTTATTTGATGCTTGCTGGGTGCCTTCCTGGTTTTAAAAGGACACAGCTTGTATGAATAGAATCCATATCAATATTTGAGATGCCTGAAGAACAGACAACCAAACCTGAGCTTTTTTTGTATGGAAAAATAACACCATGCTCTCCTAATTATGACAAGTACAAAAGTCACTGTTTTTATTCAATGCCCTGGAGCCCCACAAAGGAATAGACTGGACAAGCCAGCAGCCACCAGTGAGAAGCATTGAGCGTCTTCTAGGGCTCCAGAACAGGTTGGCACATTGCTCAGCAGTGCATCAGGTAGATTTGGATGGTGTTTATTGGGAAATAATCCAATAATGACCTGCCAAAGCCCTACACAAAAGCACTTGTGCCCAGTGTCAATCATTCACCCTCTGACAGTTCAATGAACATCCTCTCTGGGATGGCTTTTAGCCATGCCAACACCCCAAATGCAGCAAACAAAGCCACAAGACTTGGGAGAGAGGCACGACCATGCTACTGTGAAGCATCAATAGGAAGTAACACCATGGGCAGGAGGTTGCCAAGTGTTGCTTGGCAATACAATACAGGCAGGCCCAGGGCTGTCGTGACTGCTCACAAAGCAGCTGATGACTACCACCCACACCGAAATTATTTGGAGACCTAGGAACCTGCCGCAGCAGAGAATGGGATGCCAGCAAGTCAAGGGGGAACTCTTGGATTCCAGGAGGGAAAAAATTAGATGGTCCATGGCACCCCAGTAATCTCCTCCCTCTCTCTCTCTTTCTCTCTGTCTCTCAGCTACTTACATATTCAAGTGTGTGTGAGTAGAAAAACATACAATATAGAAATACAAGTTGCATCTATCCAATGCCAAGCATCTATATGGTTACGTGTTTTTAGATTTTACATGCTGTGATTAGAAAAAACTATGCACATTTTGATTGGCTTTTCAGGTAGTCATATACTGCCAATGAGGAGCATGATAGCTTGCAAAAGTCACACCATTTATTTGAAGATTGGTTTCAATATGTGGCCATTATGTTGGCAACATGCAGAGCTACATAGGAAGTGGTTCCTTGGCATCTCTTTATCCTGATGATCCTGAGAATTTTAAATTTTATTCAAAAGAGGAATTTGGATTGCTTTGGAGGTAGTAAAGCATTACTTTGCTCAAGAATAGCATTACTTCAAATGCCAGGCAACGTCTGCATGTTGGGTTTCAGGACTCCTCTAAAGACTCCAGTCCATCATGTTACTACAGGTGGCTTATAAGAGATGCACGCCAAGAGACCATGGACAGGGAGACGCCAGTGACCCAACTCAACAGTAAGAGAGAAAGTGAATCTGAATGTGATCCCGGAGAACCAAATTTGGAATTTAGCACAAAAGTAAAAGTGGCTGTGCCCTGTGCCAAATGTCACAGGACACCTGTTTTATCCTCCCAACTGTTTGGAAACACAACTCTCCTGCCATGGTTATTTCTACGTTCACAAGTCTTTTTCATTCTTGGTAGGTTTTAATTATTTAGTTTCTCAGACTGGGAACTTTGCTATGATGTTAGAGGATGAGGTTCGGTTGAGAGGAGTGCCTACGATGGAACTGATTTTGTGAACTCAGTTGACTCAGTAGGGAAACTGAGTCTTCTTCCTCAATCCTTGGAAAAGGCCAGGCTACTTACTCCCTGGGCATGGGGCACGTGCTTGTTTGCTCTCTGGGTGATCTACAGCACAGGATGGGAGTCAGAGTTGAACCCGAGAAGGAGCGGAGTGCAGATGCCAGTCGGGCTCTGCCACCATGGGCTGTGAGGTGCTTACTCACTCTGCCTGTGCCTTGGCGTCCCCATCAGTGGAGTGGGAAGATGGGAACCGTGGGCTCATGGAGACCCTTGTCCATCCAGTGCTCTGTCCCCCTGTGCTATCTACCCACTGAAGACAGTTTCCTCCCAGGAGTCCTAATTTTTCACCCTCTATTCCATGTCTTATAATTTTGGAATGCCCTTTCGTTTAGCTACCCATCTGGGTCCTCTTACTGAGGACCAGCAGTGTATATCTCCCGTCCCCTTTGTATAGTGGGGACCAGTAGGGTGCTTCCCCATTGCATGATCCACAGCCTCTGGTCTTCCCAATATGCCTTAGGACTGGCTTGTAAAGGGCCAGCAGGAACTGTGAAAAAGAGCAATAAATAAAAGGAGTCATCTCCACTGTCCTTACCAGAGGCATCATCATCCTCAGGCAATCGATTAAGGGCGTGACACTCAGCTTGGCACTACGGAAAATGTTTTCTAAAAAGCCACAGCTTCTGCCCTCTAGGGGCACAGACAACTGGCAATAGCATAATTAACACATATAGGGAAATACAGAGACCACAGTCATTGCATGAACATCAGACAATTAACCACCCTTACTGTTAATACATAGATAAACAGAGTAGTTCAATGGACAAGACACAGGCCAGGACTCTGATCAGGGTGGTGTAGAGTCCGGGGTAGAGGCTGGGATCCTGACTCTGGTGGGGACAATGCTTTGCTCTCTGACTAGGGGAAATAAATCATTGAACCCTTCTGTGATTTTGTGAGATGAGGGCAATGATAACCCCCTCTCAGAAATAGGGGGAGTGAGAGAGAACTAGTAAAGATGTCAGTGACCTCGATGATATAAAAGACACTATGTCACTGTGGAAAGAGGCCTGACTGTTGTGCTGGGCACTGTGCTGGGCACACATGTGACAAGTGATTTCCCACAGGAGGCCTACGCTCCAGGGAGAGGGGCCAATGCAGACACACAGGGAACTACTGGGAAACAGAAGGAGGTCAGTCTGCAGTAGGGACACCCAAGTCCTTGCAGCCTAATTACCCATTCTACCCTCCTTTGCCCTCCTTGACCTCCCTGTCTCATTACTGGGCTGCCTTCCATCCCTGGCAGTCTTTCTCCTCTTGATTTCCATAACACCTACACTGCACTGCCTTGGTTTTCTGGGCTCTCTTTTGAACATTGTGTTATAAGCAACTTTTTAACATGTTGACACATTCTTAGCAATTGTAGCATATGAACAGGCTAAATAATATTCTATGATGTGGATACATAATTTACTTAACCATTCCCGTGGGTAATAGTTAGATTGATTCTGTTCTTACTCTCACAATTATCATTTCAGTAGGCAGACAGGTCAAGAGTATGCACCTTTCTTAAAATGTCCTCTGTGTTGTAGAGGCCTGTACCTTCTCACACCATGGTCTGTCACATGTAACAACCATTCTGGCCCTTCCCTACCTTCTTTTTATGCCATTTGTCAATGGCTGATTCTCCCATTGCTCTATGTCATCCTTCAAAACTCTAACCTCCGTCTTCTTTCTTTTTTTCTATAATTCTCCTCATATATAAACTCTCATGGTGTCAAACAATGTCAAACAACACCTCAGCTCACGACTCTCAAGTAGACACATCTGTCTCTGAACCCCCATCACTCAGCCATGCAACCGATCACTCAGCCATCTGTGCACCCATCGGTTAGGGGTCCTCTCCATACTCCAGTTATACACTTTCCCAGAGATACAAAGATGAAGATGTGGCCTCTACCCTTAGGGGATAAAGAAATTAGTGGAGATGAGGGAGAAGGTGGGCAAACCAGCACCCGATTAAGTAGAATCTATACAAAGTAGATGAGAATCTCACATCAATGAAGAAAGGGGGGTGTTAGGAACAGTTCTCCAGAGCAGGTGACATCCTCGCTGAGTTCTAAGGATGCCTGCATGTGTTGGCCAGGTTAAGAAAGATAACCAAGAGTGTTTTAGTTTGAGAAGTAGCAAGAGAAAAGGGAAAGATGGGAAAGGAGATAACGGGAAGTGCAAGCAGGTTAGTAAGCTAGGTGCGTGCACACATGCATGTGTGAAAGAACATTTTGACCCGGAAAGGGACAAAGCTATGGGTCTCTTGTTTATCACACTAAAGTTTGAACTTTCTCCTAATGGTAGTGGAGCACCACTGAAGGAGGGTGGTGTGGCCGGCTTGTTGTGGAGGAAGACTGCTCTTCCCACAGTGTGGAGAATGAGGTGCAGCAGGGCAGGATGGAGCCCGGGAGAGATCTGATGTGCCTGATGGGATTGGTGACAAGGATGTGAGCTAAATCACTGACAGTGAGGATGTAGAAAGGTGAGGAAATACCAAAGCTATCAAGGAAGTAGAATTGACAGAAGAATTGATTGGCTATTTGGAAAGACAAGAAGGTTGGTGAGGGATGAACAGGAGGCATCGACCCAGGTGTTTGGGTAGCTAAACTTGCATCATTATAGATCGGACCAGTTGATATCATCCGAGGAGAGTTGGTTAATTGTGGTGAGTGGAAAGTCAAGTACAAAACCCCAAGCTCACTCACATTTGCATGGCAAGCCTTCCCCACGGAGGGTGCTGAATTTACAAGGGCTCAACCCTAAAAGCTCCCGACTTTAATTCAAGGCTGTCCTGGTGAAGGAACATACAGCTCTCTAACAAGGTATAACTACAATTGTCTGAAATAAATAATACTGTAACAGTTGTTACAAATTCTTGACCTTATATATGGCAATAGTGTTGCAAAGTAGGTCTTATTGGTTTTGTTATTGTTTTATTAATGATAATGAGAAAGGTTAAGTAACTTTCAAGTTTGTGTAGCTAGTAAATGGCAGGTTTAAACTCTGGCCCAGCTCTGTCTGACGCCAATGTCAGGCTTCCCCAACTGCGCCGCTTAGTGTGACGCCTCGACATTGCCGATCTGCTCTTTCCTGCCCATCCTCCTTCCTCCAGGGAGCCACAGCTCTCCCCTAAAACATCCTCCCTGACTCACTTTACCCTCCATTTTTCATCATCACCAGTATTTTAAAAATATCATTTGCAATTTTTTTTGGTCTGGATTTTGGATCAATTCAGTCAGAATATATTGGATCCTGTGTGTCATATGTGACAACAAGAACTTTCTAAACTGTCACATTGTGACCTAAATGCTGATGTGTGTAGCTCCTTGATGAAGTAAATATTTTTGTGTGTTTCACCTCATTTTAAGGCTCCATATTTTGAGCATAGAGCTAATCATGGAGTTGTGTTTGATAGGTGCTCATGATAGGGATAAATAAGAAACAGTAATTCATCCAAGTGTTTATTAAGCACTTTCTATGTAGGAATAGATAGGTCTATACCTATATCTCTAACTATCTATACTTATCCAATCATTCAGCTGCCATGTATTGAAAATATATTGAATTCTGACATACTGCCAAGAACTTCAAAAATATTCAAGATGGCTCTTTAATTTAGAGGTGAAGAAATAGGCTCAGAGAGGTTACATGACTTACCCAAGGAAGCACAGCTACTGGTGGCAATGTTGAGATTAGATCTGGGTCTATCAGATTTAAAAATCTGTACTTAGAGTGAGAGAGAAAAAAAAAAGGGAGAGAAGAAGGGAGGAAAAGAGGCATACAAAAAGAAAAACACCAAGAAAAGAAACTTAAACATTTAGCATGTGCAGCTGACTGTGGAGGCAGAGGTCAGGGCTGGGTGTGGGTCTCTGGAGGGCTGTCCAGCAGGGCTGTGGTCGTGGAGGCACAGATTTGCCTTTCATTGACTCGAGAGGGAAACTGATGCTCCTCAGGAATGTGACTTGTTCTGGAGCATATCCCAGACCTAAAATTGAAAAAAAAACATATCTCAGGAAGAGGAATATCAAGGAAGATAAAAACGTAGCCAATGGGTAGCCAACCTTTCTCAGAGGCGCTGCAAGTGAGGCTCCCCTGACGTGGGGAGCCCAATGTCTGGGAAACCCACCCATCACCAGGCTGCGCTGTACAAATACAGGAAGGCATCAAAGTTAACGATATATATAATAACACAAAACGTGATGATGTCAGATGTGGAAACGGAGTTGCTCCAGTGTCCTACCTTTTGGGGACTACTGAGATCTCTGCTCACTGTTATATTAACCTAGTTGTTCCCTTTTAACAGAACTGAATGTTCTACACTTTCACTGACATCGTTCTCACTGGAGCAAGTGGCACCCAACTTCCGTTTGCCAGTGCACATAGCAAAGCTACTTTTATGAAGCCATGCTTGGCAAATTTGTGTTTCTGTAAAGGGCCAGACAGTAAATATTTCAGGCTTTGCAGGCCATCCAGTCTCTGCTGCAGTTGCTCAGCCCTGCCATTGGCGTGTGAAAGCAGCCATGGACAAAACATAATAAGCAAGGATGGCTGTGTCCCAATGAAACTTCACTTATGGGCATTGAAATTTGAATTTAATATAATTTTCACATGTCCATAAATATAATTCTTTTTTTTTTTTCATTTTTAAAGCCCTTTCTTAATTCATGGCTATACAAAAACTGGCAGTGGGCTAAATTTGGCCCCTGGACCATAGTTTGCCAACCTTTCATTAGAGCCCAGAAATCTTAGGATGATTAGATGCTTCTGTGTACGTATGATGGCTTTCCAGAAGTACGTGGTTAGCTCACTGCATTAGTGCCTCTGAGCTTCAACTGTTAATTGACATTATTTTTTAATTCCCAGCTATATTTTAAGGTATGAACCTAAAGAATTTTAGAGTCATTATGTGGGTGAGGGACTGTTAAAAATAAATCCTTCAGGTTTCAGAGTGGTAGAGAGGGAATACAAGGTGTTAAGAAATCCAGGAGTTTTCAGGCAAGTGGTTCAAAAGGCGTCAGGGTGGGCCACAAGTTGCCGCTAAAGGTCATTGGCAGCACTCTGTGTCTTCCCTTTATATACTTTATGCCTCTCATAAAATAAAGTTAGAGCAGTTTAATTTAACAGTCCAATTAGTAATGGGTTTTTCATTTTATCTTTTTAACTACATGTGATACAAAAATGAGGTCTGGATTTGACTGAGGCCAGGAAGGGATGTTTATACATTAATAGTTAAAAATTAGGGCTTTCTGACAGCAGAGCCTAGGTGGAACATAATCTGTTTCTGTTTGATTGCTAACGAATTGGTAGGCATGAAGAGATACAGCCGTATCTTTTGGCCAAATACAACATCCAGGAATTGGGGTACTCTTTAAATCTCACTTCAACCATTATACATTTCCCTCCTTTCTTTGTGTGTGGCCAAAACAAAGGATGAAGCCACTGTTATTTAGCATCTAGCTTTAGAGGGAGCCCAGTTTGCGTGTCCCGGCTAACACTGTTCTTTGTAACAGTGTTTCCATGGACTGAGTGTGGTGGGCTTCCTCTCTTCTGTTTCTCTTTTGCTCGCTTCCATTTGAAATGGGGAACAAAATAATTGCCCAACAGATCTTGAACTTCAACACCTTGGGATTCATTTTCTTAATTGGTTTTACACCTCTGAGCCACAGCAGGAGGGGCTGGGGCTTTGCATGCAGACCAGCGATCTCGAAACTTGACCAAGGGTTGAGAGAGCCATCACGTAGGGGAGCTCAGTGAGAGGGCAGCGTCTTCAGGGTAGAAGGTGAAGGATGCGAGGGGACAGGAAAAAGCCAAGAGAAGTGACTACTTCTAAATTTGACTTTGTGATTTGATCTCTCTACAGTCCTTTAATCCTCTCCATGACTCTAAGTGATCAGCCACCAAATAGCAACAAATATCCCCACAGATGTAATATTCACTTGAGAAACATGCAGTTTTTCAGATCTAAAAATATGATTTTTAAAAAATGAACAATCCTGTCAAAACACAGAGAAACCCCTCCCCAACTTATCCAAAAAGAACTTCCTAAAATGTCCACATTTCTGTTCATTTTTGTGACAAATCAGTCCTTTTGGGGGATCTCTAATTTATTTATTTTTTTTAAAGTAAGAGGCCTGCAATTTCCTAAGCTGTATTTTTTAAGGTAGTTATAACAGACGTATATCTTATAATATTTTAGAAAAGACAAAAAATCTGTCTGCTTTGGAAAACAAGTTGTTTTCCAATGATAGGCATTTAACTTACATTTTGAAATGCAGTATTTTTTTTCAAAAAGGGACTGTCTCTGTGCACATATTCCAGGGAACGCATGTAGAGTTCTGGCTCTGCTGGTCCTCCTTCCAGCACCTGGGGTTTGGGAAAAGAGGGCTTCAGCCTCCGGGGCAGGGGGCGTCCCAGTTCGCATGTTCTGTGAGTGCCATGAGTTATGCATCTCCAGCTTTAATGTGGGCTGCACGGGCTTCATTGGGAACTTCACCCCCAGGGGCCTGGAGTCAGTCAGCATCTGAGGTCAATGGTAGGAGTTTACTTTCCCCAACCACAGAGATACACATAGAGAAACCATTTTGTAATTAGTCTGCAGGCTGGTGCCCTCCTGAATTGCTCCAGTAACGGAATGGACTAGGCCAAGGGGACAGTTATTCAAACACGGGTGGAAAAATCATTTATATAAACTCGGCAGTAGCTCCACACAGCTGAGTTTCTTCTTGGGGATGAAAGAGCAAGGAGGTGAGAGATGGACAGAGAGAGGGTGGTAAGGAAGGAAGTATTGAGATAGCGTCTACCAGCTCTGGCTGATTCATTTACTTAGCTTTGGATGAAGCCATGGCTGTGTTTCTGTCATTTATGGGGATAGTGTCAGCCATCCTCCTGTAAGTAAGCCTGGCTTATAGTGGTCTTTCCTTTTCTACTGCAAAAATAGTTCAAAAACTGTAAGACTTAGGCACTAGGATCCAGATGAGGATGTATTCAGGGAGACAAAGGGGGAGGGAGAGGAAAATGGAGGAGGGGGAGGGAGAGAAAGAGAGAGAGAGATTGAGACATTGAGGTGGTTGCATCTTCATTGGGTTGAGGGCAGTGGGCTGTGTTGCAGCCAGAGGAGAAACAAAGGATGGCACAGAGAAAGCAGGTTCATTGAGAAACCAACTCCTTGCTTACTCTGGGAAGGTAAAGGAACAACCACAAAAAAAAAACAAAAAAAAAAAATTGTAAGGGACCACTGGCACCTGTTATCGGTCATTAACAAACAACCATGTACCGCTAATCTGTGATCATAAAAAGGCCATCTGCTAATGCTCAAAGGTCATTAAGATGCCAGCCGTGTTTACTCTGTTCTCATTGGTTGGGGTGATCATTTCCAAAAAAAAAAAAAAAAAAAAATTCAGCTTAAATGGTTATCGTGGTGGCGCCTGCTAACTCTGTTCTAGTTACAGGTCTGCCAGCGTTTCCATTATAAACCCCCACTCTCAGTGCTTTAAAATACAGCCATAAAAATAATAGGTTAACCATGTATGCATGTGTGTGTACATGTATGTGCATGTTGTTTTTCTTTTCATGGAAGGGAAAATTTGAAGTGTGCCAGCTTGACTCTATTCATGGCCAATGATATTCATTAGAAAGGAAAGGTAATATCTTCATTTCTTCTTTTGTTTAACCTGACTGACAGACCTATTTTGGATAATAGCCTGTCCACAGTCTTTAAAAATGGTTTTCTTTGATGAAGTAAACATCTGCCCAAAGAAGAGTCAGCCCGACGTGAGGGAGACCTTGGCTCTTCCATGCTGTCGAGAGAATTGGATTGCATGTGGGTGACAAAGATTGGACCGCAGTGCTGAGAATGGACCTCCGCAACGGAAGCTGCTGAATTAAAGCTCACTTCCCTCCCCACGCTTCTCCTATCCTAGAGAGCTAGCGCATGGGTTACCAGATTTATCTTGTTTCTCTAACCTTTTCAAATAGATTTGTACATGTAGTTCTCTCAAAAGAGGATAGTGGAAAGGATTTCTTTCGTTCTTTCCTTTTCTTTTTTTTTTTTCCTTCAAGATACCAGTGAATTCTGCTTCACAAGATCTTGGCAGAGTAATATAAACATGTGGAATGTTTAAAGGTGTCAATAATATTATAGCAGTTAGCTAGAACTAAATAATCCCATTATTATATATGTACACCCTTGTAGATGTGCTGTATATCTGTCTAAAACTCTCTAAGGAGCAACTTACTCTTTCTTTCTTTCTCTCCCTTCCTCTCTCCTTCCTTTCTTTCTTTCTTTCTTTCTTTCTTTCTTTCTTTCTTTCTTTCTTTCTTATCTATTCTTCTGGGATGCTCCCAGGGAAGAAAAGATAAAAATAAACCTCAGTGTGTAAACTAATTGCCCAAAGGACTCAATAACAAATTGTATTTCTCTAAAATTCTATCCCAAACTGCCGGTTGTGGCTGGTCATGAAGGTGGCTCCTATCAATGGGTAGCCCAAATGACCATATGTTCTACTGCTTGGCCACAGCAGGTGAGGAAGCCAGAGTCCACTCCTCAAATACGAATTCAGTCATACTGTACATGTGTCAGTGTGTTTGTGCACGTGTGTGTCGGGGGAAACTAAGCAAAGATGGCCAGACCTTCAAGGTTATATCAACAGAGACCTGTGAGTTTAAATGTGATTTTCAAAAACCCAGTTTTTAATGTCTTCTGAGATTCTTTAGCGATGGAGGCCGAGATTGCTGTTCAGATTTTTCCTTTCTTCATTTTCGATAACTTCACTGTTTCTCATCACATCTTGGCCTTTCATCTCTGCCAATTAACTAAGTAGTCAGAGCCTTGTTTTGAAAAGTTCTGCGTAGTTAGTGAGCTCTTTTTTCTTTTTTCTGAGTCAAGTCAAAATGTCCTCTGGAGGCCTCTGAATGAGGGGTCTGTCCACTGCCCCCACCTCTGCCTGCCTGTTAGTGCAGGCCTGGGCTTAATCTTTCCCTTTCAACGAGTTGCAAGGGGGGAGGGAATTATAGAGTAGGGGGTGGGGTGGTGACCGCAGGTGGCTGAAGAAAGGGGTCTTGTTCTCGTGATGCTAAATGGCTGGTTAGCACTGCTTTTACTGTGAAATCCAGCTTCTGTCACTTCGTGGTTAATTGCTTTATTATTCTCAGATCCAGATTGGACCTGATTTAGTTCTATCAGGAGCCATGACTCTCCCTGGCATTTGGCCAGGATCCTTTCGATCCTTTGATCTGGGGTTTTATAATCACATCCCAGTTTAGGTTGCAGCAGGAGGCATGGGGCTTTTGCTGCTGCTTCTACTTAGAAGTGCACAGGGTTGCTCAGGAGGTGGGTGGAGTACGACTCTGACCCGGGCAGAGGATTGAGGAATGGGGTCTTATCCCTAACTCAGTTTCTCCTTCCTGGTCTTAGGCGTTATGGGTTTAATTTGCTGTGCACTCTCCATTCAGCCTAAAATGGGGGCAAGAGCAGCCACGGGGACTTGCCCCTTTCCTGGGCTTTTTCCAGTCATCTCCAAGTTGGACTCTATGTAAGGTTTTGCTTTCCTCTTTTACATCAGCCGGCTCTCCTTAATGTGCAACAAGTCAACAGGTAGTTCAAATGGCCTCCCCTAATTGTAAGCAGAGGCTGGCTGGGCCTGTGAATTGTTCTGGGATGCAGACGCCGGGGCTTCAAATGCCGAGTGGGCCACAGGCTGCGTTGTTAGTGGGTCTGGCGAGGATGAGGAGTAGGAGTGACTACGGCCTGAGTTTTTTAATAGGCAGGGCTGTAAAATGTCGGCCCGGCCCAAGTCACAGATGCACCACAGAGCTCTTTCAAGCCCTTATTCCAATGCTCCACTTGTAACTATTTTTAACCTTATTAAAAAGGAGCGAAATGCTTCAGCTTCACAAGCGCCTACTCGAGTCTTGCAGTAAATTTCTTTGGTTTATAACTCCACCTTTGATTCAGAAGGCCAGCGGGCATGAGGACGTGGATAAACATAAATCTCCTCCAGATCTGCTGGTGGGAACCAGGCACAGTTAGGGACGCGCTGGAGGCCGCCCCGGGTCTCCCGCTGGAGCAGAGGGGAAGGCGAGGCTCCGCTCTTTGGATTTTCAGGCAGCTCAATCTTCCATTCAATCTTGCAAAGACAGAATTGGTGGCATTTGTGTAATAGAAACACAGACAAAAGTCAGAAGCATGCACCCAGGCAGGTGATGTCTGATAACTTGAGCTGCACGTGACTCGTCTCCCCGCACAAGGTCAACGGGCCCGCGGAAGCCAACTGCTGCAGCGGGAGGCGGACGTGGGGCTGGGATTACAGGGCTGCGGGCTTTTTGCCTCTTTTTTTCACCGCTCACATGGCAGCTCCTCTTCTATCAGTGGCAAGAGCTAAAATCTCATTTGACATTTCTTTTAAGGTTTGTCGTTTGGAGAGTCTTTGCTAACTTGTGAGAGAAGGACTTTTTGGGGCCAGGCATCATCTTGGCCTGAAGTACGCACATGAATCTCTTCTTTGCTGGCTCTTGGCTGCCATGTGGTTTTGAATTCAGGTCCCCACTAAGTGAAGAAGCCCTAAAGTTCAGATAGACGGTCAACAAGGAGGCCGGAGATGAGCTGACACGACAGCAGAATTTTCTGGTTCATAATCTGAGCAGTCACTGTGGTGTCTAGTATGGGTACTTGCCAGGATCTGAGCAGGGTTGTCTAAAACAAGTAAGATTTGGGTCTTTCGGGAGCTTGTCATCTTTTTAGAAACACCACACCCAGCTATCATAGAGCTGTGGAGGACAGCTCTAGAGAATTCTAGAGAATTAACATCACTGGAGGTCAGAGAAGAAAGTGTTTGTGATGCCAGGACAGGTCAGGAAAGGCTGGAGAGAGCAGGGGCACTAGATCCTCTGCTAATGTGGACTCTGATGGACATCTGATATGTTTGACTGTTGATGATCACTTCTCCTATTCACTTCTGGCAATACAATTGTTTTTCCTGTGGGAGAATCCATTCCATATAATTGATTCAACTGGGTTGACTTCATCACAGGGCTGGGCATGTGATCAAGATGCAGCCAATCAGAGTATTTCACCACTTTGGTCATACTGATTGGTTCAGAAATGGGCACCTGACCCAATCTGGCCAATCATAATTCTCCTGAGTCTTCCTCAACAGAGCTATATAGAAGGCTTGTTCTTTGCTCTGGGCTTTCCAGGCTGGAAATGTGTGAGTGGGAGGCTGCCAACAGCAGTTCTGCCTGGCTGGAAGAGAGCCAGTCTGGGCTGAACAGAGATAAGCAGAGCTGAGAGATGGCAAGAGAAACAGACATCATTTGAACTTCTGTATCTAGCTGTGTCTAGGTGATGTGGGCTGATGATTTCTTTTTTCTTTGCTGGCTTGAGTCAAGTTCCACAGCTTATAATTGGAAGAGTCTGACAAATATGGCTTTGAGGGGTAGCAATATAAATGTTTCAGGGAAGGAGGGTGTTGGTTTCTATGTTAGTACTGGTGGCTCATAAGCAGTATAAGTAACTTTACCTAAAACAAAACAAAATAGCAACAACAGCATCTGTCACCCTGGCCAGCTCTTCTTTCTTGAAGACCAGCTACATGGGAATGTGAAGAATCAAAGCAAGATATGATGCTTGTTGGCACTAGGCCCTCACTGCTCAGACCTTCTCCAGTCTCCCCAGAACCACCATTATCACCACATATTCTGCTTAGAACACACTTGGAAACATTTGACCAGAACACTCAATTCCACAAATATTTACCTAGCTCTGTGGGTCAGGCACTATGCTAGGTTTGGGGGATACACTAATACTGTGGTCCCCAACCCCTGGGCTGTGGCCTGGTACCATAACCTGCTAGGAAATGGGCATCACCATCTGAGCTCTGCTCCACCCTCCCCCATCCACAACACCCCACCCCACCCCACCCCGCTCCATGGAAAAATTGTCTTCCATGAAACTGGTCCCTGGTGCCAAAACGGTTGGGGACCACTGCACTAATGGACAAGAGAGACATGGTCTCTGCTCTCACAGAACTTACGAACTCAATAAAATAGTGTAATCTTGTGTTATTTAACAAGAAGAGAGTTTTTCCATGGCCTTATGTTGATTAAACATGCAATGACTAAGATCTCTCTTAAGACTTTGCTTATCCCCTGGGCCTCAGGACATACCTGCCTCATGGCTTTTATACTCGAGCTCCCTGACTCCCTCTTGGAGTTTGTCTGCTGGTTTAGCTGTGCTTTATGTTGTAACTCACTGGCCTTAATTTACATGTTAAACTCTTAAGTGTTGGGCCATTTCTATTAACTTGTGTTGCACAATGCTGACTAAAGGCTTGTGCTAAAATGAAAATAGAAGGAAAAAATAGAAAAAAGAAAGGAAGAAATAAAAAAGGACTAAATCATAAATATTGTACCAATTCCAACTCAATTAAGCATAACTTCCCTGTGTTCCCTTCACAACATCCTCCTCACTTTCTGTCTTGGCCTGGGATGTCGATAATTGTGCCATTGATATTGTGTTTTTATGCTTCTAAGTAGTGATACATCCATGGTAGCAGAATAGGATAGCCCTGGGACCATATGTAATGGAGGTTTTAGGTGCTCATATGCCTCCACTCTAATTTGTAAGAGTAGTAAAGTCAGATTTAGGTTTGAGTCCTGGCTCTATAAACTTAGTAGCTGTATGCCCAGGTCAAGTTGTTGAATCACCCTGAACCCCAGATTCTTCAAAGATAAAATGAAGCTAACAATATTAATAATAATATCTCCCTCATAGTGTAGATATGAGGATAAATAAAATAATACATGAAAAATGCTTAGTAAAATATGGGCATATAAAAAATCTGTAAAAGATGCTAACATTCTTATAGTATGATGAAGAACAGGATATTTACATAGTCTCAAAGTATTTTCCCAAGATACATATAAATTACAAGAGAAAAAATAGTAATTTTACAATGGAGAAATCTGACAAATACCATCTTTATCAAGTGATTAAAGTTTTCACTAAATAATGGGCAAATCTAAATCCTGTGCCTCCTAATATGATCGACTAAGAAGAGCACAATCCCACATTGTGATATTCTAGCCAAGAATGCACAACCTCAATTTAATCATAAGGAAGCATCAGATAAACTCAAATTGGGGGACATTTAAAAAAACTGACCTGTACTCTTCAAAAATATCAAGTTCATGAAAGATAAAAGAAGGACTGAGGAACTGTCTAAATACAACATAAAATCCAGGATAGGAAACTGGACAAGAGAAAGGGACTTTAAATAGGACAATTGGCAAAATTTCAATATGGTCTTAGATTCAATTAAAATATTGTTTCAATACGAATTTTCCGATTTTGGGAATTGTATGATGGCCATGTAAGATGTTAATAGTTTAGGAATCTGGGTGAAAGGTACATATACATTGCTTTTTATAACATTTTGAAGTCCAAAATTATCTCTAAGTGAAAAAAATGTATGCAGTAGACATTCTACAAACCATGTTGTGATTTAGGGAACTCTTCCTATGTCTGTGCAAGCCACTGGGATGAGAATGTCAGCTTTGAATGCTGCCAATGCTGTGTGTACCTCTGCTAGGAGGTCCGGCAGCTCTGTGAGGTTGTCATACATTTGCAAGGATTCCAGGACTGTCTGTCTGACCCTCTTGCTATGGTGCATCCTTCCCTCTATCTCCCCAGCTCCTTTGATAAAGAAGTTTGAGACAAGCAAATTCTTGTCTCAAAGTTACTCTCTGATAGGTTTTAGAAGTTGGACTCCTCCTTTTAGGTCTGTGAGATTGTCCGATTGCCAAAGATTCACCCAGAGCTCTCTCTGTGGTTCCACCATTAATTTTGCTCTTGAGTCTACCACCATTTTCTTACCTGCAGGCTTGCCTCTCAATCCTTGGAAACGGGGAGGAAAAATGATGGACTTTAAAAGGGAAACGCTGTATCCAACTCTGACAACCACGTTATTGATATAGTATTGCAGCAGAAGAAAACTTAGAAAAGGTGACTAAAGCTACCAAGGGGGCACAATACGTAGATATATATCATTTTAGAAAGACTTGGTTCTAGAAAGACCAAACTAGAGAGAGGATATAATCTACAAAATGCATAAGATTATAGAAAGTAAACAGATATTATTCACCATATATGATAGTAACACTAGCTGCATGTCAAAATACAAAAGGACCAGTTCTAATAAAATAAGAAAAAAGATTTGCAAGTAAATGAAACACACGTGAGTCTTGTCATGAAGTCATAGCATGGCAATGATGAAGTTCAAGGAGGGTTTGAATTAACTTGCAGGTGATGGACATACATGACAAGTAAGTGAAACCATAGAGAGGTGGAGTCACCATCAAGGAGCCTAAATATCCTTTCATGTCCTTGTTAAAATCAGACCCAAAACTCTGCAATTTTCCTATTCTTCATTTTGCTCGCACACTCATGGCCCCTTGAACATAGGCTGCTCTATAAGAGTGAATTGATGGTGATGATCTCACAAGGAATGTTGTGAGGTTAACAAATACAATTTGTAATGTGCACTGCAAATATAAAGTGCCATAAAAATGCTAATGAATGGTAATGCGTGTCCACTCATTAGCAGGCTGGCGCAACAGGCCAAGGATAATAGAAAAAGAGACTGCCTTTTGAACACACAGAGTGCTATCCTATTCATCTGGCCTCACACATGCCACCATGGGAGGCTCCGGCTCAGCTCTCATTATTTCACCCAAACAACTTCCCTTCCATCTCTGTCTGGGTCTGCAAGCTGCTTTCTGTGTGAAGAAAGATTCCCTGAAACCTTTTGGCGCCATCAACAACAGCAGCAGCAACAAAAGTTTGGCTTGGAAAATTCATTCAAGGAATGAATAAATACAATGGAAATCTATCATTCTGGATGTTTTGGAGAGGAAAAATAAAAAAGATCTGGGCTTTGTTTTGCATTTTGGTAAGAAATGATATATAGCTACATAGTCAAACAGTTTTATTAAAAAGATCTTCTCACCCTGAATTCAAAATACGAATTGTGCCCTCTTATCATCCAGTCACTTTCGAATGAAAGTTAAAAATGCTGATACTGTGGAACTAGCCCTTGGTATTATATCTCATAGCTGATATATTTGTCTAATACTTTGGTTTTTGAAGGCCCATTACTCAGGACCAGTGCGCAGGGCTGTTCATTTTAATCCTTTCTGGTTACTGAGAACAGGAATGCTAGGAAAAGCTTGTAGATAAGATTACATTCCCTGCTTCTGTGTGTAGGTAGGTAGTGGAGTATGAACTAGATAGTGAAACTAATGGAGTTTTCATCATCCTGAGAAAAGGGGTCTGACCTCAGATTTGTGGGCTTTTATTTAAGAAGATCCTGCTGAATAGTAGGGTTCTATGTTGGTCAGAATGACTCCTTCCTCTTGTAGGGTGGAAAATTTTAATGGCTCAGTGAGGGTCCAGATATATGTAACTGAGCATTCAGGGACTTCAGCCACCTTAGTTTTAGCAACAGAGAAGATGTAGGATTTCATTATGTTTATTCTGCCCTAATAAAAGGAATTCTTTTGTATTGAAGTACAGTCGGAAGGCTTTAGTGTCTTGTGCTGTCTTTGGCTGTGAAAAATAAGGGGAATTTTGCAGTTTTTCCTCAATGGTTCCTTCTGGGCCCCATGAACAGTTCAAAGGGAGAATGGTTAAATACCCCAGATTAAACTGTTTAACAGGACTAATACTTGTTTGGTTTACACAAAGCCATCCAGCAATTATATTGATGCTTGACAGTGTTATCATCATTATTTATTTTGCCATAAGCTAGATTTATAGAGATCTGTAGCGTTCATAATACTAAGCATAAGAAACATTAATAGCTTTACTAATTATATCACTACTTTACAGATATAAATAGTGATAAAAATGCCAAGTAAAGTGAATAGTAAAACACTTTTAAGAGAATTTTAAAACCAGTTGCTGATTGACGATGTCTTTGGTGAGTCTTGGGGTTTGGACGGAGAACAAGAGAGGCTTCTTTGAAGATTTAAGTCCTACTTTCCTGATCGTTCATAATGTTCGGAAAGTAATTATGCCTTAACCTGGCTGTAACCAGCTGAACCATGGATTTCATAAGGGGCCAATGAGACATATGTTGCTTTGGATTAGAGCAAAATGAAAATCAGAGGGTGGAGAAGGAAGGACATGAAGAGGGACAGGGAGAGAAGGGAAACAAAAGATCATAAATGAAGTGGGGAGAATAGAGAGAATTGAGTGGCATTGTGCATCTCCCCATTTTATCCTGGTTATCGATCCTGCTCTGTGTTCTTCAGCACACATCTTGTTATAAAGGAGGATATTGAGTGAAGAAAAGGAGTTAATAAATCCACTGCCTTTGCCATAACTGCTAATGGAAATCCATGAGCAGTTTAAGTGCTGGTCAAGTAAAAAGACCAAACTGGGAATGGAGGACGTGGTGGATAAGAATGGACACGTAGCACATCTGGTCTATGAGCTAAAACAGTAAGCAACATCCTTGGATGGACTGCAACTCTTAGAATTTCTGAAATCCTGCTGGTTGGCCTAAATAGCAGGTCAGGCCCAAGAATAATGACCTACCATAGAATGGGAGACACCTGCTTTTAAGTTTTACTGGAACACAGCCGCACCCATTCTTTTAAGTATTGTCTCTGGTTGCTTTTGTGTTCCAACCCAGTTATGGTTTGCAAAGTTGAACATATTTACTATCTGGCCATTTATTTTAAAAAAATAAATTAAAAAAGAATACTGCTGTCTGCTGTAGAGCCTTAGTAAACTTTAACTAATTAGCTAAATACATTCAAGTTTTTCATGGTTGGTCTAAAATGCGCATTTTTCTAGTTATTTTTTACTAGGCTACAATATATACCTGCTTCACAATTTTTCACTGCCTACCTCAGTGCTATTGGAGCATCAGAAGCTTGAGAAGGGGGTGGGACATAAGTATGTAAAAGAAGATCCTTCCTTTTGTGCAAAACAAGAAGTGTGACCCTTCAAGTAAAGGCCTTAGGTTGCATTAGATAATTCTGATTTTAAGTGTCTAATCTTAAAGCTATAACTCAGGGATAAAGAAGTATGGGTATTTTTATTTGTGGTTCGTGGTGGTTCTTATTGCATTTTTCTGTCTTCTTAGAGCAAGCTGAGAGGTTCATAGTAGGGAATAATTCACTTAAGCCAACTTGAATGAATTCCCCACTACCACCTCCCCGAAGAAAATTCCTAACATGGAAATTCATTTCAGCAGAAGAGTTCTCTATTTTCGAAATGTTTTGACCTGATTTAGAGGCTAGATATAAATAAAAAGGAGAGAGCTGTTTACTCACTCTACTTATGATAAAATATTTGGGAACTAACACATAGTGTATGCAATCTAACAATATTTGCAAAGTAGACATTATATTTCTGTTGCTTTCATTTCCCCCTTAACAATTTTTACGTGTTCCATCACACCTGTTCTTATTGTCGCCTCTGTAGAATTCTATACCCTGTAAAGTCTAGCTGAAATCCTATCATTTTCATGATTATTGCTCAACCAACTCTGCTGAGGATAGTGCAAAACCAACAGGCTTTGCAATCAGAAAGACCTAAGTTTACATCCTGGCTCTGCAGCTGAGGGGCCATGAACAAGTTACTTGTCTCCTCTGAGGTTCCATTTCTTCATTTGTAAATGGGTAACAAACTGAATTGTCAGAGTTGTTATGAAATTAAACAGGATGAAGCATACAAAGGCTTGGCAGGTAACAGGCTTTTGATGAATTATAATAAGAATTGTTTTCTTAGAAGAAACTCTTCTGTTTTGAACAGCAACAACTGCCTGTACCAATTAAGTGACACTTTCTGTATACTGTCCTATATCTGTAGTTTATCTTTTTACATACATATTTCCCCTACCTAATTGAATTTGGGTCTCTTAAGGGTGGGCACCATATCCGTGTATATATTCAAATGTATTATACATGATAGTTGCTTAACAAGTATCTGGATTAATTCTGGGTCTTTGATATGTTGGAGTAAAACCAGAGCAAAGAGATCATGTGTATTTTGTAGTCCCAAGAGATTGTCCCAAACTTAAAAACTTCATCATGAGAGACTGTGCTGGAGAGCGAGTGGAGAGCTCTGCCTTGCCCAGATGTCTACATTTGCGAAACAGTAGACACGGATGGAGCAGAGAGAGCTCTCAAATGTGGGAGCCTGCCCACCAGGGCCTGAGTCTCTGGCCTCTTCTCTGCCCACAGCCCTGTGAAAACGCCCTCCCATACAACAGTGAGAGTAGATGATCGGTGGAGACAGCCTACTTAACGAATCAATTACTCCTTCAGAAGAAAAGATGGAGAGTGCTAAAATTAATTTGTAAAAATTTATCAACTTTAGATTCCCTCTCTTACTTGAGACTATATCAACATTGCAGTAGGCATTTTTTGAAATGTAATTTTTATCCAGTAAAATGCACCCTTTTTAGGTCTGCAGTTCTCTGAATTTTTACAAACTTATGCAATGTGTACCTTTCACCACAATTAAGATAGAGAATATTTCCATCATCCCCCAAAATTTTCTCATTCCCCTTTGTAGTCAGTTTCTTTCCCTCACCCTCAGCCCCTGGAAGCCACAGACCTAATTACCCTATAATTTAGCCCTTCGGGAAATCATATAAATGAAATCACACAGTATATGTTCTTGTGAGTCTGGCTCCTCTCACCTAGCAAAATGCTTTCAAATTTCATATGTATTGTTTTGTATACAAGTAGTCATTCCTTTTTGTTGCTGAGGAGTATGGCATTATATGAATATATTGTTATTTGTCTATTTACTAGGTAATGGACATTTGATTGGTTTCTAATTTCTAGTGATTATAAATGAAAGTGCTCTAAATATTTGTGCACAAGTTTGTGTGTGCTCATGTGTGAAGATATTGGTGTGAGATTCCCTTGGGCGTGCAATTGCTAGGTCATATGTAAGTGTATGTTTAACTTTATAAGAAACCATCAAATTATATTCCAAAGCAATTTTATAATGTTACATTCCCATCAGAAATGTATGACAGCTCTAGTTGCTTCACATCTTTGTAAGCATTTTGTATTGTCAATTTGCTTTTAATTTGAGCAATTCTAATAAATATGTGATAGTATCTCATTGTTTTCCTTTGCATTTCCCTAATGGCTAATCATGTCAAAAAAATTTCTTATGTTTGTTTCTTTGTTATCCATATATCTTCTTTGGTGATATCTCTTTAAATCTTCTGCCCATTTTTTGGGTGGGAGAGGAGTGTTGTTCATGTTTGCAATAGGCTAGTCAACACCCACTATTTCTTAGCATGAAACTACATTGAGCCAATCAATCCTCCATCACCTGAGAATATTTCAGCACCTCATACATATAAGCTTTATGAGGGGCAAGAAAGATAGGCAAGACAAATAACTCAATTTTCCAGAGTGAGTAATTTACCAAGAGGGTTTTCTCTCAGTTTAGTGGTAAGAATAGCTCTTTACCTGTTCCATTCTCATCTCTCCCCTTAACTCCTTGCTCACTCCTCCTCAGCCTCCCCTCTTTCTTGCCGATGGGGTGCATGCCAAAGAGGCTTTTGACCTAGGGCTCATTTTACCTGGAAAATTCTTTCTCCGAAAAGTTGCATAGCTTTTACTTGGCTATCTCCTTCACTTCGTTCAGGTCTCTGGTATAACATCGCCTTATTGGGTGGGCCTTCCCAGACCAGCCTATGTAAAATATAACCACTTCCTTCCTCCACATCCTTCTACCTGATATTTCTTTGTAGCATTTATCACCACTTGGTATACTGTATTTTATTCACTTCTTTGTTTACTATCTATCTCCTCCCACTGAAATGTAAGTCCACGAAAGCAGAAATCTGATCTGTTTATTTCTCCACTAGATTCCAAAATCTGGAAAAATATCCAGGATATAGCAGGCATTCAATAAATTGTGGGTGGAATTAATAACGCTTGAGGAGAGAGGTAAGTGAGCAAAATGTTAAATAGCTGTCAGAGTTTTTAGATAGGCCTGTATATCATACCAGATCTGGCCTGCTCTCAGCACTTAAAAGAAAAGTTGAGTAAGCTATGTCACATTTTACCCATGTGCGTTCCTAAACCAAGCTTCCTTGGCCTAACCCTGTGTAACATTTCTAAACAGATGAGATGGTCCTTTAAAAACCAGCCCCAAGATGGCAGCAAACAGAGGTGGCAACAGCCGCCTTTGTTTGAGGCCCATTGCCTGATTTCTCTGTCTCTGTCTGACTTATTGCTACAACAAAGCGGAAACAAGCTTGCTGAGTCTGAGGGTTCTCTCTTGGGTACAATTTGGGAGTAGACTTAGATTCTTCTTAGGACTTCCTTGGATTTTATTTAAGACTCTCCCAGTCTTTTATTTTATTTGTTGTTGTTGTTGTTGTTTCCTTTTCATTCTCATGTTGCACACACAGACAGGACATTTAGTTGCTTGCTTTTCTGTAGGTTCTTCTGGATAGACTGGAATCATGGGCAAGGGTGATTCTCCATCATGCAACGAGTAGGTTGTTCTTGAATTCAAGGTCTCCGGGTTTGGGACCTTTAAGAAGTTACTCTTCTTTGGTGGAGCTTAGATCATAATGGAGGCAAGAGTGGGCTCTCTATTGTTTTTCATACTTCTCAGTGTTCCTACTCATAAATAGTTCCCCACACCTGGTTCGTATCTGGAGGCCTTCCTGTCGGTGGATATGGTAGAACACACTCTAGACTGAGACTAATTGGGGAGAATAGAGAAATTCCTAGAAAAAATAACCAACTAACCAAGCAATCAAATGAACAAAAACTCCACCAAACATTTAACATTAAAAGGTTGCTTTTGAAATCAAGAATATTTTATGGTTAACAAAAACTTGGGGGAAAATGTTTCTAGAAATATACTGTTTCTTTTTTTAAAATTTGAAATAGATATTCAGATTTTCCAATATATTTTTAGTTCAAAAATCATTGGAAGAAAATGACAGTCTAACCTACATTAATAAAACACAAAACAGTATTTGGGCCTTTTTATTGTCAAGGCTTCACAAGCGGGAGCAGGTGTTGTAAGAGCAAAGGGACAGCGCTTGTAGCTTTCCCCTTCGACTGAGTTCCTTTATAAAGTGTATCCTTGCAGAGTCTGCTTTTCAGAAATCTTCTAAGCTGAGCATATTTCAGAACTGATCTTTACCTCCTCGGTGATCTTAAGCAAAATTATGAAAATCTTCCCAAATCCTGATTTTATAATGCCAAGAAATACTGACAGTGATGCTTCAGGAGGTTAATGATGGTCTAATTATCTTGCACCAATAAGGAAAAAGAGTCAGCCTTTTGGCAAGATTATGTCAGAACTAGTCAGATAATATAGATATTTCTACCTCCACACATTTTCTAAAGGGGAATGTTGCTGCTTTAATTAAATGTTATATGAATACATTTCAAATAGATCCAAACACAGGGCAAACTCTGTTTCAGAACTGCTGTTCCTACATTTAAAATGTATTTGAAATGTAATTTTAAAAAAAAACCCAGATAATGGGAAAGAAAAACTAAAATAACTCGAAACAAGCCGACTATAGTAGCTCATCATTACACTAATATATCAAACAATGTGATCTTAGCTTAATTATCCCCTTTGAGAGTTGAGAAAACTAAGCACAACCTTCAATTTACAGCTGTTTGGTGCCGGGAACCTGAATTATTATTTAAGAAGAAGGGGGGAAAAAGTTTATTTATTGTGACCTCCACTCAGTTTTTATTCATCGTAGAAAATCTGTATATTCACAAATGAGGGCTATTCATCCTCAGACCGCGGCATTCTTCAGCTGTCCGGGCCGACATCAACTGCACTTCTCCAGCTTTTGTGTGCATCTCGAAGGCTCTTCATCCAGATTGTTCATCATCTTGATGGTCGAGCTTTATCTGGCTTTTGTGCAGCTGCATTCCGCTTATCCAAAGTGCGGAGGGAGATGAGGGAGAGGGAGAGAGACAGGGGCGAGCTAGCGAGCAGGAGAGAGGGAGCAGGAGAGAGGGAGAGAATAGAAAGGAGAAAAAGCAATGGCCGGTGCACATATGAGGATAATTTGTAGTTTCTCAATAATAATAATAAAAAAAGGAGGACAGGCTAATTACTGGCTTAACTAGGGCAGCCTGTGGATCTTCATGTCAAAAGGACTGCCGTAATTATTTGCCATCAAAGCACATTCATATTGTGGCACAAAAGAAAGGCCTTTTGCAAATGGATCTTGCTAATAAACAGGGCTGAGAGGAGCATTATGTGTCTCCCTGGTTGCAGGCACATTAACACAGTGACATGGAGCATAACTCCAGGCCTGAGGAAAAAAACACCAGAATGATAATTATCCCCCTACCCTCCCCAGCCTTCCTTGCCTTTCCCTTTGTGTTGGATGAGGAAGCTGAACATGACCTATTGGAGGGCTCAAGGCAGGCTATTAGTGACCCCTGAGCCCTGACAAGGTGCCTCTGTTCTTTTAAAAGCTGCCTCTTGATGTCAGGAGGGCCACGTGGACCAGCAGGCTCCGCTCAAAATGGTCCAGCAAACACTTCAACCTTAAAGACACCTGGAAGGTCATGACCAGTTTAATGCAGATGAAGACAGCAGAGACAGGCTCCCTTGAATCCTGGGACTTCAGTCCTCCCCCAGCCCTGGTCCTCTTTCCTTCTTCTTTGTCCACACTTGCTCAGTTGCACGTACTTATGTCCTCGAAACTCAATTCAGGGGACAAAAGTTCTCTCTTGTTTTCTCTTAGTAAATGAAGAGAGTCATAGGGAAACATTTTCCTGCCATAGAATAATTTATGGAAGAAAAATTATGGGACAATAGTGTGCAAGAAATTTAGGAAAAAGAAGATCAAGGTGGATGCAAACACAGCCCCCTAGATTAACCCTTCTGCTAGCAGATGTAAACACACAGATTTCCCACAGGCAGGGGGTCACTGGCGGGGCTGGGGGTCTGCAGGGAGTAAAGAGAACTCTGTTGCTTTTCTTGCTTCTTGCTGGGCAGGTGGTGAGAGGCTCCTTCGCAATGGAAACTCCAGCAAACAAGTCTGGCGCTCAGCTGCTCACCTGCGGGCTCCGACCTGCTCCACTTTGGAGGTTGCTGGAGTTGCCAGTCATCTCGAAGACTCCAGCCTTGTTCTGGTTCCACACAGAGCAGTTGATATGGAAGAAAAGGATCAGTCATTAGCTTGGAAAATAGACCTGAGACCGTTAAGATTGGATTGTCTTTTCCCTTCATCTCCTCTTTCCTTTATGTCTTCTGATTGTTCTGTGAGTGGTGTCTTCTGACATCGAGTGGACATCCCAGAACCCAGAAGATGGGGAAAAGGATTCTATTTTACATGAACCAGAAGGAGACCCAATCCCAGTAGCTCTTATTTTACCCAGCAGAAAAATGAAGAGTGAAAATTTGCATTGTGAAAGGTTCTTGCTTTGCAAAAGCCAGATTCCCTGAGCATTTAAATATTTAATTATTTGAAAGGTTGGAGGTAGATAAACTTCAAGTTAAAATGTTATGAGCCATTTTTAATGGAAGATCTGCCAGGAGTGACTTAAAAACATGAAAAGATGTGTATCTGTGGGAAAACAAGATTAAGGATTTTTAGGATTTGTCTTAAATCTGCTCAGGAGTGTGCCCTCTGTCGGAAGCAGATTGAGCCTAGGGATGTAATATACTCTTAGGTTGTAAATCTCCCAATAATCAATCAATCAATCAAATCAATCAGTTCCTTTCTCTTCCTGCCTTCCTCTCTCCTTCCCTCCCTCTCTCCTTTTCTTTCTTTCTTTCTTTCTTTCTTTCTTTCTTTCTTTCTTTCTTTTCAAATAGTCATAACATGAATTGGGATATGAACATACTAATTATAGATCATAGATTTTCCAGATTGTTAAAAATGATAAAGCAAAAATAAAAACAAAAAAAGTTGAAACCACCCTATTCTTTATTTCATCTCTTTAGCCTGAACCTCTCTCTCTCTGGAACTTTAAATGCTGATATCTAAGTGCTCACAAGAACTCTACACTTGCATGTCTAATAGAGAATTCAAACTCAGTATACCTGAAATGGAATTACTGATTTTTCCCCCACAAAACTTGCTCTATTCACTTTTTCCAATCTCAGTGGATGGCAACTGCAGTTTTCCAAAGCATAGCTCAGAACCGTGTAATGGTTCTTATCTCCTCTCTTTCTCTTCTCACCTCCAATCTGTCAGAAAATACTATTGGCTCTACTTAAAAAACATATTTAGAACCTGATCATGACTCAGCCACCTCTACTGATACCTTGGTCTGAGTCCCCCTCACCTCTCACCTCCATTACCCCAGTAGCATTTTAACAGGTCCTGCATTGGTTTCTAGCTCGGCTGCCAGATCCGTCCTTCTAAACTGTGAGTCAGTCATGTTAGAAGTTTCTTACAAAGGCCCCCAAGGCTCTCTGACTTTATCTCCTGCGTTTTCTTCCCTTGATCCTTCTGTTCCAGCCACAGTGCTCCCCTAATGTTTCCCTACACACCTCAAGCCATAGCCTCAGCAATGTCTATCTGACCCCATAGCTTTTTAGATGGGTGGATCTCTCAATGTCGCAGGGTGAACCGATGGTTCAGATGCCAACTCTTAACTACCAGGCTCGGGCTCATCTCAGTAATTCGTGTCTATCTCTCTCCTTCTCCAGCAATCTATCTTTATCTCTCTGTGTGATATCTAAATCAAAGATTAGAAGAGAATTTGAGAGGGAGCATTTGAATAAAGATAACTATTTTTAATCAGAATAAATCAGTTTGTTACTCATCATAGGATACTTCTAAGTAGGACAAAGGGAGGTAGGGAAAGAGGAACAGAATGAGATGAGGGTGCCATCGTGGACATCTACTCTCACTCTGAGCTCAAGTTAAATCCCCACGAGGCCTGCGATCCTGGAAGTGTGGCATGAATTGCCTTGCTTCCCAAATCCGAAGAGCTGTTTCTTTCACTTATCTGCAGGTCCTCTCTGCCTGTTGAAGTAGAGCAGGCTGGGAATTGTGTGTTTGTCTCTGAAGGCCTAGGTCATGCCTGCCCTAGAACACAGAGGCAGCAGGGTCCCCAGGGACGTGATGACCAGCACAAGACCCGGAGTCGCCGCCAGATGCAAACCTCTATGTGGCACAGAAGAGGCCCTCACAAATGCTGACATTCTTACTTTCACTTTAATGAGTAGGGAGGGGAGCTTAATACTTCTCATGATTCCCCCCTTTACTGCGAAACCGTGGGCTCTGTCAGCAACCTGGAGAACATTAACAAATGCATGAATCAGCTTACACTGCTATCGTGCAGGAGAATCATTTGTTAGTTACGTAAAACCTGGATTAATTACAACTGTCTATTTGTGAAAATATTGACTAAGGAGGGCTTTGGTATACATTTAAGAAAGGTAAAAATCTCACAGACTCATGGAATTTAAGTCCTTTTTTTGTTCATTAGTAGTAGATGGGGCAGTAATAAACACGGAAGCTTTGGTCCAACTGAATGATGATGGCACAGGAAAAAAATAACTAGATGGGGGATTTTGCAAAGTTTTTTTTTTTTCTGAAGTATTTCTGAACACATGGGGGTGCATGGAAGGGTGGATCAGCAAGGCTAGAAAATGCATTTGAAGGTGGCTTTCCTGTGAAGTTGCATTTTTGGGTTTTTTCTCCCTTTTGTGTGGCTATGGGAGAAAGAGTCCTAGAAAACCTTATGGAAATCGCCTTGGGAAGATCAAAAAATGTTTTTTCCTGTGGGCTAACAACTATATTAAAGAATGACGTCGGTGTGACACGTTATATTGTATGTTTAAGGCTGGTCTTGTTTCCCAAAGTGTCATTTTGTGTTTGGTTCCCTGTCCATGTTTTCCACTCCCAAATGTATTACTGTTCCAAACCATTTACTTTGGTTTAAAATTATATGCGGGATGTCAATTATGGACTTAGAAAACATGCCTTGATCAAAGTGTTTATCGATACTAGCACATGCAGAAGAATCTTTGTTGAAGAAACAATACTATCTCTTCTTTAAAGATCTGAAAGTCGAACTAATCAGGGCTCCCATTGTGGGCCCGAACATTTTGCACTGGGTGGAACAATATTCCCAGGCTATGTTTTCAGGGATCCTCCTTCAAACAAAGGGGGATTTCCCTCCCCCTTCTATAGCCCGGTTCTTAAAACCAAGTGGAATCTGCCATGTAATTGTTTCCATAAGGAGAGGCTTCATTCTGTGTCTGAATCCTCTTTGCCCTCCTGTCCCTGAGCACGCCTTTCTGAAGAGCAGTGTGCAGAAAGTCAGTGGAGTGGGTGCCACAGTCTGAGACCCCCTAAAAAGGACCAAACTAAATAGGGTCCCCAGTGCTAGTGCTTGGATCAAAAGAGAGGCAAATCAAAGAGTTACCTTTAGAAGGCTTGTATAGGTCTTGTCACTCATTAACTCATTAATATGGGTCTATTGATTCTTTAATGAAAGCTGACCACTCACAGAACTTGAGGAAAAAATTCTGAAATTTAGCTCAGGTTTTCAGGGTGAATTTGTTGTTATTATGATAGTGAATAAAATTACTTAATATACTTTCTTCCTAAGGGATAACATGTATGCATGCATGTCCTCTACACTCATGTTTAAAACCTAAATATATACACACATGCACATACACATTCATATACAGAAAAATATGTGTGCATGTATGTGTGTATATACAGAACAACATATATGTATACATCTTAAAATACAGAAAAATTTACAGGCCTTCCAACATGGCCCACAGCATGCTTGTACTTGTACTGTCTTTTATGTCTACAGTGTGGTGTAATACATTTTTTTCCTTAACTTTTCTTACTTTAAAAATAATACATGTTCATTGTAGAACTCCAAAATACACACACACACACGCGCACAACACATCACATAATACCATCACGTAAAGATAACCACTACTATTATTTTGTTATTATTTTTATGTAGGCTATTTTAAAATTTTGGTTGTTCCCAGCCTATTATCCTCTAAGAGGAAGTGGTATATCTTTAGATGAAAAAAACAAATTGTGGCATAATTGGCCCATTCATTTTGGTATTTTAAAACAATGCACATTATTTTTAGCAGTCTCCTTCTCTGTAGTACATGTCCATTCTCTACCATCCATCCATCCATCCATCTTTCCCATGGGCACTTTCTCATCTTCAAGTAATTTCTTGAATTTCCTTTAGGGTTTTGTTCCAACCAGTCTTTTTCCATTATCCCAGATCCACACTCCATTAGATAATGTGCCAGCATGTTAGTGGTTTGGTTCCTTGGTGTGCTCTTTCCCACCGTCTCTCATCGCCAGTCTTTAGCAACTCAACTGAATAGCCTGGATTACGATGTTATTATTTAATCCCTTTAGCCTATAACTCTGAACTTTTCCTTTCTGGTCACCATCTATAGTTCATCTCTCCCACGCCTTCATGTCAGTTCACGTCCATCAGGATCTGTGTGTCCCTCCTCTCATCCCTTTTGTAATCACTTCCTCCCATTTGACCTTGGCATGGTAGTCAGTCACTTCAGCTACGTGCTATCTCACACTTCCAGTTGATTATTGAGTTTGTCTCTCTTCAAGTCCAGGTCAGCCCAGATACTTTTCTGTCCTTTTTTGCCACTGCTGAAGAAAATCTTGTGACTTCATTGATTGATTAAAATTTATGATTTTCAACCTTAGCTGAACTTCTAAAGCTGCTGAAAATACCTTTTTAATGGCAAGTGAACCTCTTTTCATTCTTTTCTAATATTTTATCACTTGCCTAAAACTATCAGTTGGTCTCGGTCTCTTTTCTTTTAGTGGAAAAGCTGCCCTCCTACCAGTAAGTAAGTCATGGATGATGATCTGGAATCAGGGACTCTGGACTCTGCTAATTTAGAATTTGTCCCCACCACTTACTATCTGTGTGACCTTGGTTAATTGACTTCGTCCTTCTAGATTTGTTTTCTGTGTTTTGAAAATCTTACTTATTTCATAGGGCTGTTGAGAAAGTTTAATGACATGATGTTTTCAAAGCACTTAGAGCACAGTTGATCCTCAACTGTGGCTATTATTTTTTTTTATCAGGCAGCAGTGCCATTAATTTCCTTTTTTATTTAATTCCAAGTTTATTTATACCTTTGTCATTTATCACCTCTTTTTCTATTGATTTGGGAAAAGAAATGGAACTCCTCTTAAGAATACTTCCTGGAGACTGCACCCTGTGTGCTGGGCTGTTGTCCCATCAGTCGTTCCAGCTCTTTCTTGGTTCTCTGATTCGAGTGGCCACACATTGCCATCATGCGAACACCTGATCTCTCTCAATGCCTTCCTTTTCAACAACCCTTTTCCTTTTCACTCTTCAGGACTTTGCTCCGTCACATCTCCTTAAATCCTTCACTAAAACTGCTGGTAAAAGTTCCCAGGGACTCCGATAGGCAGCGTCAGTCAGAGCTGGACTTCAGTTCAGCTCAGCTCCCATACCCTGTCCTGAAGGAGCACAAGGAGAAAGTTGCCCTTACTGTGCTCCCACAGAAATTCGTCTCTCCACATACCATCTCTGATATTACGGATATTATGGCATTTATCACATTGTATTGTTACTGGGTTTCTGTCTGTCTGCCTCAGCTGTTAAATGGTGAATGACTTGCAGGGAGGCACCGGGCTTTATACCTAAAGGCCAAACTGAAGGATAAACAGACAGACACACACATACAACACAACCTTGTTGACTCCAAAGACTGTTGTCCCAAAGAGGAAACTTGAAATAAAAAAATCTGCCATTATACATACCTTCAGGCTCCTAAATGCTAATAATGAACATCTTTTCATGTTTAGTGAGTGTTGCCAAAATTTCTCTGACATTGCCGTCAGCCGCTCAGCACATATTCGTTGCCTGCTCTGTGCGAGGTGCTGTCCTGAGTAATGGGGATTCAGCTGTGAATAAGATCTAAGACCAACACGGTCCCTGCTTTATGGGGCTGGTTGGAGATTCAGGGATTTGGGAATTCTGTATATCTACCCTTCCCCGTATGACATATTAAACATTTACGTTTTATAGCTTGGCAATTAGAACTCTTTACAGGAGGGAGTTCTGCTAAAATTTTCTATAATTTTTCACTTGGGTAGAAAATATATTTCTCTCCCTACTCCTCTGGAGCCAGAGATTTATTCAATAAATTCAGTTTAAATTTCAATAAGTATTTTGACTTTCACGTACAAATGATTGAAAAATATGGAAATATGTATACTTATTTAAATACTGATCCCCTGTGGACTTAGGCAAGTCCCTGCATGAAGGTTTTGTGCAGATGACATAGGTCAAGAAAGGAGTAATAAGCACTAGGAAAAAGTATACAGATTGGAAAGTTTTACTTTTGTAAGGTCATCTGTTGATGAAGAATTATGAAAAAAATTTCCACTTTGAAAGGGTGGGTTTCTAAAATAGTCTATAAAAATATATGTATAAACAGAAGTAGTCTATCATTGCTTCAAATCTCAATATGTGATTTTTCCATTCTGAGGTTTTTATTCTGAGATTCATGGATAGAAATACATATATATATATATATATATATAAACTCGGTAGCCTGCTATTTATTGAACAAGAGATACATTTGAAATATCCTTATCAAGATCATTATGTAACTTCCGAAAAACTAGGTACCCTACTTTGAAAATATTTAAGATGATGTAATGCATTATCAGTACAAGGTGATAGTGCACAGTTTGTTTTGAAACTGGTACGGTTGCTGGAGTATAAAACATTAGTCATTGCTACCAGGTGTTTAAAGAATATAATCAGAGAAGAAATATGATATGATCACCCCAACCAAGGCACTGGAAGAACTGAAGCTACCTGTTCGCGTCGTCTAGTTGATAGCTTTGAATGAATGTCAGTATAATCAGGTCTTTGTGTATTTGAACTAAACTGTGGCTCTCACTGTCTTCTTTATGTTGCTGATATTTTCATTCTGTCTTGTCCTCTTTTTGATTTTTGGCTCCATCTTTTCAACAGCTTGGGATGTGCAAAGTTTGATGAGACTTTGGCTTCTGCTGGGAACCCGGGGATGGTGACAAAGGGAACTGCCTTTTTCACTTCTGATTTCACAGCAGCTTCAACGATGTTTGGCACCTTGTGAATGCACAACATATTTGTTGTGGGACTGGATGGAGAGGCCTCATTGCTTTGCAAGTCTGTGTGACACCTGTAATCTGAAATCCTGGTGATTTCCTATGTGAAATTTCTCCATTCGGCTTCTGTTCTCGACAGAAGATGACTCTTCCATGATTCCATGGAGAATGTTTGAGGCTCTGAGAGATGAAGTTATGGCTTTAATGAAGTTTGTTCAGAGTCTCCTCAGACCAACTCCCTATCCAGTTGGCCTCCCCATTCTTTCCTTAAGCTTTCTGTTTTTTATTTACTCCAAGATTAAAAAGAAGATTTTGTGGAATTTGCATTTTAATAGTAGGCAATGCTTTAAACCAAAGGAGTAGCTTTCTAACTCATATAATGTCAGGTATTAGTCATCAGGTAGACGAAGGTGTTTGGGGCAAATAGAGATTTCCTGGGACCTCTTGAAAACAGTTGAGTTGTGCAAGCCACATCTTCTGCCGAAAGATTAGGCAAGCACTAAAACAGAGCATTATTTGATGTTGAACAAGGGAAATTCCTCATGGACATAAATTGGGATTGCCCTTCTTTATTAAACTTTAAAAATGGTTATGACAAAGGATTTCCGAATTACTTAGATAAAAGTTTAGTTTTCTTCTGCCTAATAGCCCCTCCCACACACACAGGTGCTCATGCAGACATACGCTTCTTACATACATCATATACCAGCACTTCCTCTGTTTCCCTGTTTAGTGTATTAAGCTTTTGGGCAAAAAGTCCAGGTTGAAAAGGCACCTCCAACTCAAGCACCCACAGTTTATCAAATCTTCACAACATTTAACAGGATTCAAA
Organism: Cheirogaleus medius; assembly: GCA_008086735.1. Classification (NCBI taxonomy): domain Eukaryota; kingdom Metazoa; phylum Chordata; class Mammalia; order Primates; family Cheirogaleidae; genus Cheirogaleus; species Cheirogaleus medius. Next base: position 128,235,242 of record VBSM01002608.1, read on the forward strand.
CTGCATCACATGTTTGCCTTTCCTGGGATCAGATCAGAGACTATCTCTGATAGCAAATGCCAGCCAACAGGTCTACCACAAACCTAGAAAAAGCTGGGAAATATCCTTTTCACAGAACTCTTTTGTAGAATATAATTTGCCCCAGACATTTTCATCTTTAAAAGCATATAGATTTATAGGCTTGATTTCTTAATCAGGGTGAACTTTTGTTAATGTTTCATGGCTCAGATATATATGGTTGTGCCATGGACCCAGTGGTGATATTAGTAATAAAGACAATATTATTAATATCACTACATCAACATAAAAAGAGTTATAGAGTTAACATTTGTGAAGCAAAAAAAAAAAAAAAAAACAAAAATCCCAGGTTAACAGTTGCCTTCTCTGCTATTAACTCACTTATTGGCAATATTTTAGGTACTTATCTAGTTTATATACCAAGGCCAGTATTTGGCAAGAGTAATCAAAGACACACAGAAACTACCAGTTGCTTCTTATTTTTTATTTTTTCTTACTTTTCATTTCCCCCTCCTCCTCCTCCTTCTGATGAAATTTTATTATTTCTTTGCAACTCTGAGTCAGCCTCCAGTGGGGGGCTGTGTCCTTTCAGAGCCAAAGTGCAGTATTTGAACTCTGCTATCACATAACACTTTCTAAGGCTGCGTGTCTGAAATGACTTAATTTGCACTGCAGGACCAGCCCTGAACCCACAAATACTCCAAAAAGCCACAGTGAGCCAGGGCAGCAGACCTATTACTAATTTTTTATTAGAATCCCTGAGGCACCCAACACAGGGCCCCAAAGCAGCTTTAATAATAGACAACATACAGCACATTTTTCTTGTATTGCCATGTAATCAAATCTGAGGCTGCTGTTCACTTTCTTTGTTTTACCTAGAGGACCAGCTTCCAATTTAGTTGTGGCCTACTCTAAACTGATTTTTCATTGTAATTAATGCCTACTTTGGCCTCAGCCACTTATACAACTTTCCATTAGAGGTTTGCAGCCATCCACAGAGTATTTTACTAAGTTACCCTCACAGACCTGCTATAGCTGCAATTTTGTTAAAGTCTTTCTTTTTATTATTTTTTGCAAAGAATTTTTAAATTGCTTAGCCAAATTGTTTTTTTCTTTGTAATTGTTTTTCTTTTTCCTCCTCTCTGTACTGCATCTATTAAAATATTTGGGCCAGAGTCCAAGCTGGGAAAAGACACACACACACACACACACACGCCATTCACCCCCTCCACTGCCCCCAACAAACCCAGCCTTTAAGTGAGTTCAGAAAGGCTAGTGGAACTTATTTAGGTCCAGGGTCTGCTGCGGTTAATTTTCTGTCTGTGTTTTGTACTGTCCATTTCCTCTGAAATAGTACCTGAGGTTTAAGGTTCCTCAGTAGAGGATGTTAGGAGACCTCTGCAAACATTCAGGCGGCAGCCTTCCCACCACTAACCTTAAAAAAGATTATGGCAGTGGGCCCAGGGTCAGATTGAATAGATGAAAAAGTATATGCCATGCCTTTGCTGCTCCCTGAACCTTTCTCTGTCGGCTGGGTTGACATTTTCCGTGACTTTTCTTAGAGTCTTGTTTAGACTGGCTTCCTAGAAAATTCTGGATCTGTTTCCTACCACCCTTTTCTTACTCACTTCCCCCTTGGCATTACTAAATCACAAAAAACAACTATCAGAAATTAGAGCCCTGTAGCTCCTTAGATGGTCCTTTTGAATGGGAAGATGTGATTTTCAAGAGGAACCAATGAATTAGTGAGGTCCATCAACACATCATTGATAAAGGGTAAAGTCTGTAGACAGGAGCTTGGTGGGGATAATTCCTTCAAAGGCCTTGACTAAGAATACTCTGAAAAGGAAGTGAGAGATCTTTGTACAGTTTTTAACTCTTATACTTTAAACATTAGTAGTTTATCCTATAGGACTGATGGGAAAATCTACTCTCTGGTAATGAACAATGGATTTCCTTATTTTAGCTGATACGGGTTATACAAATGCTGCTGGCCATTGAATATAATAATTCCCTTTCTAATATTTAATAGTCTTTTCCCCTTGGATAACATTTTATACTCTTGCATAATTCTGTTAGCCTTTTAAGTGGTGTATACAGACTCTTTGGATCACATCGATGATGTGTATTGAAATTGGAAAGAGTACAAAGTCTTAATGGAAACTTGTATCTATGTTGTGGCTAACTTTCAACAAGTGGGTAATATTTGATAAAGGAGAGCACATTTGTAGGTTGGGAAAAGTTTAGATTCAGGTCTGTTTTCCAACCTCATTGTTTATTTATTAAACAAATAAGGCCAGCTTGGTCTTCAGTAGGTAGTGTGGACTCACAAAGTTTATGACAAATTCTTCTCTCTTTTCCCCAGAAAGGATCCTTGGGCATCAATGGATAAACAGAAGCACCCATATAAAGTGCTTGGTAATTCATTTTTTTTTTTTTTTTTTGCGTAGAAACATGGCAACATCAGTTATCTTTTACATAAGAAGTGAGATGTAAAGTAATGAGACTGATTTGTGTATGAGGCTTAAGAAATCAGGTAGTCTGCTTACATGCACACCTCATGCATCTTATGTTTGTATTCATACATATAAATCATCTAAACTCATTTAAATATAGAGTGACACTGAAAAGGCAGTGTATTTGTAATTCATCAAGCAATATGTTTTTCTTCTAAATTGAAGAGATCTTATGTACTATGGATAGAATAAGTTGTAAGTACTGAAGACCAAAAAAGAATCTCAACCAACATTGAGAAGCAAATTTCTAAAAGTTTAGTTAAGAAAAACTTTATCATAGTGGTAAATTTTACTCTTCTATTTTTTTCAACCCCTTCCTCTTTGCCTGTGTGACCTAAATTATCTATCCGGCCTGCTTCCTGAATGTGATCACCCAGCCACACCTTTACGCATTCATCAGCTTTTCCTCCTACCTGCCACTAGCACCCTGCCACCCCCACTGTACACCAACTGGCTCCTATTTTAAAGAACTGCCTGGCAGTGAATATCAGAGACTGCCTAGTGCCTGTTCTGGCAAATAAAGACAATCTTTTTCTTTTTTTAAAGAAACATCAGGATGATTTTATTTCACTCTTCTTTTTAAATTAAAACGTGAAGTTTGACTTTCTGGCTTTAGAGTCCCTTTAGAGCAACAATTGGGGATTACTTTCGGTAGGTTTTTCCAAACCGTATGTGTGTGTTTGTGTATGTAAGATGAAGGATGGGCAGGGGAACATTCTAGTTGGGTCATTAACAGATGTTAGAATTTTCTAACAAACAGAACAATTGAGTATCCTACCAGGTGCCCCACCAAAACATCCCTTCCTGACATGTAAGTGGAATCAGATGGACTCAGTGCAAATGCGTTTTATTTTTTAATGTGAATGGGATATTTCCTTGTCTCTCTGATACAAGGCCAGGCACTAAGCATTACACGGGAGTTGGATGACTCTGGTTGGGCTGGGCCCAGAGGCGCCAATGCTGGGCAGTTCAGAGACCCTTTCACGGTACTAAATGTAAACGCAAGGGCTCTTTTGAGTAATTGGAATGACTTGGTACCCAAAGCTTTTAGGGCAAGGGGACTGAAGAGATATACCCTCACATTGCAGAGGAGGAAAATGAGACCCAGAAAAGTTAATTAAATTGCCCCAGATTCTGCAACCAGTGAGTCCACTATGAAAAGAACCCAGATCTTTGTAGAATGTTCTCTCTCTCCATCTGCACAAATACTTCTGAGCTTCCCATCAAAGCCCAGTCCCACACAAGAGACTGACATATTAAGTTTTGGAAAAGCAGTTTAAAGTACCACTTAATCTGCATCTATAGTTATAGCCCCAGTATGAATCTCCAAACAGCTTTCCTGCTAGAGCAGCCATTTGCAATAGGCCATTTAAAACCTGATTCTGGTGTAGTGGGGAGCATCACACCAGGAGTTAGGGGTGCCCATCCCAGGCCTGACTGAAGCATTCATTATCTGGAGTTTTGAACATTAATGTGCACTGAAGTCATCTAGGGGACTACTTAACATGCAGACCCCACAGTCCTCTAGATAGGAATTCCATAGATCTCCCATGGCATCTAATCAGCAACATGTTCTTGAACAATAGGTACCAAGTGTTGCTTCATGCTTCACACTGCTCTCAGTGCCAGGAGTATCTCTGTTGTGTAAGACTGCCTTCACGAAGCTTCGAGTCAAACATGTATGCATGTGTGTGTGTGTGTGTGTGTGTTTGAGGGGGCAGGGGAAATAGCCAATAAACACATCATAAATAAATACATTGAATTCAGAGTCTGATAAATAGCATAAAAATAAGGTATAATAAATTAATACTTGGTTGTGTGGAACTGTACTTCCTAGTATATATAGACAGAGATGGCTTTTCAGACACTCAAGTGGGGAGGAAGAAGCCACGAATACCCTTGGTGTGACTGTGGGCTGCAGAAAAGGGTGGGGTGGGCAGAGGGCGAGGACGAGGGAAGAACGGCAGCCATGAGGTGTGAGGGCAGCCAGGGGCATGTCCTGCTCTCCATGGTAAGCAGTGTAGCCCTGAGCTTGGATTGCCTTCAAGTCATGATGGGCAGTTCTTGAGTGGTTTTTAGCAGGGGAATGATAAAATCCAATTTATGCTCTGAAGAGATGCATTTTTATCACCTGTTCCAGGTGATTCTGCCTCAGTCGCACACTTTGAAATTCTCATTTAATGTGTGGTCTTCAGCAGTGATTTGCCTTTCTGGGTTTCAGTTTCCTTACTTACGAAATTTAATTCCTGAACACCCCAATATAACAGAAGTATAAAAATCAAGTGTTTCCTTGGGAATAACGTGAAAACATAATTTTTTTAAAGAAGTTATTTATTTATTTTTACTTCTGTCTCTATGGCCAAACTATGGGACAGTTGTCTGGGAGGTAATTCAGAGTTTGACCACTGAGTCGAAAGAGTCATATACTTTAGAAAACCCACTTGTAACCGACTTATTTTTCTTCTTTCCTGTTTCATTGTAAGTGGATTTCCCTTTTGTGTACGTATATGTTTGAGACAGATGGCAACTTTACAGCATGATGTTAGAAGAAAAGTGTTTGGAAAGAGAAGAAGGAAGGCAAACAAGAAAAGCAAGCCTTGAATAAGCAATTTTTCATAAAAGGAATACATTCTGGGACAGTTTATTTTTGTGATCTGCCTGGAATTTGGGGACAATGTGCTAGAATTTCTTTTTGCCTTCAGCTGGCAGGCTGCCTAAAAAAGGTGGGACTTGGAAGAGAGACACAATGTTTCTATTAAAATAAGGCTTTATTGAAAGCAGGGCCAGTGGCTAAAGTTAGTCCTTAGCTTTTTTAAGGCACTTTGGCTGGGTCTATGTGAACATTGAAGTAGAGAATGGAAACTATTATACAGCTTGGGCGCTGGGGCTCAAATCTCTAAATGGTATATTCGAATCCTTGCAGGCCAAGTAGAGGGCTGTTTTTGAAAACGAATTTGAATTATTTGGATAATTTCTCTAATTTCCCACTTTCTTTATGGAGTAAATATCGTCTATATTTGAGCCAAGGATGAGTTTAATGTATTCTCTTCTTCTAGAAATACTTCTATGTGTTCCTTCCATTTGCTTTAGGGTTGTTACTGTTAATGCTTATAGGAAAAAGCTTCCTCTATGGCCTGGGGACCATCTTGGGCTCAGGTCACATCAAACTCATTTCTAACATTACAGTCAACCCCTAGATGTGTAGGACTTGCTTCTTAAGCCAGGTTCTGGTTCTTGTAGACTCCAAAAATACTGGCTACTTCTCAGTTACAATCAATATTTATTATTTTAAAATTTCCTATTTGAATCAACATTAAAACTTTGGAGTTCTTCATTTTCCCTTTGCTTCCATCTCTGATTGCATGTTCTATTGAATTTTCCTTTGACACACCTCCCAGATAACACTGACATTCTTTAATATTTATTGGGCCTTAATATATGTCAGTGTATGTGTTAAGTTTATAAATTAATCTCAATTAATTCTCATAATTTTATTAGGTTCATGCAATATTTGCATTATTTTACAGTTAAGGAAACTGAGAATGTTAGATGTAAAGGCACTCATTTGAGATCACAGCACTAAGAAATGGTAGAGTAAGGGCTAGAACCTACAAATTAATTAGTTACTTTAGTCAACAAAAAATTATTGTAGGAGTTTTATGGACTAGGAATTTGCTAGATACTGGGAATTCAAAGGAGAACAAGATAAAGGGAGAAACTATATAAATTAAACCATAAAAATGTATAAAGAGGCATTGAACATGTAAATGTTCAATGGATGGGTAGACTGATTATCATAAACATGATTATCATAAACTGATTATCATAAACTGATTATCATAAACATGCCAATATTCCTAAATTATTTTATAAATTTAGTGCCATTTCAAAAAGTAGATTATCTTATTTAATGTATCAAAATGGCTGTAAAATTTCTCTGGAGAAAATAAAGAACTCAACTATAGTCCAAAATATCCAATATATTAAATATTTTATAAAGGAAGAGTAAAGAGGTGGGCATTCTCTATTTGACTGTAAAATCCATTAGAAAAGTATAAGAAAACAAGACAGACAATTCAGCAGATAGATACATGGTGTTGAGTAGAGAGTTAGGAGCCAGACTCATATCTATGAGAATTTAGAATGTGATACATATAGTATCACAAATCACCAGAGAAGGAAATAATTGATCAATAAATGGTATTTGGAAAATTGCTCTACAATTTGGAAATATAAATTTATAACATTACCTCTTCTTTCACACTAAAATAAATTATTAATAGTTTAAAGAGATAAATTTAAAAGTATAAAGCCATTAAAGAACATATAAGCAGATATTAATGTTTATCATACCTTTCATGGGAAAGGATTTTGCAAGTATGAAAATAAGCATAGAAATAATAAAGAGATAAAAATGCACTCCATAAAAATTCAAATATTTATGTCAAAAATATAAACAAAATTGAAAGACAAATGACATTTTGAGGTAAAATCTTTACAATAATCATGCAAGACAAAAAACATTTATTATATAATAAGATCCTGTGGATAGATGAGAAAAAATCCTAATTGGCTTTCAACATATGAGAAAAGTAAATATAAATAAATAAGCATGTATATATTAAATATATATGTATATTAAAAGTAGTTAACTGTACAACCTATCAAAAACATGAAAATAAAAATGATGACATCCCACATTTTATTGTCAATTAATATAGACTTCAACAAGGGTATTAATTACTTACCACAGTCATGGGTGTGTGGAAAAGGGCTTGCTGGCCCAGAGATGGAGATATGAACTGGAATAGTCTTTCCACATAGCAATTCTGTAACATGTACTGAACACAGAGCTTTAAAATTTTTACACCCATGACTTGATAGTAGTATTTTAAGATTTTACCCTAAGAAAATAATCAGAGATGTGCTCAAAGAATTACATACAGAAATGTCTGTTTTACTATTATTTATAAAAGAAAAAAATTAGAAATGACATAAATGTCCAACATAAGGAAATAGTTAAATTACGGTCTATGCAACTCTTTTATGAATGTGGAGCTATTTAAAACCATTTTTTGAAAGAATCATTTATGTTTTGGGGCAAACTAATAACAATAGGTATAACAAGCAAGACCTAACTATATATATTCCATCCTTTTGGAAATTATCTGTTTCTCTCTCTCTCTCTCTCTCTCTCTATATATATATATATATACAGACACATAGTGACACACACACATTTATATACACACACTCATACATGTGTGTATTTCTTTTTTTCACTGAAAAGACAAAAAACATATTTAAAATGTGTAAGTGGACACTTTATATCATATATTTCTGAATTTTTAAAGTTTTTAAGGAGCGTGTCAATTTTGTTACTTGAAAAATAATGATATATTTTTTTAAGAGGAAGAAAACTGATCCTAACATTGAATGAAGTCAAATTTCTCACCTTGGGTGTGAACTGCTCTTTGGCAGTATTTGGCCTGAGAGCACCCAAGTCTCTTAGTTTCTTGACGCAATTTCTGCTTCTTTAGTAGAAAATATATATGTGTGCATATATATACATATATATGTATAATTTTTTTTAATAAGAGAAACTTGAGTTCTCTGCACACCTACAGGAATGTTTGCCTCACATTGTAATTCAAATCGATTTAATTTCATTGAATTTTGTTTTATCTCTAGCAAAACATTTTGAAATGGTCCTATGAAAGACCTTCTACAACTAAGCTATTGGCTGATCAATTTGATTAGCAGTTAGGAATTATAAATGGAAGATAAAATGGATCTTTTCTTGTTATGCAGCCCTGGTAATAAATGGCAAGTACATATTTTTCTAAGGCTTTTATTCTTAGAAAGAAAGCAAAAGGATATAATAGGTTTTTTTAAATACATGCCACATAATTTATTCTGACAAACAGATGTATTTTGTTGTTGCTATTATCATTTGATGAAATACTTTAAAACTAGTCCAAGGTGGTCTATTTTCAAATATAATACATAGAGTGCATCTAGCAGTTAACAAAATTTGGATGCGTAGCATAGAATGGTCATTATTTTTACTGAAAAAAATAAAGGCACTAATTACTTACAGACAAGATACTTAGCACAAACAGATAAGCTTCAAAATGAAAAATTCTCAGTTTATGATAATTATGTTCTCTGCTTTGTTTTCAGAGACTGATAATTTGAGGCTTTAAAATCACCAGGAAGCCATTAATTGGAATTCTTCAATAAAAAATAAATTACATAGAAGTTCATGATGAGTTATAAAAGCAGAGAGACTGTATTATACAGTGAGCGACATTGCTTCACTATTTATAGCCTCGTGCAGATATGTCTAACAGAAAACTGTAAGGAATTTGAGATGTGCAGATAGCAATTATTCGCAGATCCAAACTATCTGCAGATATTTCAAATAACAGCTTTTAGTGGATCTCTTCACCAATAAAGTCAAGGCTTTAATTTGAAGCAGGGTGTTGCTAACATGTTGCTTCTTATTTTTGACATTTTCCATTGCTTCCTAAGGCCATATCAGATCATAGTTATAGGAGAGATAAATCTTCACATCACATGGCACAATACAGCCCCATGTAAGAGTACTATAACCCTCTGTAAAAGCAGGTGCATTTGGGAGATGATACCTTTCACTGGAGGTCTGGGTTGCACTACCGGTTAGCTGTAGCAGTCTCATCTTAGAATATTACCCCCTTAATCTCTCTAAAGAAAATCAAATCACTATAAATGTTCATCTACCATACTTAGGGCTGGAGGCAAGCATTGGGGACAGATAGGGATGCCAGAATAGCCTCCTCTTTGGGATGTTCCAAGAAAAAAGCAAGTCTAATCTCAGTAATGGAAGTTAGCAGGTAATAATGTCAAACTCTCTGAGTTTCAGCAACTGTCTGGGTGAAGATAAAGGGGTGGCCCATACAAACCAGGCTATGGCTGGATAGTGAATGTAACTCTGATACTGAGGTCTGGATGCTTCCAACCTCCCTCTCATTTGATATCAGCACAAGAGCAATGGTACCACTCATGCCCATTGCACAGGGAAAGAGAAGGAGGTCTATGATGGTGGCAAACAAAGAGCATCTTCTAGGAAAGAGAGAACAATAGGACACAAAGTAACGAAAAGGAAGATGGGATTCAGTTTTAATTTTTCTGAGAATACCCACTTCAACTCTTTAGTCAACAATTCTATAATATGCATAATAGTCTGTTCAGAATTCTAGGGGACACAGGTAAAAGGAATCTTAAAATAGTAGGACTATGTTGGGAGACTGGGGAGAATGGTATGACGCATGCAGAGGCAATGTCTTGATTCTGTGAAATGAGCATAGATTTTGTAATCTATATTTTTCAGGATAGGCTAGGTCGTGCTTCAGTAAAAACGATTCCAAAATCTCAGTGGCTTGACACAACAAATGTTGACTTCTCCTTCCGCTATATGTTCAGTATAGATTGCCAGGGGTTTCTGTTCATCGTAGTCACTTAGGAATCAAGGCTGATGGAAGCTCCTTCTTGACACACGCTTCTGCGATCCCCACAGCAGGGAGAAGAGGATGTGTGAATTGTGTGCTGACTCTCAGAGCTGCCACTCAGAACTAACATTCCACTCCTGCTCACAGTTTGCTAGCCAGAGCAAGTCACTTGGTCTCTACTAACTTCAAAGCAAGGTAGGGAAGTACAACCTTACTGTGGGCTTGGGAACAGATCTAGAGTATTTGTGAACAGTCTTAATTAGTATTTTTATTAGTTTCTTATGGCTATTTTAACAAATTACCACAAACTTGGTGGCTTAAAACAAAGCACATTTATTTTCTTATCTGTCTGGAGGTTTAGAAATCTGAAATCAGTTCCACTGGTCTAGGCATAGACAAGGCCATGCTAGCCCTGTAAGCTCTAGGGAAGAATCTGTTTCCTTGCCTTTTCCAGTGTCTAGAGCTGAATTTCTTCCATTCCTTGTTGTGGTCTCTTCCTTCATCTTCAAACCCAGCTGTGTAGCATCTTGCTTCAGTCGTCACATTGCTGCCTTCTTCTTTGTAGTCAATTTTCTCTCTGCCTCCCTCTTGTAAGGACACTTGTGATCACCGTTAGAATCATTTAAGATATATCCGCATCTCAAGATCCTTAGCTTAATCACAGCTGCGAAGTTGATTTTGCCATATCAGATAACATTCAAAGGTTCCAGGGATTAGGACCTGCGTATCTTTGGGGGCCATTACTCAGCCTACCAGAGTGCCGCACTAGAAGTGATACCCACACCATACTCACTAGCTCTGTAACCCTAAGCAAGTATAATTCTCTGAGGCTCAGTTTTCCCATTTATAAAACGAAAGTTAAAAATACCTCATGGTAGTTGTAAGGATTATATTTATTATCCATGCATATGTTCTCTGCAATAATTTTCAACATTTTAAGATTTTGTTTCAATGATAATCTGAAATAATTTGTGTGTATATGTACATATATATATACACACACACACATTCTGAATTACATGGATGACTATCTAGTGTTGTTCTTGGATTTGGTGTCTGACTGTGTTTTTATTTAGGATCATATAAGCCCCCATGATTATCCATTACTTAGCTGTTAACACTGTGCATTTCAGACTTTATAGTGCATCAGGGAAAACTACTGTATTCATGAATAATACAGATTCCAAGGACCTACAATTAGAGATTCTGACAGAGAAAGTCTGGAGTTGAACTCAGGAATGTGCCTTCTTATCATCACTGAGACTGATTTTCAAGTGGGTGCTCCATAGACCTGCTTTGGAAAAACCCTGTGCTGATAGACTTTCTGAATGTTGTCAAGTTGCTATGGCCTTGTATGAAAATGAGAGTTGTACTTCTTCTACAACTGTGCTTATGTACTCAGAACCCACAGCCAGCTTTTCCATATAAAAGAAATAACTACTAAGGTTATAAACCTATACAACATAAAGGAAACCCATGCCACCTACTTATACAAATCAATGTAATCCCTGAAAATCAAGAATCCCCTGATGTATTTTCACAAAATTAAGAATAACTACGAAAGAAAAAAACAGAAAATTTGATCCCAGATAGTACATGGAACCAAAGACAGTGTTAAATATACTCACCGATACCTTTTCAAAGTGACTTGAGAGGACATTGCATCCATAATATAAAAATAGGCTGTTACGAAAAATAAGCAATGAGAAAATATGAAAGAGTTCTTAGAAATTAAGAACATAACTTCTGAAATTATAAAGGACAAAACAGAAAGGCCGAATGAAGGACTGGAAACAACTGAATTAGTGGAAGAGAAATCTGCATATATCTTCTAGGACAAGGAGTTAAAAGATAAAGAGGTGAAAAATGAGAGAAAGGTAAAAATAATGGAGAATAAATTCTAGAAGTTCAACTTATAATCATAGCAGTTATAGAAGGAGAAATCAGGGAAAAATAAAAAAAATAAAAATTTTTCTGAACTGAAGGAAGAATGTTTCCATTTAGAAGGACTTCATCAAATGCCAAGCAGAATTAATGAATTAAGACGCACATTTAGACAGAGCCTAGAAATACGTCTTTAATATTTCAACAGTATAGATGTAAAAATTCTAAAATTTTCTGGGAAGGCGAGCAGAGGACTAGAAGAAACCTTTATATTATGCAAAGAGATGAGAAGCAGATTGTCAGCAGATTTCTCATTGACCACACTGGTCATGGAGAACAGTGGGACAATATTTTCAAGGTTTAAAGGATCTCGAGTCAAAGCCACATTCCAGTGGGATGGCAAAATATAGACTTTTCAGATGACCTGAAGACCTGTTTTAGAAGAGTAACTCAAGTATGCAATCAATGAAGCAGAACAATACATAGAGGAAAGAGGATGATAAGAGATATGAGAAATAATATTTTGAAAGGAAACTAGTACAACATATATTTATATCTAAGTGCTCGCTGACTCATATACTGACAAATGATAAGCTCACAACATGTTGGACCATGAGGCGATGAATTGGGGAGTAGGAGGGTAGTGGTCTCTGAAAATAATATGATGAAAATAAAATCCTGCTAAGATTTTATCTTGGTGGGTTGGAGGATATTAATGGTGATTATTAACTCTAGATATTTGTAGAAAAATACAAGTTTAAAGATGTAGCTAAAATGTTTTGTGGTAATCATTAGAAATTAGTATTTATAACTTTGAAACCATTAGTGTAAATTTTAATAAAACAGCAAGAAAATGTTATCTATCATTTCAACAGAAGGCAAAGCAAAATAAAACAAAAACAAAACAGACATAAGAAGCCTACATGGTTCATTGAAATATAAATATATTGGAAAGACCTTATCTCAAAATATCAGTAATTGCATCACATACAAATGGATAAATTTATCTTTTAAAATATATGTTCCCTAGTTGGATGATGATGATGATGATGATGATGGCAATCATAATAACCTCCCTAGATATTATTTAAAATAAACATACCTAAAACCAAATAATGCAAAAGACTAGGTATAAAAGAATGGACAATATATGTCAGGCATATGCCAATTAAAAAAGAAAATATCTCAACAGCAATATAAGACAAAATAAAATTTAAAACAAGTGGATTAGATACAACAAAGAAGACTATTGTATATATATTAAAGATATAATTCACCAAGGGAGTCATGAAATCTTGTACATCTAAAAATATATCTTTAAATATATATTAAGCACAAACTTTTAGAAATGTGTGGAGAACATAAAAAAATCACTTCTCATACCCCTCATCATTCTCTTTCCTATATATATCGTTCTGCTTCATTGACTGCATACTCGAGTCAATCTTTCAAAACAGGTCTGTAGGTTATCCGGAGTCTATATTTTACCCCTCACTTGAATGTTGCTTTGATTTGAGACCCTTTCAACCTTGAAGATATTGTCCCACTGTTCTCCACTGCCAGTGTGGTCAACGAGAAGTCTGCTGACAATCTGCTTCTCATCTCTTTGTTCATAGGTTTCTTCTAGTCTCCTGCTTGCCTTTCCAGAGGATTTTAGAATTTCTACATCTATACTCTTGGAAATTTTTCATCTAATCAGAGATGAAAACATTAACATACCCTCTATAAAAAAACAAATAAATTAAATGAATAACATGCTATAGAGATTTAAATAACATAATTAAGATGCCTGATTACAAATCTTCATATAGGTGTATAATTATACTCCTATTAGGTATGAATGTACTAGACATATATAATGATATCCAATAAACATAAAATGTACATTCTTTTTAGATACCAATGAAATACTTTAAAAATTTAATAGCATAGTGATCTGTAAGAAAATTTCAATAAATTTTAAATCATAGGAATTACGAGTCCAAATTCTCTGACCACTGAAAAATAAAATTAGAACTTAATCAATAAAGGAATGACTAAAAAGTTCTCTTCACTTAGAAATTATAAACTAGAATAAGTAAATTTTCTCATTTACTTCACAAACAATTACTTGACAGATGTGATGAGGAAACATGGATGAACCTTGAGGACATGATACTAAGTGAAATAAGCCAGTTGCAGAAAGACAAATAATGCAGGATTCTACTTACATGAAGAATCTGAACTAGTCGAATTCACAGATTCAAAGAGCAGAATAAATGGTGCTTTCCACGGGCTGGGGGAGGGGGAATGAGAAGTTACTAATCAACAGGCATAAAGTTTCAGTCAAGCAAGATGAATAAGTTCCAGAGAGTGGCTGTACAACATTGGATCTATAGTTAGCAATAATGTGTTTACTGTCCATTTAAACATCTGTTAATATGGTAGGTCTCATATGGTGTCCTTACAACAATAAAATAAAAAAATAATATTTTATAAAAGAAATTGTGGAGGAATAAATGTATAATATTGTTTCTACAAATTTGGAAATTTAAATAAAATAGGTGATTTTTCTAGAATTGTCCAAATATAATTTACCAGATAAAAATTATAAAGTTGTAACAGACCAATAATAATAAAAATAAGTGAAAAATGTGCCAAAGTTGATTCACAGAGTTTTAAATTGTACTCTACCAAAAATTTAAGGAACAATTTTGTAAGTTTTAAAAACTCTTTCAGAGCATTAAAAATGATGGAAAGCTACCTAAATAATTTGACCAAATTATAAGCCTAGTACACAAAAATAAAACTATAGACCATATTGCTTTCTACCATACATGTAAAAGCCCTAAATCATAAAGCAAAATAAAATCACCACTACAGTTATTCTGAGAATTCAAGGTTATACAATATTTGGAAATATATACAATTTACTGTATTAACAGATTAAAAGGGCAAAATAATATAATAATCTAAGTGTTCTGGGAAGATTTAATAAAATTAGCCCATATTAAATAGACATGAACTTTGGCATGATCATTTTGTGATGGCAATTAAAATGTAATATGTGTGTACCTTTTATTCCAGCAATTCCTCTTTTAAATTTATGCCTTAGGAAAAAAACATGCTTACAAGTTTGTACAAAGAAGCAAGGGCAAGAATGTTCATTTCAGTACTATTAGTTACAAATAAGAGGTAAAACCAAAAAGAATGTTTACCAGTGGGAGATACCAGAAAACATGGAACTATCACTAAAGCATTTTGTTTTGTTAAAAGATAATGCAGAATAATCCGTATAGCATGATTTTTATTTATGTTAAAAACAAAACTAAACTTAAGCCTATGTATATAAACACATAGAGAAAAGCCTTGATGGATATGGAACAAACTGCTGATTGTGGTTACCTTTGGAGAGGGAAATGGGATTGGAGTGTGGAGGCAAGGCTATTACTCCGCATACTTAACTTTTGCTGAACTATCATAACTAAAACTATATGTTCTTTTTAAAAAAACACCCAAATGTATTCAAATATTGTGTACATAAAAACAATTTTACAGCCAGGCACAGTGGTGCATGCCTGTAGTCACAGCTACTCAAGAGGCTAAGGCGGGAAGATCACTTGAGTTCAGCAGTTCGAGGCTGCAGTGTGCTAGGAAGGTGCCTGTGAATAGTCACTGCATTCCAGCCTGGGCAACACAGAAAGACCCCATCTCTCAAAAAAGAAAGAAATAAAGAGAGAGAGGGAGAGGGAGAGGGAGAGGGAGAGGAAGAAAGAGAGAGAGAGAGAAAGAAAGAAAGAAAGAAAGAAAGAAAGAAAGAAAGAAAGAAAGAAAGAAAGAGAAAGAAAGAAAGAAAGAAAGAAAATTTAGGAAAAAATCAAAGAAAGATGGGCTTCATTTGTAAATTACCTCATTGATCCAGCTATATCAGGCAGAAATATATATTTCCTCTGGGGAGGAAGGCAATCCATCAGTTTTTCAGAGCATGGGAGAACCATTCCTTCCAAACATGTAAGTGCCATGATCTGATTCTGTGTCCAGCAACATCCTGTGATGTATGTTAGAGTTTCTTCAGTGACTCTTTCCACTGGAAGGGAATGCTTCGTTTAGTTCATTGATTCTTACATCAAGTTTATCTCTGTTCTCAAATGATTAAACTAGCCCCTGGGCTCGTTTAAACAGTGATTCCATGCAAACCAATGCCACAGTCCCTGGAATTCTCAGCATTTGACTCTTTTCCCTTCCACCTCTTCCAAATGCCTAGATTTGCAGGAGCTTTTCATAATGTTTTATATGTGGTGTTAATTCTTCCATTACTTAATGTGATGAATTCACATCTTTTCACGACCTAATGACACAGTCAGTGTGAGTCTGTGGAGACAGTGTAACAATGTCAAGATAAAATGAAGCAATATTGGTCAGTGTCTGTGGAGAACATGTTTTAATGCCAAGATGGAGTGGGCAGAGTTAAGAACAATACCACACAATAAAAATATGGGGTCTCTGCAGGCACGGAAACAGCTCATAAGTCTTCTTGAATAAAACCCACAGTAAATCACATGAAATCAATTGATAAGAGATCCTGGGCAGATTAAAAATTATCCCCACCCCTTCATTAATAAGGTGGCTGCAGTCCAGGGTTGATTGTTGACACAGCTAGCTTCGATAAACACCTTCTCACTCACTGAAAAGAAACTTTCCATAGTGAGACATTATCTTCTATTCCTTTTATTAATTTCATATTTTTGTGTTGTGAGGAGAGAAGGAGAGAGAGAATTTCATTGAACTGACAGCTCTGGCTAGGGAATTGCTTCTTGACATCTTCTAATTGTCCACGTGATATTCTGTCTTCCTTGGAAAATTCCATAATCAGGAAATTAGCAAAAAAAATTTTTAAAAGCCCATCCAATTGTGTGTTATAGGATGCCTGCAATTCTGGGCCAGGAACAGCAAAGGAACCCTGAGGCTTTGAATTCTGTTGCAGATTAGGGATTCTAGGAAGCAGGCTCTGAGATGGAGATTAGCAGGAAATAAATTGACTTGGAGAATGCTCTCAGGAACAAGACCCATGAGGGCTGCAGTGGGCAGGGTTTGGCCAAAAGAGCTGCAGGGCTGAAATGCAATGAGAACAAAGGCCTGGGGCCTTTGCTGGGATGGCCTGCAGAACTGTGTCCCATTTGGAGCGAAGAGCATGTTCTTTATAGCGTGCAAAGGAAAGGAGGTCACATGCCTCTCTGGCAGTCTGGAAAGGGGCCTGATCTTGGGGAGGTGGTTATTTTCCCCCAAAGACTCTCAGAAGGGATTCTCAGCTGTCACTCCCCATACACTCAGCAGTTGGGGAAGTCAGTGCCTTAGTCTTGGAGGGTGATACCTGGACACCACAGGGTCCACTCACTATCTAATGGTAGTTAAAGCTCCTGCTAATTGGGTGGGTACTAACCTGAATATTTATTGGGCTATCACTACATTATCATACATCTTGGTTAAGTCACTCAATCTCTATCTAAAATGAAAAGATTGAACTCATGACTAGGTCGCTTCTATCTCTGCATTCTGTGTACTAAGGATTTTCTTGCTGGAACGTTTTAAGTATCGGTGTTTAAAATAGAAGTGCAACAGTTGATATAGTTTCTCAAGTCTTTGGCTGACAAGCCCACTTCGTTCTTTTTTATGTGCTTTTGTTTAAACCTGTTTTGGGTGACTTGGGTGAAAGGAGGTCATAGGCATCTTTGACAGTCTGAAATTTTCAGGAACAGTTCCAAAATTTAATTAAGTACTGATTGTCTTCTATGCACATGAGAGAGAAGAAAAAAAATCTTCAGAAATAACGGAATTAAGCATGCTCTATTTTGTAGCCTTGTAATGACCTCCAGCAAATGCGTGACCTAGTTCTGAGGGCCTGGAGTCCACTTGCATGAACAGGATGCCTTAAAAAGCTGACTTGGAAATCAAAGTCAAAAACTGACACCATCCATGGTAATGGAGCAGGGAGGGATGTCCTGTGCTATTGGTAGAAAAGACAAAATTTAAAATAGAATGAAAATTGCCTCCAGTCACTTAATTTGGAGGCAGCAAAGGAATTGTACAGCATTTCAGTCTGATGGTACCTTGAATTAACAGAACTAATCTGCAATGGATTTTCTTAATATCCCGATGGTGTTGGGAACAGATATTTCCCCAGCTACATTAATGCTTAGGGGCAGCAACTCCTGCCTGACCCCAAGAGGTTAACTAGCAAGCAATGCTCTGTGAAGGCCCCAAAATGTTCTGTATGTCAGAATCCCATCCCTACTGCTCCCTATTGGTCAGCAGAAACAAGCCTTTGCTTTTTTACATAGAAGGCAAAGATCACATAAAGAGGCAAAGAAGAGCTTGATCTCAGAGCTGATTCAAGAGTTGATTTTTTTGCATCATAGGAACAGGCCCAAGAGGAATGACTTTTCTACTTTGTCAATCCTGGTGTAAGTTATTTAATATGTAACAGCAGCATTCCTCACAATGTGGCTTATTGGACACTAGTTTTGTGAAGCAATTCATTACCAAAAACAAAAAATAAACCAAAAAAAACCCTTTAATTATATACATTTGCAAAATATTATTTTCTACACCGTCTTATAGATTTACAATGAACATTAATATATTAAAAAATAATGACTATCCTGTCTTAAAAATCTAGTTAATCCCGGTGTTTTTCATTCTTATTTGATATACAGTTTTCTTCCCCTTCCTTCTTTTTAATGACACCTTCATAACTTCCCATACAATGTACTGCAAACCATAGTTTGGGAACTGCTGCTTGAGTTGAACTGTCAGACTGTCAGGCAAGGCCACAGGCCACTTCAGGGCTCTTCTTGCAAGTCTAACCTCTCTGTCTGCTCCGGAAATACTCTGATCACCCCATTAAGGTGGACCTCAGGTTAAGTGATTTCTCATGATTAACAGCCAAATCTCTCCCTCCTCCTTCCTCCCCTCTCCTGCTCCCTCCCCTCTCTTTCTATTAATACAATATAGCCTTTTTTGGGTCTACTTTGTAACTTCTTTTTCATAGCATATGATCATCCTAGCTTGCTTATAAACCCTCAACATGTTGCAGACATCTTTAGGTCTCCACTCTGCTTTGTTCACAGTAAGCCCTCAATAAATATTGTTGGGTAATTGGAGACTGAAGCATGATAGACTAGATGAGTCTGACTGGATGTGTCCCTAAGAATATGCATGGTTAGGAACATGCTAGCTCAGACAGGGGAACCCTGGGGATAGGCAGGGGTCCTGGGAAATGGTTTTCACATCGATCAAGGACTCGGTCCAGAGTGTATGGGATTCAGAACAGCATGACCGGATCAAGAATGATATCAAAGTTCAATATATATGTATGGATGACCGTGTTTTCCCCTGGAGCAAATCATAGTCCATTTGACTACCTTTATTCTTTTAGTCAAAAAGGTACAAGAATATCTCATCACTATCGTCTCACATCTAGTTTTTTTTTTACCCCGTAAGGATGTTATGCAATTCTGAAAGCCCTTGAGAAGCTCCCCAAGGTACACTGATTCTTGCTTTCACCACTTCCCCCGCTTATAAAGTTTTCTTATTTTGTTCCCTTGAAAAACGCTATAACAGCCTTTTACTGTAAATAGTGGCTACTACCCTCAAATTTACCTCTCCCAAAAGAAAAACACAAAAGCAACTCCAGTGTGAAGTATAAGGAAGAGGTGGTAGCTATTGCACCACTAGGATTCATATGGCATTATAAATTTCTATGAAAATGGGAATTACACAGAATCTGCTTTGCTTTCAGGCAACCTGGTTACCTTAAAGGACATTCAATTTCTGCTCCTTATTGCAGAGCATGAGTGGGTAGTATTTCCAGCCATGAATCTACTAGATTTCTCTCTAGATGTAGAGATAGATAGATAAATAGATAGATAGAAAGATGCAGCTTTATGTACTCTGGGATTATCGTATCAACTTTTACTTTGTAAGTGTAAATGATGTTTCCTGTATAACCTACATTTATTCTGTTGGAAAAAATAAATGTATTGAGCCTGTGAAGGCATCCACAGATAGACACATGAATACATAAAATGTTCAAATGCTCTCAATATAATATTTTTTCGCAAAAAAGATTGCGAGAGATCTTATTTTGTTCTGCTCATTGTGGAAGTGAAATTTAATAAAGAAGATACAAAATTATGAAATTCAACTCTGGACTCCAAGTGACATAAAAGGCCCAGCATAACAATCTAATTTCTTCATTCCCAGCATTTTAACCATCCAAATGACACATGTTTCATGCCATTCAGTACAGTCTCTATGTGCCCAGGGAGCTCTTAGGATTTACTGCTGGTGAGATGAAGAGTATGAACTGGCATCACCAGGGGAGGCATTGGACCTTAAAGGGTGTTTGACGTGTGGACAGCCATGAGATGAGATTAGAGTTGGATTGTTTCCAGGCTTTGGGAATAGTATTATCAGTGGCACAGAGATGACAAAAGCACTTGCCTTGCTGGGGCAGTGCTCTGACCATGCGATGGGAGTGCAACGACTGAACAAAAAGTAATGGAAAATGAGGCTGGACATGTTTATTCTTGAGGGCCAGTGCTGCTAAGTAATGGTTTTGCATACCTCCTATGGGCAAGCCACTTTTACCTGCAGTATTGCAACATGCTGACCTGTCATAATCAGTTGTAAGTTGTGTCAGAGTAATTTGATTCTAGGAAAAATAACTATGAGAGGTTTTGTTTGACTTATGGTTGTTTTATGTAAATGGAATTGCTACCTTTGTAAGCAGGTGTGGCAGGGATCTCAGTGTTCCATGAAGCCTTCCCTTGTCCACTGCTGGGATGCAGGCATGTCTGGGCCACCTTGGCCAATTGGTAGGAAAGAATGAGTAGTACCTGGTACCATCTGTATGTCATCCATCTTCATGGGGTTGAGAGCATCGATCTAAGGAAGAATACGCTGGACAAACGGAGCATGAGCCAGGGATAAAAACTCCATCATCACCCAGAAGCCTATGTTTTAATGGTGGCTGTTCCTGGAATCTGATCTCTATCCAACCTCCTGATTCATACCTGGGCCCTAAGAAGACAGATGGCTGTAGATAAGTATACCCATCCCCCAACCCACTGGGGCTCAAGGAACACTGCCTTTGTGCTTCTCTAACATAATGTCACATGGAGTAGAGAAAATGCTTTGCCAAATATCTCTTCACTAGTGTAGGCAGCCAGAAGAGAAATAATATGCTTAGTAGAGTAGCCAGAAAGATTGAGGCTCACATACTGTGAGATACTCCGAGGATTTCTAGAAATACTTGAGGCAGAGGCATCAGTAGGTGGAGAGGATAGTTATAATGGTTTTGACTTCCTGTCTATGCAAGTAACTGATTACTTGGGTTAGGAGTGTCACTTTCATTCTCTTGAATTCCAATGCAATCATTGAATGGTAATAAAGGGATTGGCCTTAGAGCTAGAAAGCTGATTGTGGAAATACAGGAGATCCAGTGCCACATGCCTCAGTACCACCCATCAGATGTGCAGTGGCAAGGAGAAATGTCTGAGAATCTCAGATGCAAGTAAGTGGTCCTGGAGCCACCAAAATTTCAAATGGCCAATATTGTGAGGAAAATGATTTTCTATGATGGACCTAGCTGCCAGGTGAAGAAAGGAATAATAAAGGCATATATTGCAGACCAAAAGGCCAACTTAGAAGGGTGGAGTTTAATGTAGCCACCATTGACAGTGGACTCACAAAACACATGTTTATACTCTGGCTCTCCCAATTAGTTGCTGTGTGCCCTTGGGCAAGTTTCTTTGGATTCTGAGCTAGTTTTCTCACATACCAAGTGGTCCATGGATGCATTTCCTGATTTACCTCTCCTACCTTCTTTCTTCTCATCACCAGTTCTACAATCCAGGATGCTCTTCTTCCTTGTCCAAGGTAGATGGGAGGCACTCACCTAGATTTCCTCTACCCTGGTCATCCTGCTGAAAGCATGAAAACCCTCTAAGAATGTTCTAAATATTTTTTCAGTTATCACTACAGGGACACACAAAGAAGAAAATAACAAGTATGTGAAAGTTTACAAAGTGATGTTTTGTGAAAAGGCTTTTCAATTATTATTCTTTATCAACTTCAAATTTAACTTTCCTGGCTCCCTTTAAGATCCCCTGGGGACCGATCTGGTAGTACTTCTCCTGGAACTTGGCCCTGCCCAAACCAACTCTCTCTGACACTAGTACTTGTGGGACTTCTCTCTCTTTTTTGTGGGCCCTCTCTTTTTTCTTGCTGTGGGCCCTGGAGGAGGTGCGTAGTGAATGCTCAAGGGGCTTTTTGTAATCCACAGAGGCCCAGGGAGGAAGAGCAGGACCTCCAGGCCGGGCAGCCTCCCAATTCTCATGGCTTCCTGCTTCATGCAAGAAACATGGGGTCCCATGCAAGACAATTCTACAGGGGTTTTGTGACAGTTCCACAATCAGGGACTATCATCTATCCCTCTCTGGGGTATTCCAGACTGAAATTAACTGAGTGTAAACTGGGAAAATGGACAAGGAGAATAAGAAAGGACAAATGTATGCGCATCTATGTCTGTGCATCTTTATGGTATATACACATTTGTTAGAAATATTCAGAAAACGTGGGTGGGGTGGGGGGAAGAAGTCATTCAAAGCCCATATTTTCACTCTCAGGTAATATAAGATAGTCAGTTGGGCCTTACACATAGTAGGGGAGCTAAGGAATGTTGGGTCATTTCCTGGTGAAATTAACTCCAGTGTGAACATGCCATATATATATATATATACACACACATATATGTATATATGTGTGTGTATGTATGTATTATGATTCCCATTACATATTGAAATATATAACAAATCCAAGGATTAAATATTGAAAAGTTATTTTCAGCTCAGATTCCTCCCTCCTATGCCCCATTTTCTTTGTGTGTTGGGCTGGGGTTGATGCTGTTCCTGAACATAGATCATGTTCTTTCTTTTCCTTATTCTTAATGGATTCCTCTTTCTGTGAAGTCTGAGGTGCTTCTATATGTTGGTTACAGTTACTTAGAACTTCATGGCTGGGTTGGTTTTCTGCAGAAAGTTACTTTTCTCTCCTTGTGTGCCCTGATGGTGGAGGGTGCGTACTGAAGGAATGTGAGAGCTCATTAGAGTTTATTGTATGGTGCAGCAGGGGGAAGTGAAATTATAGAAGCCAAGGGGCGTGGGGGGGAGAGGCAATTGCTAGTCCAGTGCTGACACCAATAACTTTTTATGAGGGCGAGTCAAAGCATCAGGGAGGCTGGAACCAAGTTTTCACCCCCTTGAACCTATTACTATAGATCATCTCAGAGAATGGAGGAAAGACAAGCCTCTCTCTTTGGCTGGGAGGGGAGAAAGACTGAAGCTATGGAGACAGATGTCAAGGGGGAGGTTTTGAACTCAACTGTGGTGAGGGTGGGCAGGAGTATGAGGGGAAACCATTAGCGTAGCAGAAACTATAATGAGAGCCAACACCTGATTACCTAGAATAATGAGGGATGGGAAGCACATCCCTACTGAAAAAAAAAATTGCTCAGTGGGTGATTTCTGCTGATATCTGACGCTGTAACTTCTCTCCATTCTTGTCTCCTGGTGAGAACTAGGTATTAGTATACTGTTCAGCATTCCAGAGGGATATGATAAATCTCAGACACAGAAAGTCTGAAAAGCAGCCCCTTTGAGGGAGACACTCTGATGTCCCATCTTACCAACTCTTGGGCCATGAGCGTTGACACCCAGGGTGGTGTGAATTGGCCATGTCATGATCCACATAGCTGGTGGGGACTCATTTCTTCCACCACAGAAGAGGCCATGGTCAGGAAAAGTGGGAGTGAGCCCAAACTGGACTCTTCTCTATGCCAGTGGCTCCTAGATCTTTGTATTTCCCAGAGAGATCATCGTCTCATGACGTTTCCAACCCCCCAACCCCGGTAGCCTCAGCTGTACCAAGCTCAATAAAACAGGAATAGAACTACATTAGTAAGCATTGGCCCAAGACTGCAGCTTCAAATTTATGTCTTTATACTTTTATCTCTCCTGATGTCAGTACTCTGTGCATTTTTCTAGTTAGTTATTTTTTGCTTCTTTCTTTTTATCACTAATAAACATGTCTGCCTCTGGATTTTACTAGCAGAAGATTCAGGATCCTTTTGATGAGAGCCTCAAACCATCCATATCACCTATTATAAAAAAAATCCAACTGCAGCCACAGTAAACTAGGGACAGAGTCTTTATGCCACAGAAGGTGCCGAACTGTCAGCACTTACTCTCCACTCCCAGGTCTGCATGGCTGGTGAACAAACGCTGGGGTGGGGGTCAGCGTCAGCTGGGGCAGGTGGAAGCTGGCAGGGGTGTGTCATGTGAGAAGAGAAGGGCTCTCTCTGCAGTGTCTTGGAACAGCAGCTCATCTATATCAACAGAATGCTGCATTGTGTGGGAGCACAGAGTGAGGTCACAGATACCCCTCGGGACTGGATGGCAGACCCCTGTGCTTCCCGTTTGGTCATTGTGCCTGCCCTGTGTGTGGTCACTATGGAGGCTGCTCCATTAGGATTCTCGGAAAGTGAGAACTTCTTGGATGGTAGTCAGTGGTCTTTTGTGCAGGCCTGGAAACCAGCCTCTGTGGGGTTTTTATGTCTGTGAAGAAGAGGCTCTATGTAAAGAAAGCAGTGAGATGGAGCTGATTCCAAGGCCCTGGGGTCTAGACTTAAGCTTACACTGGCGTTGGCATGGAGGACTCTCATGTGATACCTCTCCTGGAGACAGGCAGATCAGCTCCCTTTGCTCACTTTGGGGTGGCTGTTTGTACCCCTGCAGTCTTCCCCGCTGGCTGGGGGCCATGAGAATGATGTGTGTATACTCAGCAGCATCTGCCCGCTCCACACCCGACCCCGCTCTGCTCTCCCTGAGGGCTTGGGACCTCTGCTTTGGGCATATGCCCAGATGAAAGGTGGTTGCCGTGGACAGGAACCGCAGTGGGAGAGCGCCCCCTAGGAAGCACGACTGCCGCCCTGTTTGTCCGCAGACTGTCTCCTCTTCCTGGCTGGTTTTCCTGCAGAGGAACATTGTACAACAAGATATATCCTCCTTTTTCTAGGCTCTCTGTGACCTTTATTTTAAGTATCCTGTGACATGTGTACATGTGTTTTTATTGCAAACTGCCTCAAATCCATTTGGATATGGATGCTATACAAATTATAAATAAATAAATACATGATAAAGAGAGGATCTCTTCCCTGCCAGCTTGTTGCTTAAAAAGCAGCAAGTTTGCACTTGCGTGACTCGGCTGCTGTTGTTGCTTTTGCTGGGTCCCATGCCGGCAGCCAACAGGAGTGAAAACAAAATCTGTCCCTTTCAGCAACACTCGTTCTTCTCCTGAGCCTAGGGGAAGAGGTGGCAAGTGTCGTTTGCCAATCAGGAGCCAGATAGCCTTTCCTTTTTGAATCCTACATCTTTAATGAAATTCTGCCGAGTTTTGTAGAATCATGCTGGTAAATAAGATAACCGCTGCTTTTCCTACCAGATGCGGAACATCTATAGCTTATTCCATTCCCACATTTTTGCACAGCCCGTGGCTTGTTCTCCTGTTCTGCCCTTCTGCCTGTCCTTTAGGCACCCCTGTTTTTCTCATGAGAAAATGCTCCTCCGTCCTCTGTTTATGCCCCATGGAAACTTTTCAGCACTTGCCTTAATGAAATCTAGGCTTCCCTTACCCCCATTATTTCCAAGGAGGGCATCTGCTTATTGTTTTGGTAGTTCCTTAATATATCTCTTGCTTGCTCCTTATCTGGCTTGCTCTATTTCAAATCATTTTTCTGCCTTTGAATCCCTGGAGCTTGGACCAAAGACACATAGACGATTCTCTTCTCCATCCCTCTTACCTCTCTAGGCAAAGATAGACTGAGAAGAAATCCTTTATGTATTCCCAAAGATAGTTCTGTTGTGTTGAATAATATAACTTTATTTAGCTTATGCTAGATTTCATAGCAAAATGATAATGCTTTTTAAGTCAGGTTATTGGATGATGACCTATTTGCTCAGAAAGCACAGGGTTAATCAGGAATGGCTTGGGGTAGGCAAAGATCAGAGGTTGAAGATGTGCAGAACCCAGAAGGAGAGAATGCTTGCAGGAGACAGTTGGGAGCAGAGACATTTGCATAAGTTGTAGGCTTCAAATAAGACAAAAAAGAGAGTCTTAATGGAGTTCATTGAAACATTGCTTCTAAGCAACAAAGTAGTGTTGATGCCATATTTAACATTTTACCTCTATAGTAGAGAATAAACAAGGAGAGGAGGGAAAAAAATCATGAAAGGTTTAGAGACAACATGTGGTGCGGAGCAGAAAAACCCTTGCAAAATTGTACTAACAGAGGCTTTATTGCAGCAGAAACATTGTATGCCCTTTGCTCTATATGTTTATGTGTAGTGTTTATGTTTGTAAGTTAATTTTATTCATTTCTATGTTGCTTTATGGATAAATAATTGTATTTCTGAATGTAAAAGAGTAGGCCACTATATATATATATATATATATATATATCCTTCAGCTTCTTTTTTCATTGCTTCTCTTGTGCTAACTGAAGGAGAACCTTGCTAGATTTTTGAATATGCCAAAGAGGCACCATTAGCCCACCAGTGGTACAAAGCAGAAATAAAGAAATGCTAAGAAATATTAAATAGACTCCTTAGATCCCAGTCTAATTTTTAAAAAACATTTATTATGATATCATCTATAACATGAAATTAGCCATTTTAATCACTTTTAAGTGTCCAATTCATTGGCAATTAATTACATTCACAATATTATACAACCATTATCACTATTTCCAATGTTTCTCATCAAGCAACAGATACTCTGTAATCATCAAACAACTTCCCACCTCTTCTCTGCCTCTGGTAACATCCAAGCATGGGGTCCAGTGGTTTAGAACTTTCTCCCCAGAGAACTGGGAGTTCCATGCAATTCCCCAACATCCATCTCAGAATGTTTGAGGCTCTTTTCCATCCTATTTCCTCATTTTCACCTAGAAACATTTGGGATTTGCTACCTTATTTTTATTTTTTTAATGGTGAAACCTTCTTTTGAATCACGAGTTTATGGCTTAGAAATTTTTGGAAACTGTTAATTTATATCAAGTGCTTAGTTGAGAGCTGAATGAAGTAAAAGTTCCGGTTGCTCCTTCAAAGTCATGCAGCTCCCACCTACTCAGTAGGTAGCTGGATGAAGGCGTCTGCAGATGCTTGGCAGGATGTTAACTTGGAGTCTTTGCTTAACATTTAACTATATTAAAGGAACCGTGCTATGTAGCGGAAGGCTGGAGAAAACAGTCGTGGTGACAATTCTCAGTCTTTTTCTATCACCCTGAATAATCCAGTTCTAGCCACAAATCTGCATCCTCTCTCAGCACAATTAGGCCCCATAGTTGACCCTATCAAACTGTTAGAAGGCACCTTGTCAACTATCTATTGTTAGTGTAGAATGTCTCTTGAGGTGTTCACATCTCCCTCTACCAACATCCCTGTGATTAGAAAATTATTTTTGTTATCAAATATAGTTCTCTCCCCTTAGAAGAGATCTATAAAATGCATTTTTCTTCATTTTGTTACATTTTCAGCTCCATTTACATATGGCTACTGGCTCTGAGTACACAAGAATATTATATAGTGACGGTGACCCTCTTTTCCATTTTTCATTGTTTTTGAGCAACAGAGAAACGCTTAAGTGATTATTGTACAACACATTGGTACCCGTAAAGGATGTGGACACCACCGTGCTGTCAAGGTAGACCTAAAGAGAAGCTCTCTAAGGTTGGAGAATCTTCTGCTGAGAGAGAACGGCAGTCTTCACTGGATGAATTTCACTGTAGTTCTTGAAGAAAATGAGCTGGTCTGATTAAGTTAACCTTTCACAGTCTCTCAGAGCCCTAAGACTCCATCTTTCATAGTAATTAAATAATTTCTGATTCTGCATATGTTCTATGGATATAATAAATTTTATTTTCTTTAGTACAATTATCCATACACATATACATACATACATACATACATGTGTTTGTATATATACGCACAGATATATTTTATTAGTTGATTGTACAAAAGTATGAAAATCATGGTAATGTCACTCACAAGTTTGTAGAAGCAGTAATTTTCAATCCATTTCATATTATATCTAAATAGAAAACAATCAGCTTGGAGGTTTTCTTGCTGACTGGTATATTGACATGATTGTGATACCTCCAGCTGGCTTTTTCACACTGAATGACAATTACACGCATGCCCCATGATACTTGATGCTCACAGAGCATAAAGAGAAAGGAAAACAGTCATCTTAGGTCCTTGAGGGAAGGCTATAACCACGGACAAAGTAAGCAAATAGAAACCCAGCTAATTGAAAGGGAGGATAGTTAAAATTTAGCAATGTTGAATTGGGAATAGCATCAATGTCAAAGAGAATTTGAATTTCACTGGGTGATTGAAAAATAACATGGAAAAATTGTTGCTTCGTCCAAATTTATGGCAACAAAATAAGGCAAGGATTTTTTTTTCCTTCATATGTCTTAAAACAGAGCCTTTATATATACAGGGTGAAATGAATTTGGATAAAAGCTATTGTTCTCTAAAATCATAAATATATCTTACATTTTTGCATGTTTTAACTGCGACATTATAGGTGTATGGCTTTGCATGAACATGAACACTGGTGGCTACTATTCGGTGGTTCCAAGTATCTGATTCTCTTTACCATGATGTCACTCCCTCCCCTACTCCCAGTAATAACTTCTGATTTTAAAGGTAAGGAATTATATGTATATGTTAAATTAATAATAAATAACAAAAAGTGACAAGACAAAAATGTTAAAAATTCTACTTTGCATGTTTCTCAGAGGTTACTGAGGGATATAGTGGAAAGATCATGGGCTGGAGATTCAGAAAGCTTTGTTGTTAAGTCACTTGTCCCTTAGTCTTTTATTTTTTCCCCCAATTTGCATAGGGTCCAGAATCAACTCACTATGGGAGCTTGTGTATGTTGCTTCACAGCCCAGAGCCCTTTTTTTTTTATCATTCAAGTGCAAATACTCTATTTTCTAAGTTCCTTTAAAATGTCAGGATTTGATAAGTTTTATCCTCATTTATCTTATTGTCCCCAACCCTTACACAAACACACACACACGCACACACACACACACACTTCTCTACAACTTTTTCCTTTTCTTTGCTAACTTTAACAAGGTCTTCATGAATTCTCTCAGACATCACTTCTTCTAAGAATTCTTCTCTAATTCCTCCTCTCAACTTCAGTCTGGCTTAAGTACATCTCCTTTGTGTTACCTTAATACTTCATGCCTACCTACATCATTGAATTCTGCTATGCTGTTATAAGGTATTTATGTGTCTTTTTTTCCAACTACAGTGTAAGACCTTTGAAGATGGGACCATGTGCTATTCAATTTGGGGACTGGCAATTAGTAGATTCTTAATAAATATTCTTTAATGAATGAATAATGTATGAAAAGCTCTTTGAGCTGAGTGTGGTGGCTAATGCCTATACTCCTAGAACTTTGGGAGGCTGAGGCAGGAGGATTGCTTGAGCCCAGGAGTTTGAGGTTGCACTGAGCTATGGTCTGGCCACTGTACTCTAGTCTGGACAACATAGAGAGATCCTGTCTCAAAAATGAATAAACAAATACAAATAAATTGTAAAAAGTTTTAAAAATGCTCTTTGAAAAGAATGAAAAAGTGTACAATATGTTTTTTTCAATTATAATTACAGAAAGTAGAAGCATTTGTCTAGTGAAAGAGCACTGTGAAATAACTGATTGTTATTGGGCTATTTCTGCTAATGTGATATGTAACTCTAGGAAAATCACTTGAGCTCAGTGCAGATCAATTTCTCAACCAAAAATACTCAACATGTCCCATTGCCTGACTTATTAGGAATGTCACAGATGCAAAAATTAGAGCAATTATGTGATGTATTTTTTTAAATAAAGATATGTTATTCGCTTTTTAAAAAAGTAAAGGTAGGTTATGCATTCTTGGGGGATACTTTTATACTTGTCCATAATCAAATGCTTATTTCACTTTATATCCAAAATATTCATGAAAAGTTTTCTCTAAACAAGTTAAAGTTAAGTAACATTTTAAGTGAAGTGAAGGGAATTTATATTTACAGCATACCAGTTTTGTGAAGTACAGAATTCTTTTGAAGGGGAACAATTATTTCTAATTTATTTTCTAATTTAGATTTTTTCTTGTAATACCAATCTCTTAAAGCAGTACCCTGTTATGTCCCTCTGGCTATGTCTCCCCTTTTGCTCATCAAGCCATTGTTGAATGGCAGTGGGAAAAAAATATTCCCCACTGAACCACCTTTATTGTCTTTGGGAAGCTGAGCTTTTGTTCAAGAAAACAGCCGCTGTCCTGCAAATGATAACTTTCACAACAAATGTACAAATATTTGTTGCTTTGAGAAATAAGTGAAAAAGTGTTAAGATGATGCATTCAGGAACTGTGGGAAATTTTGTTACTAAACTATGATAAGAGATGGACCTTTTAATAATTCCCTAAAGGACTGGGGATTTTATTTTTCTTGTTAAAACTACACTAATATGTTGTTGTCGTTATTTATTTATTTATTTTAGAAATTAGCCCTAGATAGAGTAACAAGTCCAGAGTTAGTTTCTCATGTAACTGTGATGTTACTTATCCCCACATCATCAGGACACTATTGTCCTGGGCAAGACTGTAATTTGGGCTTTGCTTACTCTCCATGAAGAATACAAACTACATAGTGTCTAGATTTTCCTTGATATGACACTGATATAGAGCTGGGATCCTTCCTCTTAAGAGTCCCACTATGCCCTTCTATGAAATTCTGTCTAATAAGAGAAGGAAACTTCTGTCTTGATTGCCTTTCTGCTAATCAACTTGATCAAAGTATACTGTATGCACAATAAACTGTACTCATGTAAAATCCACGTAACTATCAACACAGTCGAGGTGCAGAACATTTCTGACCACTTCCAAAGTCCCCTCGTGCCTCTTTGCAGCCAATTTCCATGCCATCCCACCCCAGGCAAACACAGATCTGGTTTCTGTCTCCCTAGATTAGTTAGCATGACTCTCTTTTCTTGAGCCCACTGTCTTGAGGTTGAGAAACTTTGTAGGGAGACAAACTCTATGGCTGGGATGAAGGAGAAGGAAAAGCTGAGACATTTATTTAAGTAAATTTCTTCAGATTGGATAAGCACCACATGGTTGTGGAAGCAAGTTTTCTCTGAAGTCATAGGCTGGTTAGTTACCTTAAGAACATGGTGAACCAAGACTACAAAATTGCAATGAGATTTAAATATCTGGATGGTTTGATCCAGAAACATCTTAGGGGGGAAATTTGGGGTTCACAGCAGCTTCAATGAAGTAAGTTTTCCATTCCTTACATGAGCTTGGTCCCATGTATTTAGCCATCGTTCAGATACATGGAGCTCTCATTTTCATTTTTTCCATGTTCACCATGCAGAACTGAGTTGATGGTTTTCCTTTGACTGTGCAAACTTATGGAACATTAACTCATTTTTAGGAGTGTAGATTTTTGTTCTACCTCAAGTTTTGACAGTGGTCAAGGAGCAGGGCTGAGATGATTCATCACCACTTGGCTTTAGTACAATGGTTTTGACTACTGGACATTTGACTTTATATGGCTAAAACTCAAGGAGTGTTGGTGAGATGTTTGCAAAAGGGTTGGAATGAAATTGCCTGACTAGTATTTTATGCTTGTGCCACAGTCCAGAAATAAACATTGCATTTCTTTCTCTAAATATATTTGTGTCCTGGATAGCCCAACTGACAACTACTGTCTTTTTTTTTTTTGGTTTTCCAGTCAAATAACAATTGTTCCTGGATGAAGGAATGGCACTGTTTAAAATGATTTCACTCTGAAGAGTCTCCCAGGTAAGAAGGAAAATAGATTTCGAGTGTTAAGAATCAAATGGCCCTATTCAATGTCAGCCCCATGACTTTCCCCCACATGTTAAAATTTTGTTAAAGAGGACTTTAACCTGTATCAG
Organism: Cheirogaleus medius; assembly: GCA_008086735.1. Lineage (NCBI taxonomy): Eukaryota > Metazoa > Chordata > Mammalia > Primates > Cheirogaleidae > Cheirogaleus > Cheirogaleus medius. Next base: position 128,267,230 of record VBSM01002608.1, read on the forward strand.
AGTAAAGTGGGGAAGTTCTTTTATCAGGCCTGTTTAATACACAAATGTCTTTCTAGCTTAAGAAGTATCTTTTGCTTCTTAATATTTAGAAGACATAACCTTTAACCTTTGGATGCCTAGGTTTTCCTCTTTCCCTTTGTGGAGATTTAATTACTCAACTCTCTTTAACTTCTTATTTATAAATTTGGGGAAGCATGATTTACTTGAAGCAGTAAGTCAGATATTTGTTTCTTCACCCTGCCTTTTTATCCTTCCATAGGCGAGAACCATAGCATATGCAGATTATTGAGAGAGGAAAAATAATATCTGAAAAAGGTGGCTTTCTTAAAAGGCACCAGTAGCATTAGTGTCATGTCTGAAGCACCCATTTGTGTCAACTGTACAGACCTTTCAATGGCAAATTGTGCTGTGCTACCTTTTAAAGTATGAAATGCTAATTTGGGATTTACAGTTTTTGAACTGGAGGGCTGCATTTTGCATGGGATTTTGTTTAATTTCCCAGTGAAAAAAGGCATTTGAAACACAACTGCCTACAGCCAACTGTCAACAAAAATCAACTGTAATAGCACAGAGCCTGTCACTGATGTATGTGGTGATGTGGTAATCTTCTCAATTTAGCTGGATATTTCTTCTTCATACAAAATAGCTGAAAGTCTTGCTAGGCATTTATGAATATCGGGAGGTGTTATTAGGCTGATAATGGGACCAGATTAAGGAAGTGTACACTGGTTCAAAGTGTCAGTTAAAGAGACACAAAATGAGACGATGCCTGGTCCTTGGTATAAGGGACTCTTCGCATTTCAGGTTTGCTAAAGATTTGGGCGATAGCATGCTGAGTTCCATCTGCCGTGAAAGTGGCTTTCTGGGAAAAAAAAATAAAGTTGTTATGCTATTTTTTCCCCCAGAAATCTGTTTTTGTTTATCAAGAGGGTGAAATAAAAATCTCTGAAAATGGAAGTGGAAAGGGCAGGCTAGGGAAATCTCTTGGAGTGAGACGGATCAGTGTTCTTCTCCCCTCAACATGGACAGCCAGTGGTTAAGGGTGAAATCTTTTCATATTAAGCCGTGACTATCTAAGAGCTGAAAGAAGAGAATTCTTCTGGAATCTCTGTATTTTAGTAGGACCCCCCTTTGAATTCTAATTAACAACTGGAAAATGTAAGGCAAAAAATAAAGCTGCATACAACCTACTCTTTGGTAAGGCACAAAGTTAACTCTTATTCTTAGTTATCCTTAAAACATAGCATTAGTGAAGCTTCTTATATCAAAAGGGGATTTAGAATCAAATGGCACTTTATAATATCAGCTGCCAAATTTCTTTTAGGTACTTAAAGTGGGACATCTTCAAATTCTGGCCCCATCATTTAATAGCTAAGGTCTATGATCATGTTTCCACATCTCAAAGTTGGATTAATAATTGCACCTACCTCATAAGGATTGTGTGAAAATTAAATTACTAAATAGATATAAAGAGCTTAGAACAGTGCCTGACATGTAATAAGCATCATATAATTAGCTGTTTTCTTCTTATTATCACTAACAAACAAAATATCAAGTATTTATGCCAGAAGGATGAAAAGAGGACTATACTAGCAGATAATGTTGCGTAATCTGTTGTGAAAGGTATACTCTTTTTTCTTTTTTCTTTTTTTTTTTTTCTTTTT
>VBSM01002608.1:128268993-128281527 GCA_008086735.1 Cheirogaleus medius
AATCTCTGAGGCTGCCAGTTTTTGTTTCCTGAGCTCTCATGACTGCCTTTACAGTTTTTTTCAAATCCTATGAGACTTCTCTATGCCTCTGCAAGGAACTTTCTCTTCTTCTTGACTTCCCACTAGTGTGAGTTTCTGTGACTTGCAACCAATTATGACACCAAGGCTCTAAGGCGCCACATGAGAGCAGGAAGTAAAGTTTTCTAAACACTGCTTGTAGTAGAATTAAAGATAAAATGGAAAAAAGTAAAGTGGCCAATGGGGAAAGGTTTTATTAACCATATTCAAATTCTTGGGAATTTGGGGTGGTAGAAACAAGGAAATGGGCAATTATCTTTTTAGATTCTGGTGGACTTGGAAGGAGGTCTCTGCACACATGATAACTTTCTGATGGGTTAGGCAGATGATCAACAAGTAACTATAAATAAAAATGGTAACATGGAAATTATACATTGGAAGAACTTCTGTGAAGGAAATAAATAGGAGTAAATGTAGAAGACTGGTTGGAGGTTTGGTGAATGGTGTTCTTCAGCACCAAAAAATTTTGCTCAGAAACTGCCAATAAACTTTGAGTAAAAAACTCCCACAACTTTGATTCATTCCCTTCCACTGTTTTCTTTGGCCAACAAAGATGGACCAGGGATAGATTTCTGATGAAGAAGTGTAGCCCAAGACAGGCATAGATACAAGAATAGGTATAAACCAGATTGGCATATACTCTATGTAGGTATAGACCACTCCTAACAACCTGCCTTTTATCTTCAGAGATGACACCAAAAACCATCAATAGATTAGTCAGGGTTTTTTTTTTCCTCTGTCTTTCTCTATTTGGATGGTGATAATGGAAAAACAATTTAATGAGCCTACTTTCTACTAGGCAATGTGCAAGATTAAACTATCTGATTTAATGAACAAAGCCACCCATACTCTTACCTTGTGATCTGGGGCATTTACACATTAAGTGACTGCCTGGGACTCACCCTTCTGTGTGTATCTGGGAGAAAGTGGTTCTCTTTGGACCAAAGTGCTCTAATCTGATGCCTGCTTCTTCTAGCATCAAGTTCTAGCCTAAATACAAGCTTTTAATGAGCAAACCATATGGAAATAATTAGTGTAAAGGAGAAATTAACTATAATTACCCAATTGCTTTTTTCCTTTTAGAAATGATTTGCTATTCCATTTGAAGCTTTCCAACTATTTTGATGGGAATGTATATTCAAGTTGGAGAAATAAGTGCTTTTTTGTTCTCATTATTCCCTCCTGTTAAAACTGCATAGTTAATTTTTAGAGGTAGACATCCCCTTGAGTACTCAAGATAAGTAGAGAGATTGCTGTTCAATGCCTTCAAGATCATTGAATACCCAGAATAAACCTCCTACAGGGTACCAGGCTCATAATTGTAAAAGCAAGGAGGGATCTAGAGCATTAGGGAGGGAATACAACACACACAAGGTTGCAATTACCAAGCAACAGAATTTATTGAGCATGGAAACTTATGCCACTAAATAGATAAACAGTCCTTTTGAGTTCTTCCCAGAATGCCAGGCAAGTTGTCATAGCAGGAATTTTCTTATCTTCAGGGATTTTGCTTGAAAAAACAAAGCTAGACAAATACAGGCACACTGACAACTAAGCCTTTGGGTGTAGAGATGAGGCCGTGGGTACCAGGGGCCTCTTCTTCAGAACACGAGTATTGACTGATTAGGGTGTTTCTCTAGGGGTGCTGACCTTGGCATCCTTCGGTAATGATGTGTTTAGTTCTTCTTTACTGTGCACTTTCCCTTCAAAGGCACTTGGATGTGTGACAATAAAGAATACAATCACCACCGCCTCCATTGTCCATCACAAATGACACATCGTAAAATAATTATTGCAGGCAAAGTGGTGCCATCTCCTTCACAGTGGTGCCACTTCCTTCTTCACAGACTTTATCCCAATGTCCCACAGAAGACCCATGTCTACTTCTCTTTATTGTTAGGCTTGGGCAAAGTGTGAGAGCAGTATGCATTTTTAATGAGATCAGCATTCTCTGATATTACTCATACATGTATTCCACAAATACTTATCTGGAGCCTACCTTGTGCCAGAAACCACTAGAGATGCAACAGTAAACAGGACAGACAAGGTCTTTGCACACATGAGATTACATTCCAGTAAGGAACACACAGCACCAAGTAAATATAAACAAACGAGGTAATTATAGATTGTGATGATTACTAGGAATGAAAGAGAGTGAGTAGAATTAGGGTTTCTTGAAAGTTTGTCCATTTGGTGCCAAGGACCTTTCGCTTTTCACACCACATCTCCAACATGCCTCTAGTCTTTGAAAGTGAACAACTGACTGTCTCATTTTTCGGTTTTAGATACACAGCTATGTAATTGCAACTCCAAGCTCTTCTGCCCTGTCCAAATAAATCCCTGTCCCTTAATATCTCTTATATAGACATTTTAGAGTTGTCAATGAGGCTAGTATTAAGCAATTTACTTGGCAGATATAAAGTCTACTTTATAAATTCTGGAAGCCAAAAAATAAGACAAATATCTGCATTGTAGTTATTTGCATACTGTAATGTCTCCGAACTCCTTGAAGGCCAACACCAATCTGGGTCTTTTTGTCTTCCATGATACTTAACAACATGCCATGCACATAGTAGGAACTCAGTATATTGCTCACTGAATTCAGTGGAATTAGAAAAACTACGTCCCCTTGCCAAAGGTATTAGCAAATGCATGTTTGAAGAAAATTAACTAACAATTAAGATAAAAATGTCAGTATTCACATGAATTTTGGCTAAGCAGATACATTTCCTTATTGGTGAACATAAGGCTTTTCAGACCAATGAATCTGGTATCCTGCAATTCCTTGCCAACAAGCATGGTGGGGATAGAGAATGCAGACGTTGGCAAATGGTTGGCACTCGAGTCTCTCCTGCCAGGGCCATAGGCTCTTGGTCTGCGTGCCAGGAGGTGTGAGAGAAATAAACTGAGAAGTCCTCAGGTAAGATCTCCCTATGGAGACGCTGGGGCTATTTCTGTTTTGGCTTGAAGTTTGTGAGAAGCCTGCACTGCCCTCCCCTCCTGGATGATTTCAGGCTCCTCCAAGGACTCCCTTCAGGAATCTGGTTCAAATGATCTCTGTTGAGACCTTACTATGTGCAAACCCTATACTTAGAGCTGAGGATATGAAAATAAACAATCATCTTGCCCTTAAGTGACCGCTATTCCATTTGAGAGGCAGGAATTAACATGTATCCAGTAAAGGGAAGCTGACTGTGATCTTATCCCTACCCTGAGAGCTCATCCTTGCTTGTGTATACACACATGGACACACTCACACTAGTCCTTTGCTACTTGGGGTAAATCAGAGTAATTGCTTCAGGTCTCACACTTTGGAGGTGAGACTTCACGATGGTTTCAAACTATAACAGGAAGCAGGCTACAGGACAAGGACTAGGAGAAGCATGGAAGAGGGATGTAGTTTTATTAGCTGGCCTGGGTTTTATGTACCTAAATCCAACCGTGAGGTAAATTCCTGTGAAATTAACAGCAAGAATATACAATGTACTGAATCATTCATTTGTTCATTCATTCAGGAAATGATTGTTAAGCATCAACCATGTGCTAGGGACCAGGAATGCCACAGAAAAGAGAAAAAAAGAAAGATAATCTACAGGAGAAACAGACATTAATCAAATAGTCCCACAAACGTAAAATTGCAATTGTGATAAGGGCGAAGGTATTTGGTATAGTGAGAGATTGTAATAAAAGCATTTAACTTGTTGGAGAAGGCTTTCCTTAACTTACCTGGTTTTGCTCATGTAATGCATTTTATGGGGCTAGGACAGTGAGGGTGGATATGCCCGCCAGCCCATGTTTCCCAAGGTCAATCTTTGCATCAGCATGTGAATGCATGCACATGATTTAGATTGACTGGCTGTTGCTTTTTTTTAAATCTATTACCTGTATTTCTCATCTTATTTATTTATTTACTGATTTATTTATATATTTAACACCATTAGAACTATTTTTAATGGAGCCATGTTTACTCATCATCTTCAGGAAACTATAGGAATTGCATCACAAATGCAATTTCTTCAGTCACTCACCAGACAATGGAGGATGTTTTCAACGAGCTGGAAAACAGAGCTGAATGATGTATCATCAAACTTAGCTTTTATGTTGAATGGCCCTAATTTGAATTGTATTATATTAAAACAGAATGGACTGGCGGCAGCATGATGTGTGGAAAGAACAAAGATTTGAAGTCCAAGAGGCTCTACCACTCATCCTCAAAAGGCCTTGGGTCATTTCCCTGAGCCTCAGTGACTCCATCTGTAATATGGGGATTATAATAGTGACCTCGCAGTTTATGAAGTGAAGATCAAGGCAGATAAAATAAGACAGAATATTTATAGGCTCTAGGACAGCACCTTGCATTTGTAGGGGCTCAACAAATATTTGTTTTCTTACATGCAGATTATTGGGTCTGTTTTTATCATGCATCTGCATGCAGAAACCCTGCTAATTTCAAAGAGAGTTTCCTTTACTCTGGAAAAGGAAATTGAGGGGGAAATTAGAAAAGGATTCCCATCCAGACCTAGGGAAGGTGAGATGCCCATACCCCAGTTTATAACAAGATTCCGTAAAAGAGGGAGAGGAAGATGAATGTATATTAAAATGATTCAAAACACAAGCAGACTCTGCGAGTGTTATGCACAGATGAGTTAATTGTTTTGCCTTAAATATATTTCCTGAAGAACAGAAGCCCGATCACAGCACACATCGTTATGAATTTTAGACAAACAGCACTTTGAATCAAATTATAGTACATGCATAAAATATTAAAATAAGACATTTATAACAAATCTTTCTAACTTAGTGCTCAGCTCTAAAATAGATTTATATGTGGATAAGCAATAGGTGCGATAAATGTGGTACAGATACCACAATTTAAATTGCAAATCAACAGGGCATCATGGGAAAAGGGAATGCGGACTTGAAGCTACTAAAGGAAAAGATCCAGCTATGCAATATTTTTAGGTCTTTTGCCTGATTTCGTTTTGCAATGTCTGTATCTGGACTCCACATTTGATAAATTTCAGTATCTGTTCTTTAACCTCCCAATTTAAATGATCTCATTAGAATCTTCATTTATTGTTCTTTTTATTTATTGTTGAACTGTTGCCAATATACAGTTCCCAGAGTCTTCAGGCTATTTTTAGTTTTCTGGGAGATTTTAGAAGAATAGCACTGTTTCTCAGTTTACAAAATAGGCAAGTGAAGTGGAGGACAATGTCCGTGCACAATGTCATGAGCACTGCCTGCTGTGCCACATTCCCTTGCACCTTGGATTCCTGCTCCTCCCCTGTGGCTTGTTGGACAATGTATGGTGAATGTGATGACAACTTGTCTCCAGGAATAATCCATGCCCAAGAATATTCAACTCATTTCATTTATTTTGGAGAACTTTGGGGTTATTGAGTTGAATGTTCACAGAATTGAATGTTTCTGGGCAGGTTGGCCTGCTAGAATCCAGACGGATTCCCCCCACATTGAAAGGCCTTGGAAGGCCCCTATAGGATGACATTGTGGCTTGGGACTTGCATGGGATCTAGTTCATTTTTGGGGAAAAGATCCTTTGCTCTCAGCATCATTGGATATAGATGAACAGCTAACACTTCCCTGGGCGACTCCTTTTGAAACAAGAAACCCATGAACTGAGGGGAAGAGGGGCAATCACAAAAGTTTGTGACAGTATTTCTGTGTGCTGACAATTTAAAGGATCTCTTTTAGTCAAAAGTTTTACTGGTAGTTACAGAATTGAAAAATATCTCTCCTTAGCAAGAAGTAAGAATAGTTTTCTTGGAAACCTCTCTTCTTTGCCCAATCTACATACTGGAAGTTTCTCTTCCCATTGAATATGTCTAATACTAGCTTTTCTTCACAGAGAAGATCTGTATGGCCATATTTTATTTTCTTATAATATATTGTACCAAGTTTTTAATGCCTAACTTTCTGCTGCAATTAACTCACCTTCCACTTTTCCACTCTGCCTACTGTAATTGTTTCCAGAACTTTTTTGGAAGTTGCCTCATTAAAAATAATAAAGGAGGAAATAAATACCTTCATACTCAAAGTTTCAGGTGGTAAGATTCAACCATACTTTATGTCAGTCAGCCATGCCAGAAGAAAAGAGAAGCCTGTTCTATATTTCTGCTGTATCATGTTGTATTCACAACAATATATCTGTTGGTACTTACATCCAAGTAGATCAGTAAGCATTAATGACAATTAGGACAGCTCTTAAGGAAGAAGAAATTAAACACATACAAACCCTGCAGTATCTGGTTGTTCCAGGAACTAAGTTGCCAATATGTGTTCCTGCCATGGTTTGAATCAGTATCCCCAAAATTTATGTGCTGGAAACGCAATCCTTCTGCTCTTATTGATGAATTAATGTCAGCTTTGCCCTCATGAATAGATTAATGGATTAATGTGGGCTCTGCCCTCATGAATGGGTTAATGTCACTATCACAAAAGTAGGTTCTTTATCATGGAAGTGGCTTTGTTATGAAAACTAGCTCTCATTGGCTTTCTTGCTCTTGCCCCCTTCCCATATGATGCCCTCTTTGTGTTACCATGAAGCAGAAAGGCCCTCACCAGATGTGGTGCCATGTTCTTGTACTTCCCAGCCTCCAGAATCATGAGCTAAATAAACTCTTTTTCTTTACAAATTACACAGTCTGAGGTATTCTTTCGTAGCAACAAAAACAGACTAAGACAGCTTCCAACTTCTATTGCAATATGAGCTAGGTGCAACCTTAAAACAGAGATGCAAAGAGTTAGAGTGCCATCCACCATAGTTGCCACTGGCCACAATGCAGCTGAGCACTTGCAATGTGGCTAATCTTGGTTGGGAAGAACTGCAAATATAAAATACATGCTGATGTTGAAGTTTTAATACAAAAAATTAAAATATTTCAGTAAGTTTTATATTGACAACATATTAAAATGATAATATTTTGGATATATTGGATTAAATAAAATACATTATTAAAATCAACTTAATATGTTTCTTTTTACTTCTTTAAAATATGGCTACTAGAAAATTTAAAATTATATATGTGGTTCATATTATATTTCTATTGGACAATGCTGAGCAAGATTGATGTAAGGTAATATTGTAACTAACCAGCTTGAAAGACTGTGTTTTTTATAGCATGTCTGAAATTCATTGCACATGGCGTCCTATTTTAAGTGTGCCAGTAGATCTTGATGGTTAAAGTAACCCCATGGTGAGAACTGCCATCTTATGAGTAATCACTGCCCAATATATTTATTTAATATGTTTGGATTTTAATAGAGTTTTCCTAAAGCAAAATCCACCAATTCTATTATTTGCTTTTCAATGTGACCATAATTTATCCCTGTATGAAAGTTTCTGGCTTTTTATGAGATACATGCTTTTGTTTGTCCATCTCCCCCCATCACCACCTCTTAGAAAGGAAGTATAGTTCTTTAGTGGAATGTGCTTGGGCTTTGAAGTTAGGATGCCTGGGTTCAGCATTAGCACTTACTAGTGACTTCTGGTACAGCCACCTCTCTTCACTGACGCTTCCTCATCTGTGAAATGGAGCAATAACTCACAGCTTACAGGGTAGTTATGAGCATTCTGTGAGATGATCACTCTACTGGGCATATGGGCAAGGCCCAATGAAGTGAGTCTCCATTCACTGTCTTTTGTTTTATGAGTGCCTTGGGTCCCAAGTTTCTAGGACACTAAGCATATATCACTGATGACTGGTTCATTTTTAAGGGAAGGCCATTATTATGAGTATTCTGTACCTGTGTGAAGTACCTATATACTCATGACACTTGTGGACAGATCACACTTAAGTTCCTAGCCTCTGCATCTTTGCATGTGCTCTTCTCTGCCTGGCCAGAGAACCCTCCTTTGCTCATTGTTTCCTTTTCCCATCATCTTATCCATCTTTCAAGGTCCGAATGAAGTGCCGCCTCTTTCATCAGGTCTTCTCTGACTGCTCCAGACAACACTAATTTATCAGATTTATCTGATGTTCCAAATTCCGAGGCTTATTTTCCAAAGATGTCAAGCCTATTTATTTGGTTTCCTCTACTGAACTGCAAATGCTTTGAAGGCTGTCTTAATGCTTTGTATCTACTTCACAATTCCCTTATCTCTTGTTCAAAAAATACTTATTGATTGATAGATTGATCAATAAAGTTTTGGCTGATTAAAAAAATCCTTTAATGCAGCAATAATCATTCATGCTAGGGAATGACCCAGCAAGAAATACCATGTGCTATCTTTACAAGTCTCTATGGTAAATAATTAGTACACGTGTCACAATTTAAAAAGATTATCATCACGTAAAATCTCCATTTTATTTAACTGCTTAGTTCTAGGAGGTATCTGAGTTAGTAAAAAGGTGACTTAAATAAGTTTCTGATTTAGATCCTTTTGAATCATATATATATCTAGAAGTCTATATATCTATGTATAAATATATACAGATATCTAGGTATATATATATGGATATATATTTCAAAATGATCTTTCTCCGTCTCTCTCTGTATATATGTAGATATACAGAGAGAGAGAGAGAGAGAGAGAGAGAGGAGATACATAGATGTAATCAGATCACTAAGATGCCTAGTTTCTATTTGTAGTCTTTTCTCAATAAGGCAGTGGGACATTGGTGCTTTCAAGTGAGCTTAGAGACATTGAATATGACATTCCTGTCATTAAAAATAGTTAGCTGTTCTTGGCTACATTCACAAAGAAGTCCCCTAATGCTTCCTTTAATTGGCAGGATTCACACGTGGTATCTATTTTGCAAATGTGCTCTGTACTGAGGGCTGGAGCTGTGTATGTGTCTGCGTATGTTCTCTGTAGGTGACACTCCACCCTGATCACACAATTGGTGCATTGTACTAGGATATACTGTATGCAGACAATGCCTCGCCTACCACTCCCGCCCCCTCTTTTTTTAAACCCTGAAATATGGTTGATATGGTCCATTGCAAAATGAACCTATATTGGAAATGGCAAAATTGTAATGTAAAATATACTGGGGTCAGTGGGGTGTGCTGTTTTTTGCATATATTTTTTCTCCCCTGACCCATGCCATTCCCCTGCATACAGGGAAAAAAGCTTCATCTCACACAGAAATGTGATGTCCTTTACTGCCAGAGGCTGTTGCTGTTTTAAATGAGGAAAAAGCACAATGCATGAAGAAGGAAAATTAAAGCATATTCATTTTGGAAATTAGATATGGTGTCAGGAGACTCTCAGAAAATAGCCCCGTTTGAATGAAGCCCCACACTACAAGACAGTTCACTGAACTTTTGACCACTATTTATGCTATGGAAGCTTTTGAAAGAGGGACGAGAGCAAAACATTTTATAGCTGCTTAATAGCTGAGTTCATTTTTTTTTCTTCCTTTTTTTCCATCAGGCATTTGTCTATCCCTTCGGTGTATATAAGATATGCAAACACCATGTAGTTTATTGGCAGGCCTTTGTGTTAATGTTTCCAGGTTGGTTCCAAAACACACAGCTACTGCATGAGAGAATCCCCCGGCCAACCCGGCGACCTTTGTTACCCTCCGCCGCAGTCTGCCGTCTGCCTGTGGCTAGTCTGAAATGGCTAGCCTCAGCCAGGGTCTCACAGGCCTTGGGAGTGACAGTGACCTCTTTAGGGGTCATTCTGCAAATACAAAGAGAATACCCTTCACAGTTCCCAGAGACCTTTTATGCAAAATTGGACAGGGATGGGGGAGATGATGGAAAAGGCACTTCGCCTAATTTCTCCCTTTCTGTTATTTGGAAGAACAGTTCTCAATTTGTGATCATCCCTGTTCTGCTTCATTGCTTCCCTCCTGCAGAGCACATCATACCAGTCAGGTTAAGTGGGATTCAAGGGCCCTCCAGGAAGGACAGCGCAGAGTTTTGATTCAGCACTGACTAAGGAAGTACCTGGGAAGACGAGGTAGCAGAAGAGTTAATCACGAGTGGACGGTGGGGTCGATCAAAGGTAGAAAGAGAAATCCAATTTGTACTGGTATTAATGAAAGACACACTTTAACTTTTACACAGATAGGAAGCATTGAGCTAAATATTACAAATTACAGGTTGTGAGTCTATGTCAGCTTTATTATTGTCATTACTATTAATGCAATGATAGAAAACTTAAGGGGTCACTGTGTTTGTTTAATTTATTTTCTGGGAAAGCTTATCATTTCATTTCCAAGTGAGGACCTTTTATTTGGCCTCTTGGTGACTTGCCCACATTGGCACAAACAGGGCACCCCGCCTGTCTTCAGATCTGGGAGCTCCTTGGTGCTTGCTCTTTCTGATCATCACCGGGCCTGATTCTCACGGCTGTGCCCCTCACTCCACTCCTCAGCCAGCCAGTGGCCTCACTGTCCAGGTAGGAGGTGAGCCGATATGGAGGTTTTGACAGTGGCTTGAGGAAGGGTGAAGATGGGGAAGCTGAGAAAAGGTGTAGCAATAGAATCTCTCTGTGCCACTAGCCAGTGTGTTGGAACTGACCTTCTGTGAGTGTCCTTGGTTTGGGAAATAGGGACAATATGTCCCTGCACATGACTGTGAGCCCTTTACAGACTCACATTAAAAAAAGAAAACAAACTTCGACATGGGGAAATGTTGCTATCTTCTTCTGCCTTGTGCTCTGTGGTTTTAACTTGGGAGAGGGAGAGAGAAAAAGAGAGAAAGACCATCCCTCTCCTCCCCCACTCTCAGCATTATTCATTAGGAGAGGAGCTTCCCCCCCTCCTTTGGACTGGAAACTTCTCTCCTCTCACTAGCCAGTAACAACCCTTCTGTTCATCCTTATGTCAAACCTTCACAACTGCACTAATGTGATCTCTGGCAATTGGAGAGGAGCTGAGAGAGTGTTGTAAGGGCCACTCTGAACTCAGACGGTGGCTTAGGGTCTTCTCAGGGCAAGAGCTCCTCCTGACCGCACACCTTCTGCCAGGGCTGGGAGGTTGAGATCTGTGTGCTGACCTAGACTGCGGGCGGAGAGAAACCCGAGAAGTGCTTTAATCAAAATCTTGGCCTCCAGAGCTGCTCTCCTGGGGGCTCCTTGGCACCACGGGCAGCCATGTTGCCTTTGCTCTGCTCTGTGAGGGGAGTGCCCGGGAGCCCTGGGGGCTGCCCTGTGCTGCAGGCCCTCCTACCCGCACCACTCCAGCTATAGCCCGATGAACAGAGCTGCCACGGATGGGTGAGGGGGGCGCTCAGGAGTGAGGTCATGCTGGCCCTGTTAGCTGTTGGCAGAAAATGGGCACCAGAAATCGTGACTTCAGGTAAGTACTTTACAGTGTCAAGATGGAGGTGAGGAGAAGTAAGGGATCAGGCCTGGAACGTTCTCAAGCCCTCCTGGGCTGCTTCCCCTTCCCCTCCCCACCTCTAAGGACTTGCTGAGGTGGGCCCATGGACTTGAATGCCCCGCATTTGTTTATCACTCCTGCCTTGGCAGCGGATTATCCCTACAGTTGTCTCGCCATTTGTGACAGTCCGCGATTCCCCTGCTAGTGTGGTGGCTGATGGGGGCTGGGCATTTTAAATGAAGAAAAGAAGAGTCAATGACTGAATCCAACAATATTAGCCATGATGATTTTTTTTTCTCTTTTGAAAGCTCCTGGAAGAGAATGAGGAGACAGGCCTGGGCAGGATTTCTGCTTTGCTTAATTATAAATGGATGTATTAGAGCAGTATTAATGATTGTATTAGTTTAGGAATTTCAAATATGACCCAAGTCTGAATATTATGATTATCAGGCTTTACATGCAAATCTGTCTCAAAAGAACGATCCCACCAGGTAAGACATCATTGCGTAGGATGATCGAGGTGTTCTCTGGGTCACAGGGGGTTTTGTTGGTAGCTCCAGAGAATTTCTGGTATTCTTGTGGTAGTCAATGAAGAATTTAAAAATATTTACAGTTCAGCCATCCCTATAAAACTGGGTTTTGGATTAAGGTTTCATGATGTAGTATTCTAATGAGAGGCAACTGATGGAATAAAAAGAGGGGCGATCTTGGGTTCAAATCCCAAGTCTGCCATTTGGCTGACTTCAAGGTCTCGGGCAGGTCAGGCTGTCCTGGTCTCAGTTATGTCATAAGTAAAATGGTCTAATAGCCTCGAGCACACAGCATGGTTGTAAGAATTGAGAGTAGTATTAATACTTGGGTAATACTCACTACAAAGATAGATGTATTATTATCATTAGAGTAAGAGGTCTTAGAGGTGAAAAAGCCCTTTAAAACCTATCGGTTTAGCCTTCTCCCATCTCAGAGAAGAAGAACCACGTGTAAGGAAAGCTAAGCAGCAATGTGCAAGATGGTGTCAGAGCGTGGCATGGGCTGCGTTCTCTCGCTGCCCAGACTAGAGGACTGACCCCTTCCTTGCCACTCCTCAGGTCAAGCCTTGCATGTTGTCCAAGAGGAGTGCAAAATGAGAGTTTTTCTGACGTGCTCTGTTTTTTTT
>VBSM01002608.1:128281627-128307251 GCA_008086735.1 Cheirogaleus medius
GTGTGTGTGTGTGTGTGTGTGAGCATACAAGATCTCTGTAAAACAATCATATTCCTGTACTGGGGAAAACAATGGAACTGACAATATCCCTGGCTTCTAGTCATAGTCTAGTGAGCAACGCATCCTAGTACAATTTTAAATTATAATATAACAAAGAATTTTGGGAGTACAGAGGAAGAAATTATTGTGCGTCTTTTCCTGACAGAGTTCACATGAATACTGCCACCATCTGCTCTGATCCCATCCCCAAATTAGCCATAATGTTGGACATACATTCACAAAGAACTTTTGATTGGTTGATTGTCTAAAATATGTGAAGTCGCTCCCTAAGAATGGCTTTGTTGGCAAGGCAGTAATGCTACAAAGCAGGTAATATGGAGCTGTATAGAATTATTTAAAAAAACATAACCAAAAAGAAGCCTGCCTCTCATTCATTGTTACTATATTCCTGATTCTTGAGCAAACATGGAGCCATGCTCTTCCCTGGCCCATATATGGCTGAATCTACAGTGACCAAGGAGCGCACACGTGTTTTATGTCATTGCAGCCAGGCACATATCAAGCTGAGCGATTACTGCAGATAAAAAAACTAAGATTCATAGAAGCTAAGAAACTTGCCCATTATCACATGATGAATGAATGGTAGAGATGAAAAATTAAAACACATCTATCTGACTCCCAAACTCATGGTCTTTTCAACAAATATGCAATCATATGTATGAGAGTTAAATGTCTTAATGAGTGGGACAAGTAAGGATAATGTGGAAATAATGAACTTCTGCCTTCTCTCTTCTCCCCCAAATAACGTTCATCTTTCATTTACCTAGCTCTCTAATTCTACTCACAATGGAATTACATTTTCCAAGGCCCAAAGACAGATACTAATTTGGGGCCAGTTAGTTCAGATGTTGCATGGAGCCCAGCTAGCCTATGCTTTCTCATATCCCAGACAAGTAGGGTTACCCAATTATTTCTGAGAGTAATTGCTGTGTTTCATTCTAGTCCATTTCTACTCTTAGGCCCATTGTTTACCTCAGAAAGAGCAAAGAATGAATTCAAGCTACATCCTGACATTACAATGAGATTGCCAATAGAAATCAATGACTTGTCCCATGACAAGCGAGGGTTTATGAGGCAGCCTAACGATGGCCTCATATCTTTGCCTACCTCATTGTACTGCCATTCAAGCGGATTATACAATTTTCATGTTATAACGGGGTGTAGTCAGGGTAAGAGAGAGTCTAATTGAGTTTAATAAAGCTAGAAGTGGTAGTTCAGAAGCCTTATAGGAAAAATGTTAAGAAAGAATGTTATAAACAGGATGTTTTAATAAGAGTAGATTGAGTTGTCTGTTAAGGTTGATATTTATGTGCACCCTTACTGACCCAAGAAAGGTAATACAGACCAAGCAGATGAGGTCAGAGGGTTCATCTTTTCAGCAGTAAGAGCCCAAATTTTGGTGGAATTAAAAAGGGTTATGCTCAATGTGGTGAAGTATCATTTCATCCAATTTCAACTTATGAGAACTTCTGTTTATTTGGGTAAAGTGGCTGAAAAATGCACTTCATTCCAGAGAAAGCAGCAAAACAAAAATAGGGACTGAGAAATCACATAAGATGTACGCAGTTCTGACCTTGTACTGTTCAACATGGTAGCCACCAGCCACATGGGGCTATGGAGCTCTTGAGATTTGGCCAGTGTGAAATCAGACATGCCTTAATTACAAAATACATAATGACATTCAAAGACTGTACAAAGAAAGTAATGCAAAATATCTCATTAATAGTTTTTTTGTATTGCTTACATTTTGAAATGATATTTTGGATGCATTGGGTTAAATGAAACATTAAAATAATTTCACCTTTTTCTTTTTACTTTTTAAAATGTAGCTACTATGTAAGATTGCAAATGTGGCTTACATTATATTTTTAGTGGACAGCAGTGGTCTAACAATGTAAAACATAAATGATATCATCCAGGAGTCAAATTTTAATAATTTGGCCTCATTTAAATCAGAATGCCAATATGCATTCTGCTCGCGTGGGATATGGATTTGCATCTTCCATTGTGATATGCACCTACACACATCCATATTCATGCATGTGTGAAGAAACCCATCACCTTTGGAATGAGAGGAATCAACCCAATAAATCCAAAATTGTTGTTTTCTCGCCCTATCATCAGTCTCTGAAAGCAGGGAAGCTAGGGCCCACATAGAAATAATGCTTTTCTGTATCTTTTTGTTTTAATAAAAAACTCCACCCCCAAAGAGCATGGTTTGAAATAAGCTACTGGAACAATTTATTCTTTTCTCTCCATGGATTAGAGAGGTGGTACTTGGAGCAGCTTGTTAAAGAGAAGAGCTTGGCCCTTGCCCCTGCTCTGTGTTTAATGATCCTCTCTTCATGTGCCACCTCTCTAATCTGCAGAGAGATAGGTACAAATTGTATCTATAATGTTATATTACTTAACAGTATAATGTATGATAAATCATAGAATTGCATCCCTACCTTGTAATTGGTGAGATGTGTTGCATGAGAGATCCCCTAATTCAATAGTGAGTGGTGGCTCTTATGTCTAACTGCCTCCCTGGATCAAACCAATTCAGACTGCAAGTGATGAGGGGAGAGTTAAAGCTTTTTTAATTATAAAAAAGCAAAAATATGACTTAGAATGGCTTTATAGGCCCCTGCATTCAAACGGCTGCTTAATAAACCTCCCCTTGAATAGAGCCTCTTTTTTCCTTTTTTCTGTAGGCAGCGGGGATGGACTATCTGTGGGAAGTGGATACTAACAGGACGTGCATTAGGTGAATTCACACTCTTGTATATGGTAATCATTGCTTTTGATATGTTGGCCCTAGCCATGTGTGTTTATTGTCTTTGGAAATTATTGCCTTCCTACTCTTACTCCTACACATATGTCTTAACACTTTTTGTTTTTGTTTTAAATTCATTCCTTTTACCTCTATTGCCTACTCCCGGATTCTTCAGACTTCTTTCTGACTTCTTTCATAGCTTTTTATTTTCTCTTCTTATTTCCTTAAACTTCTGGGTTTATTTTACTTTTCAGCACTGCCTATTTTGGTAGCTTCTTTCCCTAGCTCCTAACCTTCTTCACTTTCCAAGTATTACTGGCAAAACAGAAAGCATCACAGCATTATCACTGCAGAGAGAAGGAGTGCAGGAGACTGCATCTACATTCCCCAAAATGCAAGGAGGCTTCAGTAGCAACCACATGGGTGCAGAAATGAGTGGGGATGGTGACATCTAGATTGTGATTATAAATAGGGACATGTGATTTTGGCTACCTAAAAACCTCTAACCAACACTGAAGATAGTTTGAACATTGACTGTTCAGAAATTAGTTATAAAGACAGCTTAAATAAAATTTGACTGGCAAGTTTAATTAAGTCTCTTACAATTGTTATGACTCACACAAATTAACACTGTTCCGGCTGGATGGGGTCATAGACACAGCTAATCTTTTAGGAAAAGCTGAGGAAACCTGGGTGAAATAACTAGTACTAGATTCACTGATGCCTTGAAGGAAATCTGGTCTTGGGCTTGAGTTTCCCAGAACCTCAGTCCTGCCCTCTTTCTGTTCCCTCCCAGAGTTTGTCTCAAAAAGCTCCTTTTTAGGAGCTGTAGTGTATGATGTGTTGTTTGGAGCTGAAAAATATCCAATAACAGTTGTCAAGTATTTGCTGATTGCAACATTCCATTCATTGGTAAGCAAATGAATGAGATTCAATGACCTGGTTTTTCATTTTTAAAATTTCTGGATGTATTTTTTTAAGAAAGATAAAACAGATTGTGTGGTCTTATCTTAATTTGATCACTTCTCAACTCTGACTGTCTGAAAAGAATAGAAGGGAAGCTGGTTGACATGAGTCACTGATTCGATCCAAACAGACATAGGAATATCACCAAAATTGCAGCCCAGCATGGCCTGCTTAAACAAGAGGTGGGTTTCAAGGTACGGTTGCCTCATGGTTTTGGATTACATCTGCATTGCTTTTTCTGTGTGCTACTGTTTCACATCTTAATAAAGAGAAACAATTCATTTGGTAAATAATCTATAATACAATTTCCAGAGAGTACTTTGCCATTTCTCAACTGCCAGATATATTTTATTTTTACTCTGCATCTAACCAAGGAAAACAAGGTTGCAAAATGATGCCAACTTCTGCTTTTCAGTTAGGGGATGTCAATAGCCCTTGATTTTGTTGCTGTTGTCACTAATTTCTGCAAGTTAAAAAAAAGTGTCATAAAAACAAATTGCCTTTAAACATCCTATTGGTACTCACACAGTATTCTTGTGAGAGGACTTTCAATATATTTGCGGTAGTTTTTGAAATCACTTTTAATCCCTAATATTCAGGCCCTTAGAAAAGGCTGCTCAGACTCTATTTATTATTTCCTCTGAGTCTTCTTTTTTCTTTCTTGTGTTTTCATGCTGACATTTTTACTATAAAGTCGCATTTTCATCTAGGACAATGGCATCTTGTTTTTAAAGCAAACAAACACAAGACAATTTGTTTTGAAAATATGTGGGTTGATGACAAAGTCATAAGAATTTCAGAGAAATGTCAGCACGAGTGTCGAAAGAGCCAGTTCTCATGTGTTTCTTATATGATAATGGAATTTGGTGCCTTATATACTGACAACCTCCACACAGTGCAGAAGTTCCTTTGTTTTCGCTGGGCATTGTCTTCCACTTTTCACTGTAAGCCCACTTGATGGTTTCCAAAGATCAATTCTACTTTGCAGTGAATGTGTCTCTTAACCTTTTCCCTAGAAACTGAAACAGTATACAAGTGAGTTGTACAAAAGGGGGAACTCTAAGACAAACGGCAAGGAAGCAAAGGGTTTTATTGTAATTCACCTAGAAAAGAGCATTTTCACTAATCAGTACCCATATCATACATTTGTAAAAATGACTGCCTGACAGGTGAAAAATCTATTTTTTTTGACAGCATACACTTAGTCTTAAATCAATCCAACACAATAGTTCCTTTTTTTTTTCTTTACACAAACTCTCTTTCACCTCTTGATAAACTGTACCCCTGTGAGCCGTAGAATGTTTCAGATTCCTATCCTTTTTGGTGTTGCAGCAATATTTTGAGGGCAATGTAAAGCAGATTCATTTGGCAGAATGTTTTTATATGCATATCAGTGCAAAGCTGGGGTTTAATAATTTGTGGATTAAAGGCTCAGTCCAAAACCTTGTAATGTACTATGAAATACTTGCAGTGTGAATTGGACTCCTGACCTGGTGCGGCCTCTCTGAGGTCTTCTATTTTAACCTGGTACATAGAGCACAATGATGATAAATCTTAAAACAGATTAAGTAGTTTCCCCATAGTGGTGAGTCTACTGGAGTTTCAAATAACCCAGCATAGGTGTTCAAAGTCTTGATATATCTAGATATTCCAGACTGTATCATCTTTGTATAAAAAAAAAAGTTTTGGGCAGGGCAGCATCATACACTTGAACCCCCTTGGAAAAGTGTAAGTGGATACCCAACAGAGCTGGGTGCATGCTAATTATTTTGCCAGTCCTGAATCCTTAAAAAAATAAAAGAAAGAGAAGAAAAGATGATGCATTTACATGTTAAAAATATGAGAAGACTGTTCGAAACAGAAGCTTGAGACATTATGACACTCTCAGGTCTCAGGATGGCATTGGGGATTTGATTTACTTTTCTCTTTTGCTGGGAGATATTCTTTGGCCTAGGAAATTTTGGCGGGAAATATCTCTGAGGCTCACCTGAGACAGCATGAGGCTCACCTGAGACAGTGTTCGTGAACATCAATACCCCAGGGCAGGCAGAAAAGCGTTTGCAAGGCCCAGAGCTGGGACTTGCAATGACAGTGCCTTGAATTCAACGTGTTAGCAGAAGACCAAGTTTTCCTGGTGTCCTCTCAGTGCCAACACCTTTGTGAAGTAAAGGTGAGATCTACATAATGAAACAAAAGCAGGGGCCAGGTCAGGGAGAAGAGGAGTTGTTTAATCCAGGAGACCAACAAACTTCAGAGATTTGATTGAAAACCACATGTTTCCTTGAGAATAAGCATCTAATTAGTGTGGAAAATCTAAATGTGCCCATGACTTTTTTGCTCCTTTCTAAAAATGACAAGTCCTCTCATTAAACACATTTTAAAAAGCAGAAATCATGGACTCGAGTAGAACAGTATATAGGGCACTCATTTCTTCATTCCTATGAAGCAAAGAACTGTGGGCAATATTGTCATGACAAGGAGAGAGCACTCAGTAATCCCGTGATGACGGCACATTAAGAAAAATAAACAAGACAAGTATAGCTTAGGAGACCATGCCTTACGAAACTCCAACCACTGTTTCCCAGATTAAACCTCTAGGTCTTTTTTGGTGGCCAGTCCACTGGGGAAAGGGGTGTGTATGGGGGCGGGGATGTGCAACCCAAGCAAAGAGGAAATGTGCCTGTTTGTGTGTGTCTGTTGGTTGTGGGGGCACGTTCGTATGTGCATGTGATGTGAGTGAGAGTGTGTGCACGTGCATTTGTGTAAAGGGTCTGTGTACAGATGGGTAAGTATGTATGTGTGATGAGTGTGCAGGTAGTGTGTGTGCATGTCTGTTTTTTAACAGATTATATTATCCATATTTTAATAAAATAACAAACACCTTTTTCTTCCCTTTGTCTCTCCTACAGTCTTTGACCATCTGCTCTTAGTTATTATACTTTGTCACCATGAAAAACAAGAAAAAGAGAAAAAAGAGCTTATTCCTTCTTAATGCTGATAAAATGAAAATACAAATATTCCCTTCATGTCTTTCGATGGAGGTGTCACAAGGCGGAGGACAAGGTGGCCGAGGAACCTGCTCCTGCACACTGAGTTGGGGGAAACGGGAACGTTTGTTGAGTGGTTGCGAATTAATATAATGTTTACATGATGTGCCCAACTCCCCTTCCTGTATTACCTTCTTTATCCTTTTCCTGGCTTCAAGGACTTACCATCTCAGCAACTATTTCTCCATAAAAACTCTTCTTCCTGCTCTTATTTTCCTCTTAGAGCTTTCTAACATGATCTGCATTTCTTTTCCCTCATTCTGTACATCTCTAATTTACAAATAATGTACTGAAAATTCAATATCCCAGAGCCCTAGATTCCAGGCTTGGAGTTATAGACACCTACAGCCAGACAAACCTTGAGCATGTCCTGATTCCATCCCCTATTTACAGGTGAGTGTATTTAGAGCAGATTCCTAGGGGGCAGCTGGCTGTGGGCCTAGGTACACAAGCAACACTGTGGGGTTGACAAGGACACTGCACTGTAAACTGGGACAATCTATGTCATGGCAGTGAAGGGAACCAGCACAAAGGCATTTCCTTCAGGACACTAAATTTGGCAACTTACGTTTGTGAAAGAGCTTTGCAAGCTGTAAAGTGGTAAATGTATAAAGGGTAAACTGTTTGTCTCTTCTCCTTTTTCTTTTACAACTAATAATGTGCTAGGTAAAAGTTGTGCTATAACTTTTGAGACTAGAAAACCTAGTGAAAACTGAAAAGCCTGGGTGCATATTCCAAAGAAGCCTTCTATTGTGTCTCCCATTTCTTCAGTGGTTAGTTTTCAGAAAGCTACTTTGAGCATTCAGTGCTTTAGGCAAGAAGGAGTCATTATTTATACAGTTACAGAGAAAGAACACTGGGCTGGCGGAGGGGGGTTCTGAGGCCCAGATTCCATTCTAGCTTTGAGATTCTGCCATATTTATCCACTTGGTGACCAAAGTGACTGTTAGTCGCTTACCCTGTATAAAATAGAACTCATCGTTTTCTTTCATCCAAATGTGATTCCCATCTGTTGTCTATCACAGTGAACGGAACCACCAAGTCTCCAGTAGCCCCAACCAGAAGTGTGGAAGGCGTACTTCCCTCCCATTCTTCCTACTTCTTCCAGCCCCCACTCAATTCCCTCTTATCATCGGGGGCAGCCAATCTCACTTCTAAATATCTCTTCCACTGTTCTTACCGTAGCGTCCTCATCCTTACGTCTTGCTTTGGTTTAGTTACTGATTTCCCTCTCCCCAGCCTGCCCCTGACTCCTTCCAGGGCTAATCTCATGAATTATAAATTTGATAGCTCACTCCCCTGTGTAATACCCTCAGTAACTTCAGAGTGCCCTAAAGAGCAAGTCCAAAGTTGCTGCCTCAGTTCTCAGGCCCTTCATGACATGGCTTCTACCGGCATCTCCAAGCTCAAACTTCGTGGCCCACGTGCCACTCTTTGTGATCTGATTTTATTTCTTGAACACAGCACCTTGCCTCTCACCTCCAAGCTTTCCTATATGCAACATCCTTGGCTTAACACCTGATGCTAAACGCCCCTTTCCCATTCTGTTATATTTCTATGCTTAAATCCATTCTCCCTTTCAAGTCTCAACGTAAATGTCTCTTTGGAAGCCTTTTCTTACTGCTCTCCTCTCAGGCCACTAACATCTCTGCACTTCTATCAGAGCACTTATTACGAATCATTAAAAAGTGTGTGTCCCCCACTATATCATGAGCTACACAAGATTAGGGACCAAGTATATACAATTTCTATGTCTTCAGGGCTTACTCAAGTGCCTCATACATAGAATGTGCTCAAATAAATATATGTTGAATAAATGAATGCATAAATGCCAGTGACTTATTATCTGACCTTGAACAAGCCACTTATCTTATTTGAGCCTGTATTTTCTTTATGACTAACATGAGATCATTGATTTAAAATAGCATGAAGGTAGATTCCAGTTTTAAAGTTATATAAATGTATAATTATATGTTTATTGACATCAAGAAATGTGACAGCTTTAAAAATAGCTATAAGCTGGTGATACTTTGATTTGAGCTGATACATTGAAAAGGTTTGTAATTCTTGCTTGCACCTAGGTTATATTATATACCTCCTTCTAAATGCCTTTCTAATGGGGACAAGACATGACCACCATTAATGCCAGAGATTAAGAAGAGTTTACACCCTTACACTTTCTGGTTTAGTGGGCTTTGTGGATATGTTTGGGGGGGGGAATAAACAAGAAATATGTTCTTCTTGAAGAATTTGGGTCCAGTCTAAAAAATAGCAAATGGCTTAGAAGAAATACATTTTCATTTTTTCTTCGGGTTAATGAAACAGTTGCTTGAATATAATAGGAAATAGGCTAAAGATGGTAGCTAGTCAATATTTCTCTCAACTCAGTTGAACATTTGTAAGTTGAATCATTAATATTTATATAGTGGCTAAGTCTTAGGTTTTCGATTTCATTCCTAAGTGAGAGAATGTAATACGTTTTGGTGGGTCTACAGCTTGCCCATGTGAGGAAGCAGTTGAGCTGAGGCAGTGCTGATGGCAAAGAGAAGCAACAAGTATTTGAATATAAAATATGCAGGGAAGAAATTTTTGAACTTCTTGTTCTTCGTTTTTGGATGATCTCAAAGGTGAGAAATACACATAATCTACTGTTAGAGGGAGCCAGTTTTGGGGGAGCCATAATGCAAATCAACAGACATAGATGCCATGTTTTCTCCCCAGAGAAGCTGAGAAAAGGTCAAAGCTTTATACTGGGAGAATGATCCAATTAAATACAAATTTGAAGCCAGCACTCTATGTGCCCAAAAAACAAAGCTAGCTATGCATTCTTATCAGGGTCTCTTTGAAGACCCCCTCAAGCTTGACCTTGCAGTCATTGCCTTTGCTGTCCCTGATTCAGAAACATGACCAACTTTCCAAGACTTTTGTCCTTGACTTTTCATATTTTACCCTTTTCTGTTTTGTTTTGTGCTTATGTTTTAGCACATCTATTCTGTGGTATTGTGGTATTGGAATTAAAAACTCCACATCAAGGATGACTTTTGAAATTTATTGCCTCTTGGACAAGACTTCCTGCCAATCTGCAGTTGCTCATCAAGGACATTATACTGGTTTGAAGAGCTGGATACTTTTAGGTGGGGAAAGGAAATCAGGAGAGAAAAATGATTTTGATCTGACTCTGAAATTCAGACAAAAGATTGGTGGTGGTGCTTGAGCAGACAGTGTACCAACATGGCTCTATACTAGGTAGAAGTGCCAGCTTACAGCTTACAGGAGACAACTCAAGGAAAAAAATAAAACTAGGCCTACCTCTGCTTATTCAAATACCACCCACAACTTTCTGTGAGAAGAACATATGCAGAGCATATTTGAAAACATTATAAGGCATGCATAAAGTACAATATTAGTCAATTTTATATGCTCAGTTGCACGAAATCTGTGTGTTTAAAAAATATAATAATTTGCATTTCATGGCTTTTGATAACCTCAGGAGTGCACTTGAAATTCAGCACATGCCCACAGCACCTCCCAGCTCACCCCATTTTTAACTGAAGACCAATGGTTTCTATTAAGGGATCAGGCAGGGCCTCTGACAAGCCAGTCAATAACTATGTGAGGTTACTTCATTAATGCTATAATGGCTGATAGAGTGAGAGGCAAAAAACAGGTTCCTGACAGCAGCAAATGAAAATGATAGAGATTCCTGAAGCAATGCGCCTTTCCTTTGTCATTGTCTTTTGCTTCACTTATTCAAAATGTGGCATTTATGTATTCAGTCTTGATGAATGTTGCAGGCTTTAAGTACTTTTTCCATCTCTAATGCAGTGCCGATTGCACATTGTTCTCTCTTTCTCTCTCTCTCTCTCCCCCTCTCCCTCTCTTTTTTTCCTATAACCTCTGCTGTCA
Source organism: Cheirogaleus medius (assembly GCA_008086735.1). Classification (NCBI taxonomy): domain Eukaryota; kingdom Metazoa; phylum Chordata; class Mammalia; order Primates; family Cheirogaleidae; genus Cheirogaleus; species Cheirogaleus medius. The sequence continues at coordinate 128,292,365 of VBSM01002608.1, forward strand.
AGGCATTGCAGGCTGAAGGGTTGCAGGCACTGGCTAAATAGCTTTTGTGCTGTGAATGGTGCAGGTGATGGGACAATGTATCATAAGTGCTGGCTGGGTTATAGAGCAGCCTGGGTGGTGGGAGCCGGACACTGCATCTACAGTGGGGCAGGTCCCCCTGGCCCTGCCAAACTCTTACCTTTATTTGGAAGCCAGGTAGAAACATCCTGGGAAAGTGTCTCTGCAGAGTTTAGACAGGGATGTGATTAGGAGAGGAAAGCTCACTGTAGGTGAATCCTCCCTGTAGGGGAATCAGGAAGACAAGTCACATGAAAAGGGCATTTCAGGTAGCCACATTCAGAACCATGCACAGGTCTGGCAAGAGTGTGCCGATGTGAGTGTTTGGCTTCTAACAGCTGAATAAAGTTCTTTCCAGTTTCTAAGTACCTTTCTGGGCACAGTCTGCATTCTGGTCCTTGAGGGGATCATGCACTTCGTTTGAATGAATAAGAAGGAATACAGACTGGCAGGGCTCTGGCATTAATAAGAGGGAGCCTTAGCGAAGCCAGAGTGAGGGGTGCAGGTATTTATTTCTCTGAATTGCTGCCAATGCCTTCTTTGACAAGAGTCATAGTTAGGCAGAGGACAGACACGCAAGGGAGCCGGAGTTGAGAGCTTCTTGGTGTCTGTTCCAGTGTTTTTGTGTAGCAACAGGACAGACTGTCAGCAGCCCCACACCTTTGATAGAGGGAGAAGAGTGATACATTTTGAAGGGGGGGTGTGATAAATTAACTGATATATACATATATTTTAATCTCAACAGCCTTCGCCACTGAATTGATCTATTTTTTGAAGTGCTTGGTTTAAGCTGGCAGAACATCACGACCACATCAGCATGGTCACAGGTAAGTCAGGCAAGAATAAAAAATGCGATGACCCCAAATTCCTATGGCTTTCTTCTATACAACTTGGGTGGCGGGACATAGTCTCAAATTGCCACCATGTGTTTTAAGAACTGACTCAAATCCTTTGTACAGGGGCCTGTACTCAAACATAAACAAACAAAAACCACCCACCCCATAATTAAATGCATAATTATAGGCTAGATGTACAGGTGACTTGCCTGGCCAGAACACCTTAGCAGAAATGACTGACCTTTATTTTTTCTGTGATTCCATCACAGAATGTGGTGATGCTCTTCCATCTTTATTCACTACAGAGGACCAGAGCACGATTTGTTGTCTGCTTGAAGACTGAGCTGGCCTAAGCTACATAGTATTAGAGTCTGGGCAGCCTCAGTTACTCTGGTAATTACAAAATTCTATTTTCATTGTGCATTTTTTTATTTGTCCTTACCAGTTACTTATATATATGGTAGGCATTATTCTCTCTAGTTTGTAAATGTTATGAGCTAACTTGTATTTCCTTCCCACCAAAAAGTTAATGTTGAAGTCCTAACTTCTGGTACCTCAGAATATGTCTATATTTAGAAATAGAATCTTTAAAGAGATAATTAAATTAAAATGAGGTCATTAGGGTGGGCTCTAATCCAATATGACTGGTATCTTTAAAGAAGAGGAAATTAGGGTACAAATATAGACAGTAGAAGACCATGTGAAAATGCAGCCAGCAGACGGCCATCTACAAGCCAAGAAGAGAGGCTTCAGAAGAAACTAACCCTGCCAACACCTAATCTCAGAACTCTAGCCTCCAGAATTGTGAGAAAATAAAGTTCTGTTGTTTAAGTTACTTAGTCTATGGTACTTTTTTAATGGTAGCCTTAGCAGACTACTGTGAGAAGCTCAGCAATTTGGCCAAAGTGACAGAGTATCTTCCTTGGTCCAGTTCCCCATATCTGTCCCCAGTGGTCAGCAAGTCAATGAAATTAGTGTATTCTCTGCACTCATATTTAGATACTGTCAAATTGCTTACCAACATAGGCATAATAGCCTCTCCTCCCAACAGTAAAGTATGAATATTCCCATTTTCCATAATCTTACCGACACTTAGTATTGTTGGGATTTATAGTTTTGTCCTAGTTTAATAGGAGTGAATGGTCTCATGGTTGTTCGGACCATTCTCTTAACAACCACAGTCACAATTGCTAGCATTTATTTAGCACATATCAAATGTCAAGTTCTGCACTATTTGTTTTACATCTTCTTTAATCTCCACAGTAGTCTGATGAAGTGGGCATAGTTATTATCACCTATATTTTGTAGAAAAGGAAACTGAAGTTTCCTTAAGTAACTTCAGATTAAGAAACTTGCTCAAGGCTAGACATCTACCAATTGATTAAACAAGAATAAGAATTTAGCTCATTCCAAATCCCATTGTGTTAGTTTGGGTTTCCTCCAAAGCAGACCTTAAGACAGAGAGTTGGGTGCAGGTAGTTTGTTCGGGAATTGATCCCAGGAGACACACCTGAGATTATGGGAAGAGTCTGATAAGACTAGAGGGGTCCATATAGGGTGTGTTAATGAGAAAATTACCACTATGGGGGAATTGGAGCACCATCCTTTGGGGCTCCTCTGAGGGTTGGTGCACCTCAGAATTATCCCACCTACTGATGGAGAAGCTGGGAGTTCATTCCCCAAATACTATGATCATTGGTTGAGTTTTACACTGCTCTGCATGAAGATTAACCCAAACTCCTTCAGGTCAGAGAAAGCCCTAACGCAGAGAAGCAGAGAGAATGGGTCCTGGAGATTGCAGGGGAACACAGAGGAGGGCCGAACATATCGAGAGTGGCATCCATGCCCACCCTGCCTCTAGCTATATTGCCACCTGCTAAAACAGGAGCAATCTCTGCATCAGCTTCTTCCTCTCATGGCCTAAGCAGAAGTTAACTACATTTAATCCCTGCTCTGTGGGGTTGATTTATAATTGATGAGGCTTTTCTTAGAGAAGTTGATGCACAGTATTGTATGTCACCAAAATTGTCTAACTTGCTATGCGATGGATTTTTTTGTCACACTTATTCTTTCTTGGTTTTAATTACTTTCTTTGTGATAATAAGGCTCATCTCTTCCTTTTGATAAAGTGGGGGAAAACATCAATTTCCTCACTGCTTTCTTGTGAAATATATAAAATAAAACATCTTGAAACTCTGAGGTGGTCCTTATATTTATAAAAAACACATTTTTTCTTTCACTCAAAAAAAAGTTTCAATAAGGTCATAGATATATAACTGGTCTACAAATTAAAATTTTTACCATAAATATGACATGGAACAATAAAAAGAATGCAATGTGTTTAAAAGAAATAATAACAGCCATTTAAATTTGTATAGTACTTTGGATTTTTAAGCATTTTCCTGTTATTTCACCAGAACTGCTTAACAAGAAAATAACATATGCTGATGTCTTATTTTTCTCTCTTATAAATGTGAAAACAAATACTCAGAATGCTAAAAAGGCTTTGGCAGGATTAGCCAGTGAATTGGTGACCATGGTTGAACTTGCCCTCTGGCCTGCTGAGACCCAATCCTATGTTTGTTGAACCACATTAGAGTTTTTCAAAATATGGTTTACAGACAACTGGCATCAAAATTTGGGGGTTTACTTTTTAAGTGGCTGAATCCTCAGGGGATGGGCCTCTGGTGTTAATAAAATTTCCTGAATACCCATATGCAAAGACGCAAGACATTTTGAAGGCCTATGTTGACACTTGGTTGCCATGATGGTCACAGCATTCTTAACACCTCAGAGAATGTCTGGGGAGTATATAAGATACCTGCAACTCACTACTCATACTCAGGTAGGTCTTCGCACAGCCAGACAGCCCTGCTTTTCACAGAAGAATGTTTTTGTGCCCACCCATAGTGGTCAACATGATGTCAATGTGTAGAAGCCAAAATTGCTCCAGAAGAAAGAGCAGGTTTGTGGTCATCCTTTCCTTGCCAGTAATATCTTTAACCAAAACAGATTTACCCCCAGACAGGCAGACTGGCTGATTCATGCAAATCTGGGTACCTTCTACTTTTTTACCTTCTTTAAAAAATTAACAAATGAGTCCCAACAGCATGTCTGAAATATAAAGAACAACTATTGTGGCACTGATGAAGTGTGTCACTTAAGTGGGTTTTAAACACTTCCTGTAAATCTAATAGTATTTAAGAGGCCAACCTATTCAATTTTATTTTCTATATCAAAGCTATGCTGTGGTTACCATGTTCTCTGAAACCTTTTGGGGCAGCCTGAAGTGATTTCTACATAGTCAAAACGAACTGCAGATGACATACACATAGTACTTCCTTGATGCCCAGGATTATTGCAGAGGCCATGGCAGTTGTCCCATTGAGAGATGATCAGGGTTTAGACACTGATGTAAGGGTGGGGATGGTTGGGAGGAATGTGATTCTCTCTGTATTTTGGAAGTAAAACCAGCAGGATTTCCTGATGGATTGCATGAGAGGCATAAGAAAAAGAGAGTGGTCAAGGATGATGCCAAAATTTTCTCCCTGAGCTACTGGAATGATGAGGTTGCAATGAACTAAGATGGGAGAGGCTGTGGATGTGCAGGTTATGTTAGGAAGATCTGTTTGGAACATTTTATGTTTGAAATAGCTCCTGGACATTCACGTGTAGAGAGGTCAGATAAAGTCTTGGATATATGAGTTTGGATTTCAGGAGATAATCTGGACTGAAGATAAAAATTGGGAATCATTGGTATATAATTCAAATTTAGAGCCACAATACTTGCAAAACTGACTGAGGAGGGAGTTGTAGACTGAGAAGAAGAAGAACTAGGACTAAATCCTGTGGCACTTCATAAAGGTCAGGCAGAAGAGGAAGAATCAGCCAAGGTGACTGGATAGGGACAAACAGAGAGATGTGTGATGTCCTGACCATAAAGGGGTTGATGGATAGGACACTGAGGCAGGAGGAATGGCCTCCTGCCAAATACTGTGGATAATTGACCACTGGATTTAATAATGTAGAATTCACTGATGATTTTAATAAGAGCAATATCTATGAAGGATGTAGGCAAAAACCAGCTTGCAATGTGTTGAAGAGACTAGAAAGGAGAGGATGGTGCCTGTATTAACTAGGTTCCTATTTAACATCTTCCCCGCAGTGTTAGCTCCAGAGGGCTGGCCTTCTGTTATACCGGTCCAGCATCTTGGGCACATGGTGCTATGACCAGGAATTTAACCACTTGGGCAGAATGTCAACAACCAGAGAGGGCTCAAATGACCAGTTTTATCAGCCTAGTAGCTCATAGCCATCAACTAGAAGTGCTTCCCTCTGTTTGTAGGGAAGATGATTATAATTGGTCCCAAAATAGCCTATACGGCACCCAGCACAGTGCCTCATACATAGTAAGTATTTAATAGCTTTTTGTGGTCTGAATGGATTTGTAAGAGAATGAATGTGCTTGGGTATATTTGGAACAAATTATCCATGTTTGGTCAATTTTCTTTTTCAAATAAAAGATCTACAAATGATTGCTAGCAAAAATAAATAAATAAAGCCAGGGAGGGGGAAAAAAGAAACCCCAACAACCTGTTTTAGACAAACACATTGTGTCCTGAAAGATCTATTCTGTCATGCCAGCAGTCTCATTGGCTGTGATTTGTATATTAAGAAGATTTTAATTGCTCAGGTAAGTGCCTGCACCTGCTAAGACATTGTATATTAGAGTACTTTATTCTAATCTTTTACAATACAGGGCACACTTCACCCATAAAATTATTCTCTGCACAATTATCATTCTGTTTTGCTGAGGTAGAAAGTGCAACTTAACACTTTGGGTTTCACTCATTATTATTAAAATCATGGAAATTAGGATCACTGGGTAATGCTTGTGCAGTTAACTGCTGAATTTGCCCGTCCTTTCTGTTTCTCTTTTGCTTATACCAAAGATCAGGACTTCAGTGAGATTTTACTTTGTCTGCAAGCATGGTGGATACCTGATTGTTTACAACACAAAAGGTGTTATAAATTTCCAGTGGAGTTTTTCTGCCGAGGCTCAGGAATCATATGAATTAACTAGCTGGTTTTCATCTTTATTTTTAAAATAATTTTTTTCTAATTATAAAAGAATTACAAGAGGAACATTAAAATATTTGCATATAGAAGGTAGTGGAAAAATTTAAAAATACAGAGAAAAACAAAATATATTCATAACAAATCATTATTCATGTGTTCTTTATGTACTTTCTTCCTTTTATATATAAATATAGAAATACATAAAGCACAGACACACAAGTCTCATTTCTTTGCCCATTTTTAACCACTTTCCCAAAGTTTGGCACCTTCCTGACTGCCCGTGCTTCCAATGGTGGTAATCTAGGAGTGATCCAAGAGCCTGCCTTTTCTTTCTCCTAGAACACTGATTGTGCCTCAATATCTACCCCAACACATTCTGAGTCAATGGGTTTGGAATGGGGCCCAGGAATCTGCATTTCAAACAAGCATCCCTTGGTGATTCTGATGTATGTTGTTCATAAAAACCTCATTTTGAGGAACACCATCTTAGGCCTTTTCTCTTCTTTCCACCTGTCCTACCAAGCTATCTTCTCTCTCTTTCAACCACTTAGGACTTTGCTTTCTGCTAGGAATTGAAAAATCATTGGGAGTGATAAGGTTAACAGATAATCCCTAGGGGGTATGCTTTTATTCCTTTAAGATTTCCCAGAGACAAAGTCTTAACCAGGAGAAATGGTTCTTCTGAAAATTTCAAATCACTGGCACACCAGTGTAGGAGAAGTTTAAACAAGTGGGTCTTAAGATGCCTCTGAAATATGAGTATGAAAGTCTGTACTTGGAAGAGCACTGTTGAATACTGGCTATTTAATAGGTGCTATATAAGTTTTGTGAGATATCTTAGTTATCAAACAAACAAAATCAAGCAGCGAGTTAGCACATTAAGCAAATATACATTGGTCAGAAGTAGCTGATATTTATCTTAGTTTCTGTAATTCATATTTTCTTTCATTTCATCCATTAGCTTCTATTTTTCCATACTGAGACTTTTTTAAACCTCCTTGGACACAGTACAGACTCTATGTCAGTGTGAACATTGATTTGTAGTTATAACATTATTAGGTTATATATTATTATATAATTATATATTATATATATTATATTATTATTATATTATATTATATTATTATATATTAATATAGTATATATAATATAATATATTATAATTATATATAATATATAATAATTATATTATTATATATTATTATTATATTATATTATATATATTATATTATATATATTATATATATATTATTAGGTTATTATAGCATTATTTAGGTTACAAGTAAGTTTTTATCAAAAGCCTGAATTCGTTTTCCTGTTTGGGAGTTCCATCTCTGTGAGTTGACTACAAGTATTAAATGAAATGGTTTCTTTTCTTCTCTAGCTGACAAGCATGTCCTTATCATTTTGTATATTTGTAAGAACTGTGAGCCCTCAGGTTAATATGACATTTTCTCCATTGCCCTTCCCGTAAGCAGCACAGCCATGAAAAGCAATCATTAGAACAATGACTATTTTTCAGGAACCCAAGTATACCTAGTATTACTTTAGTCAGGATGGGGGAATACACAAGTACCATAAAGCATAGTCTCTGTCCTAGAATTGTTTATAATGTGATTAAAGAGGAAAAATAATTATGTAGCTTACAACTGGGGCACAATTCTTGGCAACAGGGTTAGATCCTTGGTTCTCAATGTTTTAACATTTATTTACTCAATAAGTATTTACTGATTGCCCACTATGCACAGGTAACATGTTAGCAGAGAACAAAAGGGACACAAACTTAAAAAACTCTTGCTCTAAGGGAGCTTATATTCTAGTGAGGGAGACAGACAATAAACACTAGTATGCTGAATTATAAGTGCTAAAGAGAACAAGAAGAAAGCAGAAAAGGAGGTCAAGGTGTGTGGGTTTAGGGGTTATGGAAGGGAGAGTGGTTAGTCTACCAGAGTTTGAATCACTCGAGCTTTGAGAACCTTCCTCAGATCCTAGCCTTTAAGGCCCCTAGCCCAACGTCTCAAGGCAGTTGTGCCATTTGGAATCCTCATCACATAGGCGGAAATTCTAGTCGATTGGTAAAATCTTTATTTCTATATAAAAGAGAGGTTTCAAAAGGGATGGCGTAATCCAAAGATATGAAGACTTTTGGGGATTTATGCATGTCTAAGTTTATATCTCAGTTCTGAGGGAAGTGTCTGGAGGCTTTGTTTACCAGACTGTTGCATGTTTTGCTCCTTATCTTTCTGATCCCAGGTATTCCCTGACCACCCATCTAAATTACCCCCATCAACACATGACCTGGGTTTACTTAATTTATTTTCATAACACTAATCACTACTTGATATTTATTTATCTACTTCTTAATTACTATCTTTACCTACTAGAAAGAAAGCCCCCCAAAAGTTGGGAGCTTATGTGTTTTGGCCCTGGAATATAGTAAGTTCTCAGCAAGTATTTGTTGAATGAGAGAAGATTACCAAGAGCTAGCTATATCTAACCATAGGCATGGAAGAAAGAAAGGTCTTCCCTGCAATTTTACCCTTAAAAAATTACCTCAACCCCATTTAATATTCCAGTCTACTTCTTTTTTTTTCTTTAAAAAAAAGAATAAATAACTTTTTATTTTAATTACAATAATTTGCTTATTTGTAATAATCCAAAGTAGATTATTCTAATTCTGATTAGTAAAATCTGTGTGCTCACTAACCAGGTTTGTCCAATCTAACATTTTTCTATATTTGTTTCATATCTTTGTTTTAGACAAATAAGCATTTCCCCTATATTTGAAACCTGCTGTGTAACTGTCCCTTCTCCCACTCCATTCTCCCCCTCCTTGAGGTCATAATTACCTTGATTTGGTTTTTAACTTCTCCATGCTTATTTTGATAATTTTATACATATGTATGATTCTATAAACAAGATAGAGTCGTGCCTGTTATTATATAAATGATATCACACTACAGTTGACCCTTGAACAATATGGAGGTTAGGCATGTTGACCCCCCATACATGTATAATTTTTGACTCCCCTCAAACTTAACTACTAATAGCCTAATGTTGACTAGAAGCTTTACCCATAACATAAACAGTCAATTAACACATGTTTTCTATGTTTTAAGTATTATACACTGTATTATTATAATAAAGTAAGCTAGAGAAAATAAAATGTTAAGAAAATCATAAAGAAGACAAAATATATGTACTATTTTTTAAGTGGCAGTGGATCATCTTCATCCTTGTCTTCACACTGAGTAGTCTGAGGAAGAGGAGAAGGAGGAGGGGTTGGTCTTGCTGTCTCAGGGGTGGCAGAGGAGGTAGAGGGGAGGCAGGAGAGGCAGGGACACTGTTGTGTAACTTTTATTGAAAATAATCCAAATCTAAGTTTAAGTGGACCCTTGAAGTTCAAACCTGTGTTGTTCAAGGGTCAACTGTACATGTGTCATTCTGCAATTTGTGTTTTTTGCTCACCGTGGTTATTTGGCATTTATTCATTTTGACACAAATAACAAGAGCTTATCACAGGCTATTATAGTATATGCTTTCCCATTTAGCTCATGATGTAATATTGCATGGGTGTTTCAGTTTATACTCCCACCTCCAGTACATGAAAGTTGTCATTGGGTTCATATTATTACTAGTTCTTGGTGTTACTGGATTTTATTTTTATCTTTGCCCTTCTGATGAATAAAATGTTATTTCATTGTTGTTTTGCCATGCATATTTCCAATTAATAGTACAGTAGAACATCATTTCTTAGATCTACTAAACTTTTAGATTGCTCTTCTGTCAATTGTTCATTCATATCCTCTGCCTATTTTCCCTTAGGTTATCATTTTTTTAATTGATTCATAAAAGTTCTTTGTACTCCATGTACTAAAATATTTTGGTTACATGAATTACAAATACCATTATCCAGTCTGTGGTTTATCTTTTCAATTATTTATGACAAATTTTACTGTAAGAATGATTTAATTTTAATATTCAAATTTAGCAGTCCTTTTTCTTTAGAAATTATTATATCTTGCTTAAGAAATTCTTTCTTGCTCTGAGACCGTGAAGATTTTATTTTACATATTCTTCTAAAAGTTTTAATATTTTAATTTGTATATTAAAACTTTTAATATGCAGGATAAGTATCTCTTATCTGAAATGCTTAGGACCAGAAATGATTTAGATTTAAGATTTCTTTAAGAAATCTTTAAGATTTAAGAATTTGGAATGTTTGCATATACATAACAAGATGTCTTATTGATGGGACCCAAATCTAAACATGAAATTCATTTAAGTTTCACATAGCCCTTATACACATAGGCTGAAGGTAATTTTATCTTTCTCTTGGCAATGCTAAATACTGTGTTGTGTGCCTGCATTTCGACTTGTCACATTATGTCAGGTGTGGAATTTTCCAATTGTGGCATCATGTTGGCACTCAAAAAGTTTCAAATTTTAGAGCATTTTAGATTTCAGATTTTCAAATTAAGGATGTTCTACCTGTATATAGCTATATAGTCATGTATGGTATGAAGCAAAGATCTGATTTTGATTTTTCCTTCCAGCTTTTAAGTAACTCATTCTCTCTCCCACTGATTTGTAATGATACCTCTGTCATATAGTGATTTCCTAAAAATGCTTTGTTATATTTCTGACCTTTCTCTTTGGTTCTCTTTTTGTTTTTGTGTATATGTGTAACAAAACTACACTCTCCATTATCATATTGATTTAAGGGTATAACATGATACTTCTGAAGTCAAATACCTGTGTTTGAATCTTGTCTTTACCATATCTTAGTGTATGTCTTTGAACATGGTTTTTAGTCTTTCTGTGCCTCAGTTTTCTCATCCGTAAAATAAAGTTACCAACGGTAAGTACCTGCTTTAGTTCATTAGGGCTGCTATAACAAAATAGTATATACACTTATAAACAACAGAAATTTATTTCTCAGAGTTGTGGAGGCTGGGGATTCCAAGTCCGAGGCACTGGCAGTTTCAGTTTCTGATGAGGGCCCACTTCCTGATCCATGAATAGCCTTTAATCTCACATAGCAGAATGGATGAGGCAGCTCTGTGGAGTCTCTTTCATAGGAGCACTAATCTTATCTATGGGGACTTCACCCTCATGACGTAATTGCCTTCCAGAAATCCTATCTCTTAATACCATCACATTGGGCATTAGGGCTCAATATATAAAATTTGAGGGTACACAAACCTTCAATCCATTGCACTACCTAATGATTATTATGAGGATTAAGTTAGCAAATGCTTATAAAACCTTTAGGACAGTGTCTGACATATAAAGGCACTTAATAAAATTGTAATTATATTTATGTTACTACTGCTACTACATTAAAATAAGTCTTGATATTTTAATACTTGCTTGTTTTCCTCAAAAATTAGCTGATTATTGTCTTTTTGCTATTGCATATAAATTTTAGAATCTGCTTTTCATGTTCCAAAAATTGACCTATTAAAGTTGTGTTGACTTTTTGGATTAGTTTGTGAAGAATTGGCATCTTATATCACTGAGTCTACCCATCCATGAACATAGTATATGTTTTCATTTAATTAAATCTTCAATTTTTCCAGTACTATAAAATAATACCCTCTATAAGGGTCTTGAATACGTTTTGTTAGATTTAGTGGCATTTTTTGAAATTTGTATTCTACAACTACTTCTGGTATATAAGAACATAATTGATTTTTGTGCATTTATCTTACACATAACTGTATTTTGAATTATCTTAATTATTCTAATTATTTTCTATAGGCAATCTTAAATTTTCTATGTAGACAGACTTTGATATTGCCTAAAAATACAGTTAACCCTTGAACAATGTGGAAGTTAGGGCACCCCTTCATGGAGTAATAAATTTGCATATAATTTTTGGCTCCTACAAGCCTTAACTACTAATAGCCTACTGCTAATTGGAAGTCTAATCAATAACACCAACAGTTGATTAACACATATTTTGTATGTTATATGTATTCTTATAATAAAGTAAGCTAGAGAAAAGAAAATGTTATTAAGAAATCACGAGAAAGAGAAAATACATTCACAGTACTGTACTGTATTTGTTGATACTGTAAGATTATGTCATCTGTTCACAAGATGAATTGTCTGTCTGAAATGGCAGGCAACCACAGCTGCAGACCTCAATCCATGGTACATATCAAGCAATTCAACTTTTTTTTGCATGATATTTTCATCACTTTTCTCTGCTTCTTGGGAGCACTTCCAGCATCACTAGTGTCACTTCATATGATTCCCATGGTGTTATTCAAGGTTTATAGTATTGCACTAAACATGATGAAAAATAGGCAAGAACCACAAGAGATCACTTTTTAATGTGATACACAATTTACTGGAAGGAGGAACTGCTCACATGGAGATGATTAGCATCACGTGGCGTTTTAAGCAGATACTCACCACAATAGCAACAGGAGGTGGCTATGAAATTATTATGGTAGCATAGGAAGTACTGCAGTTAATTTTGTGCAGTTTTGACTTAATACTACATCTTCACATTTGTTTACATTTCTCTTGACTGCTAATGGCCCCATGCGTGGTTTGTATTTGTGTGTGTTAATTTTGATAAATTTCAAATTTTTATGATAGATTTATGCATATTTATAGTAGTAAATGATAAAATAGACTAGTCTATACATATATTTTATGTATTCCTGGCAAACCTAAATTTTTAAAAATTTTTTGACTTCTACAGGTCCTGTGGTTTGTCTGCAAGTTTTTCAAATTGTCACAAATCTCCAAAAATTTTTCTGATATATTTATAGAAAAAAGTCTGTGTATAAGTGGACCCAAGCAGTTCAAATCTGTGTTGTTCAAGGGTCAACTGTAATGTAAGTTTTGTCTCTTTCTTTCAAACCGTATATGTTTTATTACTTCTTCTTTTTCTTTTCTTTTTTTTTAAATTGTATTGTCTAGGACTTCCTGAACAATGTGAATACAATGGATGTCCATCTGATTCTTGACTCAGAGGCTCTGGTTCTCTTATTCTATCATTAGGTATAATGGTTGCAAGTCTTAAATAGGTATACCTAATCAATGAAGGAAGTTTTCTTTCATTTCTATTTAAGTGTTTTATTATAAAAATGATTGATCCTATCAAATGTTTCTCTCCATCTGTTGGGATCATATTTTTCTTCTTCAATTTGTTAATGCAGTGCATTTAAGTAATAGATTTTCTGATGTTAAACATACTTGCTTACTTAAGTTTAAAATGATGCAATCTTTTTCACTTTGCTGGCTTTAATTTAATGATGTTTTATTTATAATACTTATAGTTTTATAGATTTTATGTTCATATTTGATAATGTCTTCTATATTCTTTACTCATATTGCCTTAGTTTTTTTTAAAAATTTAAGATTTTAGTATTGTAAAATGATAACCTCATAAAATGAGTTGCAGAGAAGTGTGTCTTTATCTGTTTTCTGGAAGAACTTGCATACATTCAAGAGTATTTCTTTTTCAAATAATAAGCATAATGGCTCTATAAAATATCTGGGCTTAGTGTCTTTTTGTAGGTAGATAGTTTATAGTACTGATTCAAGTTTTTAAAATAAGAACCTATTAAAGTTTTTATTTCTTGAGTCAGTTTTGATTATACTTTTCCAAAAAATTCCTTTCACCTACATTTTTAAATTTATTGACATAAAGTTGTTTAAATTACTCTCAAAATATTTATAGTTTCTGTATCTACAAAATTTGTATTTGATTTTGTTGATATTTTCAATAGTTTTTTCCTCTTCTCCTTCATTACTTTCTGTTACTATTATGACTTTATTTCTTCTACTTTGGGATTTTTCTGTTGTTATTTTTCTTTCTTTTTAAGTTTAAGTGTTTGTTTTTTCTATTAACACATAAGGCTATAAATTTTCCTTTAATGTAGGTTTAGCTACATCCTAACACTTTCATTGTGTAATATTTCAAGTGTAATTCAGTTTTAAGTATTTTTAAATTTTAAGCATGATTTCCTCTTTGAACCATGAATTATCTCAAGTGGTTGTTTATGTTATTTAACATATATTATTTATCTTTTAGTATCAATTTCTTGCTAAATTAAATATGCCTATATATCTTTCTTTTGTAGTGGTTAGATGCTTTAGTGTTTATGAGGGTTTACTCTGTGCTTTTATATATGATAAATTTTGGTAAATTCATAGTTATTGGATACAATGTTCTATTAGTGGCCATTAAGTCAAATTTACTGTTTGCTCACATCTTATATATAATTACTTTACTTAGGTAGGTAGAATTCTAAGATGGTCTAGTCCCAAAGATTCTAGGCATCTGTTTTCAACAACTTCCCCTTTATTGTGTGTGGAACTTGTGACTATGATGAGATTTCTCTCCCTTGATTAGGTTACTAATGAGTTGATTATGAGTTAATCAAAAGGAATGTGGCTAGGACCCAAGGGTGACATTTAGGAGCGGAGAGCAATCCCCTCCTAACAGACACCAAGAAAACAAGGACCTCATTTTATTAATATTGATTTATATAGCTAATGGTTATTCATTCATATTTTTGGCTTAATTTGCTTTTATACCTTATTTCTTAATTTGGTGTAAAATTTCTTCTTTCTCCCATGAAGTGCTAACCAGGCCCAATCTTATTTGAGCTTCCAAAATTGGGTACCTGCAGATGGTATGGCTATAGACAATTAAATTCCTTATTTCTGATGAGTTTTTTTTTTTATAATTCTAGCTTCCTGCCCTCAGTATATGCCTAAAACTTATTTATTTTGGCCATATTCTAGAATGATAGTTTGATTGAGTATAGAATGATAGGTTGATAATTGTCCTCCCTTAGTACTTTGATTATTCTTGGCTTTTTTGATCTGGAGAAGTCTTTGATACTACTTCTTTTTTTTTTCTTTTTTTTTATTTCATCATATTATGG
>VBSM01002608.1:128307351-128347785 GCA_008086735.1 Cheirogaleus medius
CAGGAAGACTGTTGCCTCCCAGTTTGTTCTTTTTACTTAAGATTGCTTTGGCTACACCAGGTTTTTTCAGGTTCCATATAAAGTGAAGAATTATTTTTTCTAGATCTGTAAAGAATGATGGTGGTGCTTTGATGGGGTTTGCATTAATTCTGTAGATCACTTTAGGTAATATTGACATTTTAACAATATTGATTCTACCAATCCGTGAACAAGCTAGATTTTTCCATCTGTTTATATCATTTACAGTTTCTTTTTTTAGTGTTTTGTAGTTCTCCTTGTATAAGTCTTTCATATCTTTCGTTAAATATACTCCTAGATATTTAATTTTCTTTGGGGATATAGTAAAAGGTATAGGATGCAACAAAAAAAGAAAATTACAGACCAATATCCCTCATGAATACAGATGCAAAAATCCTAAACAAAATTTTAGCAAATAGAATTTTGCAGCACATCAAAAAAATAATTTGCCATGACCAGGTGGGCTTTATTTCAGGGATGCAAGGCTAGTTCAACATACGCAAGTCTATCAATGCAATTCACCTCATAAATAAAAACAAGAACAAGGACCATATGATTCTGTCAATAGATGCAGAAAAAACATTTGACAAAGTTCAACGCACCTTTATGATAAAAACTCTTAACAAAATAGGCATAGGCGGCTCATACCTTAAATTTATCAAATCCATTTATGACAAACCCACTGCCAATATCATTCTGAATGAGGAAAAATTGAAACCATTCCCTCTTTGAACCGGAACTAGACAAGGATGCCCTCTATCTCCTCTTCTATTCAACATAGTGCTTGAAGTCCTAGCTATAGCGATCAGGCAAGAGAGGGGTATTAAGGGCATCCAAGTGGGGGCAGATGAGATCAAACTCTCTCTCTTCGCCAATGATACGATATTATACCTAGAAAACTCCATGGATTCATCCAAGAGACTCCTAGATTTGATAAATGAATTTGGTAAAGTTTCAGGTTACAAAATCAATATACACAAATCAGAAGCATTCATATATGCTAAGAATCATCAAGCAGAAACTCAAATAAAAAATGTTATACCTTTTACTATAGCCCCAAATAAAATTAAATATCTAGGAGTATATTTAACTAAAGATACTACTCTTAATAAGAGTGTGGTCTATGACCCCTCCCCTTGAGTCTTCATAATTACTGAGACTATTTGGCCAATAGAGTATGGTAGCAATGGCACTATGCCAATTTGTGGGCTCAGGCCTTAAAATGCTGGTAGTTTCCATGTCATTCCTCTTAGAATTCTCTCTCTCTCTCTCTCTCTCTCTCTCTCTCTCTCTCTCTCTCTTTGTTGAGACAGAGTCTCACTCTGTTGCCCAGGCTGGAGTGCTGTGGCATCAGCCTAGCTCACAGCAACCTCAAACTCCTGGACTCAAGTGATCCTCCTGTCTCAGCCTCCCAAGTAGCTGGGACTATGGGCAAGCACCACCATGCCTGACTAATTTTTTTTTCTATTTTTAGTAGTTCTTGGCTAAATTTTCTACTTTTAGTAGAGACAGGGTCTCGTTCTTGCTCGGGCTGGTTTTGAACTCCTGACCTCAAGCGATCCTCTTACCTTGGCCTCTCCCAGAGTGCTAGGATTATAGACGTGAGCCACCATGCCTGGCCAGAATTCTTGCACTCAGTAAGTCCAGCTGCCATTTAAGAAGTTTGATTACCCTGATACTGCCATACTGTGAGGAAGCTTATGTGTGTTACACAGAATGGTTACATAGGACAAATCATTCCAGGCCAGATGACAAATTTGGGAGTGAAAAAACCATTGTGGAAATTTAGTCTACTGCTGATGTGGTGTATAGAATATCTAAGGCCACAGACATATAGCCCCATTCTCATCGTTCTGGTCTCCACCTGTTCAAGCTACTGCAGGTGAGGCTTGAGTCATTGTGGAGTGAAGATTAGCTGTCCATATTATGCTCTGCTAGTTCCTGACCCATAAAATTATGAGCATAACAGAATGTTGTTGATTTACATGACTATATTTGGGGTGGTTTGTTACAAATTACTAGATATCTGTAATAATAGCATTTTCCCCTTATAATACTTAGATGATATTGTAAAATTATGTATTCATTAGTGTAAGTAGTTGTTTAATATTTATCTTCTACAAAGCATAGATTCTGTAAAAGTAAAAACAAAACATTATTTTTCTTATCTTTTGATTTTGTTGTTGTTGTTTCTGTTCTTGCTTAGTTGGATTTACCATATATTATACCAGTAAGTGTTACAGATGTTGTAAAAATAAAAAGAAATATTTTTTTCTTATCTTTTATTCGCAGGGCCTGGCACATATAGGTGCTCAATAAATATATGACAAATGAATAAATATTTTAAATTTTATATTGCTCAATTATGTTGTACTAATTATTGTTTTGATAAGAATTCTTCTTTAAAATTATTTTTACAGTGTTTTTTAAATCTGAGCTTCTATAATTCACTAAAAATATCAATTAAAATAATAGATGTACAAGGTCCAAAAATTGAATTTAATTTATAGGTGTAAGATCTGATTCTTTTTATGTTTTTAAGGCTAGCTGTACTTTCTGTGCTAATAATTTTCCTTCCCATAAAGGCTGGAAAAAGTCAATGAACAAAAAATGCTGGGTTGAGTTGATAGAGTGCACATTGAAAAGTTTAGAGTTTAAATTTAAAGATTACTTAATCACTTTTATTTTAAAATCTGGGAAACATCAAAATGCTTCCTCCAAATGGGTCCTGGCTCCACTGTGTATGATATGACGATGCAGCTACTTCATGGTTTCCTGACATCTGTTGCTCCACGTCTTCATGGACAGCTGCGGAGAGTTTGATCTGTTTCTTCTCCTTGTCACTTGGTTATTTCTGCTTTCACCCTCCAAAGATAAATAATTCCTTTGCAATGAATGTCTCTCAAAATAGAGTTTTGGGGAAACAACTATTTGTTTGCTTATGTATTTATTCCAACCTCACTGTGTTCTAGAAATTAAAGTCAGCTTTGTGGATACATAAAACACAATTCTAAAATTAATTTTTAAAATATAAAGAAGGAAAGGAAAGAAAAGACATGAAAGGAGGAAAATAAAGGGGAATAATATAGTTCTGGTATAAGATTCAGAAATCTTGAACCATAATGACCTTTTTTCTGGGTTCTGGTGGGCCAATATTTGTCTTTAACCATCACAGGAAAGGAGAAACTGGTCAGTTACATGGTTCAACGTGTCTGTAATATTAATGCAAGCCAATTGTTCAGCAGTACAGTTGTTCTTGGTTCCCATACCAGACAGTAATTTCTCCCGAGTTTCTCATAAAGGGGACCCAGAAGGAAGAAAATAGTTTCATCTGAACTGCACTTTAGAATAAGATAGCTTTCAGAATAGGCTATAAGCAATTGAGGATTTCAAAAGACAACAGATTTCATTCATATTTGTCATCCTACTTACTAACAGTGCCAGGAACATAGTAGGTACTTACTAAGTCTTCCTTAAGTGCACCAAAAGAAGTGGAAAAAAGTTTTGTGATTTTTTAAATTATTTTTAACAGAAAGTTCTCTGGAAGAGGATATTCTTCAAAGGACCTGATGTAATATCTGGCCCACTTCCATGTCAGGGTTGCTACGGAAAGGATGTCCTGTCTTAAGGGGAGTGATGGGTACCACTGAGAGTTAAGCAAATATTAGCTGCATAGAACTGAGAACTGCTGCTGTGGATTTAGATGCCTTGGAAGAAATGTCTATTTAGCTTCTACAGTCTTCGTTGCAGTCCTAAGAACTTGAGAGACAAGCAGTAATAGCCAGTGCTGTGAACCTACATTTCCTGTCTACTACACAGGGCAACTGGCCAATCATTTTACCGTAGGCCCTTGGGTCTCCCGTTTTCCTCACCTTAAACTCTGTTTAAATTAATAAAATTCAAGGACTGACCAATTTTTCCCTATTTCTTCATTTTCTGAAGTAAATCTTAAAATATCTGTCTACATTCAGTTGGTATTAGAGCTTACCCTTTCAAGTCATAGTTTCCCACTCTTTACCAACCTTTATGTCCACTGAACAATAATTATACTGTGGCCTGAAAGACACAGTGTCATTGTGTGGGTTAAAGTCAGAGTATAAAAGAGGTGGGGTGTGTAACAATAAGGCTATAGTACTCTCTGCTGTGTCGCAACTGTCCACCTAGGTTATGTGAGAAGGCCCAAATGTAAAGCCAAGTCACAAAAATAGGTTGTTTTATGACTACACTACTCCACCCTCGGAAGCATATTGCTTCAATTAGAACAATGCTGCACATTTTGTGTTGGTAAAGAATGAAGCAGTCTTTCCTTTATTTTCTTTGGTCAACATTTTCTTTACTTGGAAAAGCAGTCTCTGTGTGAAAAAGCAGGAAACAAAGCACTATCTTTTGCACTTTACTTTTTATCCCTGCCAATGAAACACCAAAATATTGCAATGGGCAAGGCTCCCATGATGGCATTTTTCACCTCCAATCCAGCAATTTGGCCATTGAAATGGGAACCTTTGTTGATTCTCTTCCTGCCCACTTTCTTTTTTTAGCCTGAGAGTTAGGTAATGCAGACATTTGCTGCTGCTCTGTGGACTGGGCTGTGTAGCAGATGCTGAAAAGTCCAACAAGTCTACTTGCTTTTCAGAAGAGAAGCTTTGCATAGTAATTCTCCAGTGAGTAGACAGTCAATGGGGACTATGTCAGCCTTTGTTGTTTGGGGGTCTTCACAGTCTCCAAAGCTTCAAGGTGGCAGACCCATAACACATATGCAGCCCTTGCCAAGTGCAATCTGTTGGCATCCCAAACACTTATGTCTGGCAAGATCTGAATGTAGAATTTGATGTCCTTTCACATATGTGAGGATATCACACTGTGGGGCACAAATTGGCTTAAAGAGGGCAGGATATAATACACATCTTATTTGGCTTTTATGAGCAAGTTGTCTTCACTTTGACTGCCCTTGTGCACACTGAGAGGAGACCAAGGAGCTAGACCATTGTGCTCTTCTGTGGACCAACCGCACTCAGCTCAGGTCAGTTGGCAGTGGTATAGCCCTCTGCACTGAATTAGTGTTCAGTGAAGTAGACCAGTTTGCAGAGCTGCAAGATCTGAAGAGAATGAGAAGAGCAAGAGACAGATGCATCAGCTAAGTTCATAGTCTTCCTGGCTTACATTGAATGGAAAATGTACCTACGAGAAAGGGCTAGGTTAAAGGTGGCCTTCAGATTATCAGGGCTGCTCTGGTGTTCCACAAGACAGTCTAGTGTAAAAGAAGTTGAGCTGCTCCAACATTAGATAAAAACAGGAGTTTAACCAAAGGCTCTATCACTTTCTAGTGGCATCACCTTAGACAAGGTGCTGAATCTTTCTGAACTTCTGTGTCCTCATCTATAAAATGCAGATACTTCAGAATGTTGTTCTGAAAATCAAATAAGATAATGCATAGTTAAGTCCTGAACTTAGTTAATTGGTACTATTACCAGTCTCTTTATTAACTTTATCTTCATCATTATGGTTACTCATTTTGTTCTCTATACACATGATCTTAAACATTATTATTATAATTAAGTATCACTGAGAACACCCTATATGTCACTGATAAACATAGTTGCAGAGCAAGAGAATTAATGTATTTCCTCTTTAGAACTAACTCATTTTTTCCCCAAAAGGCAAGAGAAAGCCTGTTTTGACGTATTCAATACTTAGTTAAAATTTACTCAAAATAGTAGCTTAACTTGTAGACATTTTTTTTCCCATTTGGGAAGTATTTTCACAAGATTCAGTCTCTCAGAAACCAGCAGTGTGGCATTTAGTAAGTCATGTCACTTCATTGGATCTCATTTGTACAATAATGCATCGGGTCCCCTAGTTCTTATCCGCTAGGTACAAATAACCTGAACCTCATAAATCCCAATGAGTTTCATAAGGCAGGAATTGCTTCCCCTATTTTACAGAACACCTAAAGCATTCAGAGAAGTTATATGGTTTGTCAAGGTCAGTATTAGTAAGTAGAGAGACTAGGATTTGAACTAAGAACTCTTGGTTCTAAGGAAAGTATTCTGTTCACTATTTCTTTAGTTACATGAAAATGATGACAATGTCTCAAATAATCAGAACACATTAAATCCCATTAACTGTACCATTATTCTGATGTTTACAGGCACTTCAGAATTTTGTAGGTCTTCATAATTATCATAATGATAGCACTTATTATTATTAAAAATCCGTGATCACCATTTATTCGTGCAGAAATTGGACAGAATTTGTACTGACTCCTTAATAGTCTTAGGATGTTGCTATTTGCCACTGAGTACATAATCATTTGTTATGTCAGATGAGACTTATTCTCTTAGACATTATCTCTTTCTGATAAATATAGAGTTTTAAAAGTCTGGTAATTTAACTTTTCTTATTGCTTTTATTGAAAGATTATGATGGTAGTGATATTAGTAGATAACATTTGGTGAGTTCTTACTATGTGCCAGGCTCTTTGTCTAGTACTTTATGCAGATTTTCTCATGTGATTCTCCTCAGTTAAACCTCTGGAGCTGTTGCATTTATTACCATGTATAGTTAAGGAAATGGAGACATAGACAGGTTAAATGATTAATCTGGGTCATAGATCTGGCATTAGTAGCACCAGGAATTGAATGCAAATAATTTACTCTTACACATTTTTCAGAGGTGCATTGGCTTGAATCTTTAAAATATCATTGAGCAGAAAAAGCTTTGTAATTAATTCATTCATTCAATATTTTTCCAGCACCTACTATGTGCCAGGCACAGTGTTCATGTTAGGGAGACACTGGGGAACAAGACAGATGGCCCTGAAAGTAGATGGAAAACAGGAATAGTCCTGGGTGAGAGTGCAGGTAGGTAGAAATATTCATTTGATTCCACAGCCAGTCTTACACCTTTCTGTCTCTATCTTAAGAAAATGGAAGTTCATCCTGGTGCCCACAACTTGACTTTCTTCTATTATAACAATCCCTTCCTTGTCAGAATACTTAGGCCGCTTTAGGATCTCAAGGTTAAAAGTATTGCTCCTATGGCTAAACTACAAGCATACCTTGTTTTATTGCACTTCACTTTATTGTGCTTTTCAGATATTGCATTTCTTGCAAGTTAAAGGATTGTGACAACATTGCTTCAAGCAAATCTATTGGCACCATTTTTCCAACAACGTGTGTTCACTTTGTGTCTCTGGGTCACATTTTGGTAATTCTCACAATATTTCAAACTTTATTATTATTGTATCTATTATGGTGATCTATGATTAGTGATCTTTGATGTTACTATAGTAATTGTTGGGGGCACCACGAACCACCCTCTTATAAGATTGTGAACTTCGGTGATAAATGTTGTGTGTGCTCTGACAGCTCCACTGACCAGCCATTCCCCCATCTCTTTCTTTCTCCTCAGGCCTCTCTATTCCCTGAGACACAACAGTGTTAAAATTAGGCCAATTAATATGCTTCTATGTGTTCAGCTGAAGGGAAGAGTTGCATATCTCTCATTTTAAAGCCAAAGCTAGAAATGATTAAGCTTAGTGAGGAAGGCATGCAAAAGCCAAGATAGTCCACAAAGTAGGCCACTTATGTCAAACAGCCAAGTAGTGAATGCAAAGGAAAAGTTCTTGAAGGAAATTAAAAGTGCTACTCTAATGAATGATGATAAGAAACCACAACAATCTTTTTTGCTGATATGGAGAAAGTTTTAGTGGTCCAGATAGATGATCAAACCAGCCACAATGTTTCCTTAAGCCAAAGCAAGGTCTTCACTTCAATTCTCTGAATGCTATGAAAGGTGAGAAAATCGAAGAAGAAACTTTTCAAGCTAGCAGACATTGGTTCATGATGTTTAAGGAAAAAAATCCATCTCCATAAGTGCAAAGTAAAGCAGCAAGTGCTGGTGTGGAAGCTGCAGCAAGTTTTCCAAAAGATCTAGCTAAGGTCATTGATGAAAATGGCTACAATAAACAATAGATTTCTATGTTGACAAAACAGCCTTGAGATAAGTCAATACCTGGCTTCAAAGCTTCAAAGGACAGGTTAACTCACTTGTTAGGGGCTAATGTGGCTGGTGACTTTAAGTTGAAACCAATGTTCATTTATTATTTGAAAATCCTAGGGCCCTTCAGAATTATGCCAAATCTATTTTGCTTGTGCTCTATAAATGCAATAACAAAGGCGAGATGACAGCACATCTATTTACAGTGTAGTTTACTGAATATTTTAAGCCCACTGTTGAGACCTACTGTGCAGAAAAAAAGATTTCTTTCAAAGTGTTACTGTTCATTGACAATGTACCTGGTCATTCAAGAGCTCTGATGTAGACATGCAAGGAGATTAATGTTGTTGTCATGCCTGCTAACACAACTCCCATTCTTTAGCCCATGGATCAAGGAGTTATTTTGACTTTCAAATCTTACTTTTTTTTTTTTTTTTAAGAAAAACATTTCTTAAGGCTATAGCTATCATAGATAGTTATGCCTCTGATGGATCTTGGCAAAGTAAATTGAAAACCTACTGGAAAACATTCACTATTCCATATGCCACTAAGAATTTTCATGATTAATGGGAGGAGGTCAAAATATCAAAATTAATAGGAATTTGGAAGAAGTTGATTCCAAGCTCTCATGGATGACTTGGAAAGTTTCAAAACTTCAGTGGAAAAAGTGACTTCACATGTGGTAGAAAGAGAACTAGAGGTAGAAGTGGAGCCTGAAGATGTGACGGAGTTACTATAAGTTCATGATAAAACTTGCACAGATGAAGAGCTGCTTCTTATGGAAAAGCAAATGAAATGGTTTCTTGAGGCGGAAACTACTCCTGATGAAGATGCTGTGGACATTGTTAAAATAACAAAAAAGGATTTTAAATATTACATAAACTTAGTTATTAAAGAAGTGGCAGGGTTTGAGAGGTTGACTCCAATTTGGAAAGAAGTTCTACTGTGGGTAAAATGCTATCAAGCAGTATCACATGCTGCAGAGAAATGTTTCATAAAAAGAAAAGCCAACTGATGCAGAAAATTTCATCATTGTCTTATTTTAATAGATTGTCACAGCCACCCTGATGATTCAGCAGCCATCAATATCAAGGCAAGACCCTCTACCAGCAAAACATTATGACTGAAGGCTCGGATGACTGTTAGCAATTTTAGCAATAACGTATTTTTAAATTAAGGTCTGTACTTTTTTAAAGACATAATGTTATTGCACACTTAATAGACTACAGTATAGTGTGAATATTACTTTTATATGTACTGAGAATCCAAAAACTTTGTGTGACTCACTTTATTTTGGAGGTATGGAACTAAACCCCCAATATCTCTGAGGTGTGCCTGTAGTTACCTGACCACCAGGTCAATTTTTGGAATTGATATGGGACATTTAACACTGACAAATTCATTCACCCACTTTGATCCTAAGAATATTGAGATCCTACCATTTTAAGTAAGTAAATTCAAATCAGAATTTTGTCAGCATTGATTAAATTTTGTTGAAAAAGAGTTTTAGGGAGCATTCCATTAAACTTGCTGCATTCCATCCAGCAAGTTTAATTCATTAATCAATTTTCTTTAAGACACAGCTAAACCATTTTTTATTCTTTTCATTC
The DNA here is from genome assembly GCA_008086735.1 of Cheirogaleus medius. NCBI lineage: Eukaryota > Metazoa > Chordata > Mammalia > Primates > Cheirogaleidae > Cheirogaleus > Cheirogaleus medius. Next base: position 128,316,978 of record VBSM01002608.1, read on the forward strand.
TGATATTCATGTCATTGAAATTATTTTCATCAAAATCAATTTTTTTCATTTAAATTTTATAGTGAAGTTTGATTTATTGATCAGTTTTGTGTCCATAAGAATTTTAACAAAGTTTATTGGCAAATATTATAGATCTTCTTTTCTGAATATGATTTCTGTCAAGCTCATTTTTCCAAAGTTTGACCTTTCATATTTTTAGGAATTATTAAATTTTCCATCCAAATTTTTGTTTTTTAAAAAAAGATTTAGGTGTGCATTCATGGCTGCTACCACAATTTTATTTCATGCTGATTTTTTCATATTTATCATACCTAATAACAGTTTGTATTTATTTCCTACCTTATCCATGAGAAAACATACAAGCATGTTTTCTGAACTGTTGAGATGGATAGGGAAAGAGAATAACTCAGGCCATGAGGAGTCTGGGAGATGATGACAAAGCACAGAGAGCCAAAGTGAAAGGTAGGGGGCAGAGGGATAAGTGAAAAGGGTATTAGAAGAGGAGGAAATAAGTAAGAGCAGAGGGAGAGGAAGTGAAAACAACTTTATGTTCAAGATGGGGGATTCAAAACAATTGGCTCTAAGCAGTGACATCTTAAGAACCTGTACTTCTAGGTACTAAATGAACATCCAAGGTTTACCTTTTGAAATATGTTGGGTAGGTGTCTTACTCCTGTTTTGTTGCTATAGCAGAATACCACATACTGGGTAATTTAATTTTTTAAAAAGAAAATAAAATTTATTTCTTACTGTTCTAGAGGCTTGGAAGTCCAAAGTTGAGGGGCCACATCTGGTGAGGACCTTTTTACTGACTCATAACATGGAGGAAGGTATCATGTGGCAAGAGCGGAAGAGCTTGCCAAAATGTTGTTATAACAGACCCACTCTCATGATAATTAACCCACTCTTATCAAAACCCATTAACCTATTAATCCATTAATCCATGCATAGATTAATCCATTCATGAGGACAGAGCCTTCATGACCCAATCACCTCTTAAAGGTCCCACCTCTTAATATTGTTACACTGGGTATTAAGTTTCAGCATGAGTTTCGGAGAAGACAAACATTCAAACCATAGCAGTAGGGCTCTATCATTTCAAACAATGGTGACCCTTTTAAAATTTTTCATTTGCAGGTCTGCAAGACTTTTTTGTACCTTGACAGAGTCACCTATTTTTTTACTTTATTCTTTCATAGTAACCAGAGAATATTCTAATTGTCTATTGTGTATCCCATTTCTGTTGTTAATATTGTTTACAGGCTTGTGCATGGGAATTTGGCCAGTGAGAATGTTTGGATGCGTCTGGTAAATTATTTGGAAAAAATGCAGTGTCATCTGGAATAGATATGCTCCTCCAGAGAGAACACCTCTGACAAGGCAGGGGACTTGCTCTCTTCAGAGAATGCAACATGAGTCCTCAGTAAAATCCCAAGCAAAGTGAAATGGAATGATTTTCAGGATGGTATTAGTAAAACTGCCTCCTCAAGGCTAAAAAATTAACTAGGACTGTCAAGGTCACATAGAGCAAGTAACTAGAAACTAAAGCCTGGTCTTGCTTGGGAAGGTGTAGTGAAGTACTGTCTTTCCACAACAACTGCCACCAAGACATTCTCCAAATAGTCTCTGTACTTTTTCTTCATAACCTTATTCCCCTTTGGTATTGAATATTTAATTTGCTAATTTAATGTTTTAATGTTTTCCCATAACTAGAGACCATAAACTCCATGAAGAAAGGAACTAAGGACTCAAAGGTCTCTGTTTTGTTTATCACTTTGTACCTGTATTTAATATAATCCCTGGCACATAACAAGTGCTCAATTCATATTTGGTGAAAAAAATTAAATGAATAGATAATTTAAAATATAGAACAGAACAGAGATTCTGAACATGGCATAAACCAGAGTTACCTTGAAGAATTTTCCCCTTGATCCTTTGTGTGTCTATGGCAAGGAAAGAGGCAGAATGTAGAAGAAAATGGATCAGGGTCCTTTAATCCATGCCCCCACTTCCTGGACCTTGAATACCGGTTATCCCTACAACATGTTTCCCTGGCAACATCCCATGGCTGGATCCACAGTTGGCTCTTCTCACTGTCTTGAATGATGGAGCTGGCACAAATGGGTTCTTGGTTCCAAGCTCCTCCAAGGGGAGTTGGTAGAAGTGAAAAACTTCAGAGTCCAGATTTGCCTCATGAGAATAAGCTGACAGAAGAAAAAAAGCTTCAGAAAACTGAGCATAACAGCTTTTGACATGAGGAAGGGCAGACAGCACGAAATCAAGAATTATTTAATTATTTAAATCTTGGAATGTTTCAGATATTTGGAGGGGACTGACTTCTCAAGCTCAATGAATGAAATCGCTTCTAAATGATGGCTCTAATTATAATAAAATCATGATTTGATCCACTTAGTTTATGGAGCAAACACGTGCAGGGGCTGCTCTTGCTTTTCTCTGAGCCGATTTCCTACCTGTCTTCCTTTCACTCTCTGCACTCCAGCAACGCAGTCACCTTTCTGCTCTTGGGAAAACCAACCTTGCCTTTGCCTCTGGGCCTTTGCATGTGCTGTTCTTTCTGCCTGGAATACTTTCCCCAAAGCTCTTTACACAACTAGTTTTTGTTCGTCATTTAGTTCTCCATTTAAATTTACTTTCTTATATATTACTACCTGGATAAAGTACTCTTCCACCTATGTCCTGTTTGTATCTTTCCTAACAACTATCTCTGTCTGTGATTATCTTATTGTTTGATTCAGTCTTTCATTCATTCATTTTCTGTCTTTTTCCACGTAATGTAAAGTTTATGAGAGTGTAAGTGCGGTCTGTTTTGTTCACTGTGGTATTCTCAGTTTCTAGATTATTACCTGATACTTGGTAGACATTCAGTACATTTTTGTTAAATGAATAAAAGACTGGAGGACATAAGAGGAGTCTGGAAACATAAGTAGGTACTAGACTCTGTGGACTTTGAGGACTGATTAGGGAGCATGGATTTTATCCCAGTGTAGTTATCAGTCTAGATTCTGTGTTGCCAACAGCAGAATCCACTCATGCTAGTTTGGGCAGAAAAAGGATATATTAAAAAGATACTAAGTAGCTCATAGTCAGGGATCCCCTAGGGTGTATGGGCTCCAGGCAAATACTTTGTTTCAAGTGATGCATAGCATTATAATAAGTGATAAGTCTAATCCATGAACATTTAAGTGATTAGATGACAATGCAGGAGAAGTGAGGCATGTTGGATGAATGCAGATTTTTTTTTCTGTGATTTTTAACTTTAGAAAAAGCTATTGCTATTGAAATAGGGAACCACTCCATCTAATCCAGGACAATTGGCTAGCTTAATTAGGTGAATTCAGACATTTCCCTATCCTGTACAAATAAGATGACACATACGCTTGGTTATGAGGTCACTCATTATTTTGTGTGTCGCCATATGTTTTCTTTTCATATTTCATTTTTTTATCTTTTTGTTTTGTGTGGCTATGAGGAAAGGGGTCCTATAAAACATGGAAGTCCCTGAGACTCAGGGCTGATAACAGAAGTCTCATTTGCCCAAGTCTAAAAATGGTCTCATATATCCTTTTGGAAAGCTAAGAGGCCAGGCTCTGAAGCCATGCAATGAGGATCCACACTGAAGCACACTGTGGAGGCTGCTCTAGTGAAAACCCCTTTCCTTTGGCACCAATTCTTGGGTCTAAATGCTGAAATCTTGCCACATTGCTTTTCAGAGAGCCAGGCACTCACGCCACTGTGCTTGCCAGGGGACCAGTCTCTGCATGAAGCCCTTTCTCATACTGCTAAGCCCCTAACCATGTGTCCCACAGGTGTGTTTTGAGGGGTAGAACCGAAGTCACATAACTGTCCTTTCAGCTGCAAGAGAGTCTGAGAATGCAATTTTTTTTCAATTCCACCTTAAAACAGTAGGGCTCCTAATGTGGAAAGTTACTTAATTATAGGTAGGATTTTAAGACAAGATTGGGACCATTCTGGGTGGTATGGCTGCAGACCATAGGTAGGATTTTCAATGTTATTAGCCAAAACTGACAAAGGTCCAATGCATCAGCTTTTTAACATTTTAAATAAGAAACTGAAATGAGTCATGTTTTTAGAAGATCCCTTTGGCTTCTGATTGGATTATGAGTTGACAAGTAGCAAGAATGGTAGCAGAGAGGCTGGTGAGGAGGCCATTGCAGTCACACAGGGAAAAGATGTGAGGCATGCAGGAGACTTGGGCTAAGTTGTGGCAGTAGGGCTGGAGCATGGTGGACAATTCCATTTGATTGCAGCAGTGCAAAGGATGGAATGGGTTGCAGGAGACAAGGTGGAGGGGATTTGCAGATCATCTCATTTAACTGAGGAGTTTATGTATTATCATAAAGAGATAATGCCCTTTTTATCAAATCAGTCTTCTACTCCTGATAAGATGTCTCCAAAGAGGAAAGAAGATAGGAAGTTATCAAAGTGGTCATCTAATATCACCTAAGTTATTAAGTAGCAGAATGAGCATGTAGCATCCCATTTTTCTTTATTCCATTCTGATTTTGATAGCCCTGCTCATGGATGACAACTACATTCTAATTCGATGGAGTGTCTAAATAAGATAGGTTAATAATAAATTAACCTTTTCCTTTTTTTTTCTTCTATATTATTTGCTAAAATTGCAGCAAGCATCCAGGTCAATTTACAAGGCTCTTTATTTAGGTTGGTTCTTATTTCCTTAAGAAGCCAAGAGCCTGGAGTCTACAAATTAAAATCGGATTGAAAGTTGCAAATCTGAGCCACGAGGAAGTACTTTTAGAAGGAATTTCCTAATGATTGTAAAACAAATATCATCAACTCTTTTATTACTAATCTGAAGATAAATATATATAACCTGATCCAGCCACAGCTAAGAGGAATATAGAAGTTTTGAGAAGGTTTGAAAGGTTGAAAACCTTCTATAAGGAAGAGGAATTGTTTTTAAGGGATCCAATTATGAATGATAGAGTGAAACTGAGCAAGGGAAAATTTGAGCTAACCATCAAAGAAAATTTCCTTCAATAAGAGTCCCCTTTGTGGTGAAAGAGCAAAGCTTAGAGTCTCTCCAAACAGGTTTAGTTATTATACCCTCTCTCCAAGACAGCCAAATCCTGACCTGGCTGGTCACTGCCCACACAGGGAAGAGGTCTTTTCCCGCCAAGGTTATCTTTGCTCAGAAGCGGTGATTAGATGAGTAATGAATTTCAGAAGAGATTTAGAGGATTTGCACAGAGTACCCAGAGATATCAAAGCACCTCTCATACTTCCATTGCTGCCTGACAGCAGAGGTGGAACAGAATGTGGCCAACGATCACCCACAAGAAGCAGGTCCTCTATCATGACAACAACCTCTTTTAAAAGAGATTATTGCCATTATAATCATAATTTATTGATACAGTGGCTGCCTGACTGGTGGAATGTCTTCATTAACCAAGAAATGGGTACTCCTGATGATATGCTAGGAAGTACATTGAATGAGGTTCATAATTTGCCATTCAAAAAAATAATTTGCCACATTAAGAAAGGAGAACTACATTTTAAACAGAATGTTTATATTTTCTGTCTTGACATTTTATGTCTAATGCTAGAAAGTTTATAGTTCTTGTGTGTTTTGGCTTTTGTGGTTAGATGGGGGATAAAAAAAAACAACTAAAACTGAAACATTGCAAATAAGCTTGTGTGAATGAATCCATTTTTTTTCCAGAAAGAGGGAGATATATGTAAGGATATAGGTCAGGGGAAATCTGCTATTGGTTTTCATGAAATCCAGAAGACTGGGAAGAATAGGGAAACTCTTGGTACTGATCACCTGTGCACTAAAAACTACACAACATTGCTGAACAAAACCGCACAAGAGCTGATGAGAGAGGAGACATACTGTCTCCATAGAGTCTCCATAGATCAGAAAGCTCAGTGTTGTTCAGATGCCAGTTCTCTCCAGATTGATCCATAGATTCAATTTAGTTGCAATTAAAATCACAGTAAGTGTATTAAAATTGAAATGCTGATTGTAAATTTGGTATGAAACTTGAAAGTTTCTAGAATAGCCAAAAAAACTTTGCAAAAGAACAAAATTAGAGAACCAATACTATCTGGTTTCAAGACTTGTTACTAAGCTACTGTAATTAAAGTAATATGACATTCGTGTAAAGCAGGGTGGGCACAATTTTTACATAAAGAATCAGAAAGTAAATATTTTAGGCTTTGTGGGTCATTCAATCTCTGTCACAGCTACTCAATTCTGCTGTTGTAGCATGTAAATAGGTATATGCAATACGAAAAGGAATGAGTGTGGCTGTGTTTCAAAAAACTTTTATTTAAAGACAATGAAATTTGAATTTATATGATTTTCACATGTCATCAGAAAGTATTCTTTTGATTGTTTTTTTTCAACCATTTTATAATGTAAAAACCATTCCTAGCTCATGGGCTGTACATAAGCAGTCAATGGGCCAAACTTGACCTGTGGCCACTGTTTGCTGACCCCTGGTACAGAGATAGACAAAAAAATCTATGTGGCATTATAGAGTATCAAGAAATAGACATGCATACAGATGAGTGACTTGTTTTCAAATAAGGTGTACAGGCAATTTTTTGAAAAAAGACATTCAAATGTCTGGTAATATTCATATATAAGAAAAAAATTTGATTCATGCTCCATACTGTATATAAAACTCCAAATAGAAAATGTAAAACATAAAACTATAAAACTTCTAGAAGAAAATATAGAAGAAAATCTTTTTAGCATGAGTTTAGAAAGGATTTCTTAGACATAATATCAAAAGTATGATACATAAAAGAACAAATTGATAAATTAGGCTTTATCAAAATAACGACAACAAAAGACTCCTGATCTTTGGAAGACACTATTATTAGAATTAAATATCAATGAAAAGGTGAGTGGATAATCTTTTCTTGTATATCTATATAATAGATCAATAAGGAGTGAAATATTGATACGTGCTATAAAATGGATGGATCTTGAAATGATTATGCCACAGCAAAGAAACCAGACCCCCCAAAATATATACTATACAATTCTTGAAAATTCATCTGTGGTGATGGAAGTTAGATGAATGGTTTCTGAGGATGGGAGTGGGTGTGGGTAGGAGCAGCAGGAAAGTATTATAAAAGGACATGAATAAACTTCTGTGGGTGATGGATACACCCACTAACTTGATCATGGCAATGGATTTTTAGGGACATATAGATGTCAAAACTTATCAAATAGTACAATTTAAATAGGTATAGCTTATTGTATGCCAATTATATCTCAATAAAAAGATTGTAAAAACAGGTAATAGAAACATACCTACAGATAATCTAGGTATTGTAATTATTAGACAAGGCTTTTAAAAATCCATGACACCTATAGTCAAGAGAACATACGACATGATGGAGACTTTTATCAGAAGCGGAATATATTAAAAAGTACCAGATAAAAATCTAAGATCTAATAAATATAATTTCTAGATTAGACAGATCAGAAAAGAGGATTAATTACCTGGAATATAAGTTATTCATCGGTTATTTATTGCATAACAAACGGCAAAAATACATAAAATATTAATATTGCTCATTTGTCTGCAGCCCATCTAAGGCAGCTTTACTTTAAGTTGCAATTCCTGGGGGTGCTCCGCTTCAGGCTGTAGGTTTGTGAGTTCGCTAGCTCCCCTGAACCACATGTGCCAAGGCAGCCGGGCAGTAGTCCTCCAAATTCTATGTGCCTGGAGGAAAGCAGATTTATGCCAAGGAATTTTAAAATCTAGATGACAGGGACAAGTTCCTTGAACAACACAATTACCAAATTACCAAAACTGACACAAGAAGAAATAAAAAATCTGGATAATACTGGATCTATTGTAAAAATTCAACTGTTATTGAAAGCAGTCTCACATAAAGATCTAGGTTCAAATGGCTTCTGGATGAAGTCTATCAATTATTTAAAGAAAAATTAAAATCAATCTTATATCAATTGTTTAGCGGAATAGATAAAAATAAGATATTTTCCAACTTAGTCTATGACACCAACATAAATTTGGTAACAGCATTACAAGCCAATTTCTCTCTTGAACATTGATTGGTGCAAAACTCCTAAACAAAATATTAACAAATTGAATTGAATGAGATATAAAAAGGAAAATACATCACAAAACAATATTGGTTTAACAATTGAAAGATCAACGTAAATCATTGTATTTGTGAGAACATGTGAGAAAAATCATGTGATCACATGAAGAGATAGGATTAGAAAAATCCAGCAGCCTTTCATGATAATAAAACATTTCTTCAATCTAGTAAAGAGTATCTGTAAAATATCTACAACAGTCTTCATATATAATAGTAAAATATTGCAAGATTTCCCCTGAGATTGGGAAAAAAAGGAGATCTGCTTTTGCCAATTCTATACGACATTGTGCTAGAGGTCCTAGTCAGCACAACAAAGCAAGCAAGAAAGAAAATGCATAATAATTTAAAAAGAAGTAAAATTGCCATTATCCACAGGTAACATGATTTTGTATGTAGAAAATCCAAAAAGACTGAAGACAACTTATTAAAATTAATAAGTGAATGTAGTAAAAATCAATTGAGTTTTACATGCAATGTAATAAACCTTCACAGTTCATAAAGTTCTGAGTGATAAATGTATGCATGGTTACTATAAAAAATTGGGGGGTCAGATGACAAAGATCTCTGAGATTAAGTTTTTCTTGTATTTATTAGTAGAGGACCCCAAATTGTCAAATCCCAAGAAAATGGCAACAAACTATTAGAAATTAAAATTTAAAGAATGATGCCATTTAACATAGCCACAAATCACCAATTACTTAGATATAAATCTGATGAAAGATTTGTAAGACTTCTATAAAGAATACTTTAAAATATTATTGAGAAACTAAATAAAGCCTATTATGTTCTTGGATAGGCACACTCAACATTGTAAAGATGTCAATTCTTCCCAAATTAACCTATGGATTCAGTGCCATTCCAATAAAAATCCCAGCAGATATTTTATTAATAAATGGAATTGACAAGAAGATTCTAAAATTTATATGGGAATGCACATGGAAAGAATAGCCAAAATAATCATGAAGAAGTTGGAAGATTTATATTAGCAGATATCAGTTATTATACTTATTATTACACTTATGATAAAACAAAGGTGCCACCACAATGCAATGGAGAAAATAATTGTCTTTTTAATATATGGTGCCAATCACTTGGGATCTGTAAGGAAAAAAAATAAGGAATCTTGATTCCTACAACATACCCTATCCAAAAATCAATTCCAGGTGTACTGTGGATTTAAATGTGAAAGGCAAAACTTTTTTAAAGATAACATAGGGGAATTTGTTCATGACCTTGTAGTGGGTAGGCAAAAATTAATTAATCATATTGTGTGCTTAGCCCCTCATAGCCAGAAACAAGTTTGAAAGTGTGAAACAAGCTATAAAGTGTGCTATTTACCTGACCATCTCACTTTAGGCCCCTGTATCTTGATTTTAAATAGTCAGAGTCCACCTTTATAGACATCTCTCTATAACAATATCTAAAATGTTTTGGGGACTTTATAAAAACAATAAAAGGAAAAATGTAGAATGAATGTGGAAACTTTGAACTGTATTTGGTTTACTATGTAGTAAATGTAAAAATACATCCATACAGCAAACTATAAACAATATACAGTGTTATCATATTTATTTCCAAATCTACCTCCAAGGATTTAATCAAAAGTGTTGCTAGCAGAAGCTGAGGGATTTTCTTGCTTTTCCACTATGGTTCAGATTTCTCCTCTTTCAGGACTTGGGTTCTGCTCCTATTTTGTATTCCATGCCAGGCTAGAGGGGCTGGTTATGGTAACAGCTACCAATACAACTGCTGTGCCGTAGTGAACAAAGCATAATTAGGAAAATGTGCCTTGGAGTCAGACAATTTTCCCTGGAATCCCACTATGGACGCTTCTAAACTGCCTAACTTGGGAAAGATATTAAATCTCTTTGAGCCTGTTTCCCCAGTTGAGGAATACAGTAAGATATTCATAGGCTGCTGTGAAGACTAAAAGCAGATAGTGTTAGTGAAATGCTTGCCCCAATGTCTAGTCCATAATAATTGCTCAAAAGTGAAAGCTGATTTTTTACTTCCTCTTCATAAGACCCTTATTACTAACTGCAAGGAATTCTTAATCTCTGAAACAGCAAATTAGATTTTAAATAAAAGTCCATATCAACAGATTTTCTAATGAGGCCATTGCTTTCATTAAATATGTTCCATAAATTCTGTGTAGTAAATGACTTGAAGGTACTTGCTTTCCCTTTCCCCTTGTATCCATCCCTTTTGGTTTCTCTCACCTCCTCTACCATGCCCAGCCCCATGGTTCAAAGAAGTAGAGGGTTTATGTGATTCAAGGATTTTTACTAGCAGGACAAGTCCTAGATTGGAGCTGAAGTAAAAACGGGTTATCCATTGTGCAGAAATGATGAGTCCCATGATACTTTCACAGAGCTCCTTCACTGCTGCAGGAGTCCAAGTTTTACTGTTTAAAAACATATGGCACAAATTATGCCATAGGCCAAAGTTACTCATAAGCAGAGCCTTGCCTTTCTCGGCAGGACTCAGTGGCAGAACCTCATTGTTTTGCTTGTGGACACTGTATGTACTGCGGCTGTTGAAATCTTTCCTACACAGCTATTCCGTGGATACCAACACAGGCCTTTCCCTTGGATGTCCTGTTTTTGAGGAATAGGGTATTTTTTATTTACAAATGTGAAAACCCGCAGCCAGGCATATCTCTTTTACAATGCAGTGAACCTTCCAAACCCTTGTCTTAGTCTCTTGGAACCAAACAAATTACATGCCATAGTGTGCTGTATATCACAGCCAGAATGTTTATAACGTCTAGCTGAGTGGAGTTTGGGAATGGGCTTCTCTGGTGAGCTGGAGCAGATTGTACCTTTGACTGACAAGCTGCCATTTTCTTGAGATTTGATGATTTGGGGTCCTTCACCTATCCATGCAAAAAAACCTTAACCTCAGAGATCTTTGGCATTTGACCCCAATATTTTTATACAGTAACCATACATACATTTATCACTCAGAGCTTTATGAACAGTGAAGGTTTATTACACTGCACTCAAACCTCATTTAACCTTTTCTGTTGAAGCAATACTTTAAAACAGAGTTGAGAGAGTTTGTACAATCAAAGCTTGTTGGTTGACCCTTTTTGTGTTTCCTTCCTGAGAAGCCTTTGGCATGGATGCTTGTGGTCATTAGATGTTTTCTGCAACCTTGAAGAAACCCCTGTGTTTGAATGTGTGCTCGTATGGCCTCAAAGTCCCTGTGAGATTTTTGGGTTGGCAGGGATTTTGTACTGGGAAGGACTCAGAATTGATTGGTCAGAAGTAGAAGTGATCAGATCTGTCCCTTTGTGCGCCATTATCACTTCCATTCCTGAGCACTTTATTAATACCTATGCTTTTCTTCTTTTCCAATCCATACATTAACCATTACATAATGGCCACTTCGCACATGGTGACTATTATTTCTCCCATTACTATGCCGATTTTTATTTGTATAAATATTGCTTTCCCAACTTGCTTGTTAGTTTTCTGAGGACAGGAGCTGTCTATTCTACTCCTGAACTCCAGACAGACCTAACACCATGCCTAACACACAGCAGGAATACAGCATAGGTTGGATGCATCTTAAGAAAAAAGTATTTACATCTGAAGAGAAATATTCCTTCATAAACAGGCAAAAGTTCAGAATGGAGAAGAATTTCCTGCCTTCAAGGTTCAGAAGATCCACATGGTTTTTATTATTTGAAATGAGATCTATCTGGATTTGGTGTTTGAGAACAGCTACCATGTTGCTTCATGGATCTAGAACCCTTTGTTTCATCTCTCTCTGTCCCAGTCCAGTTGATTGTAGGAGTTACCTGCAATATTGAGTGGCATAAGGAAAGATTTTTAAGCTCAGTGAGAAAGAGGACCATGTCTGCACAGAAAGAGTAAATGAAGGTACATGTGCCATTTATTCTTTTTTTTGTGCTCCTTCTTTTATTTCAAACAAATAGAACATAAAAGCAAACTCATAAAAAATTTAGATATGAGAAATTTCAGAAAACAATATTAAAGGTTAACACTCACCTAATGGTGCATCAATGTCTTGCTTACTGCAAGGGGCTTTTTTAAAATTTCAGCATATTATGGGGGTATAAATGTTAAGGTTACATATATTGCCCATGCCCCCCTCCCCCCCGGAGTCAGAGCTTCAAGCGTGACCATCCCCCAGATGGTGCACATCTCACTCATTATGTATGTATATACCCATCCCCTCTTCCCCCCTCCCAACTGCCTGACACCCAATAAATGTTATTCCTTTATGTCCACTTAGGTGTTGATCCGTTAATACCAATTTGCTGGTGAGTACATGTGGTGCTTGTTTTTCCATTCTTGGGATACTTCACTTTGTAGAATGGGCTCCAGCTCTATCCAGGAAAATACAAGAGGTGCTATATCACCATTGTTTATTAAAGCTGAATAGAACTCCATGGTAAACATATGTCTATACTACCCAAAGTGATCTACAGATTCAATGCAATCCCTATTAAAATACCAACATCATTTTTCACAGATATAGAATAATTTTACGCTTCGTATAGAAACAGAGAAGACCCCGTATATCAAAAGCAATTCTAGGCAATAAAAACAAAATGGGAGGTATCAATTTGCCAGATTTCAAACTATACTACAAAACTGTAGTAATTAAATCAGCTTTTGATTGGCAAAAAATAGGGACATTGACCAGTGGAACAGAACTGAGAACCCAGATATAAAACCATCCTCATATAGCCATCTAATCTTAGACAAAGCAGACAAAAACATACACTGGGGAAAAGAATCCTTATTCAATAAATGTTTCTGGGAAAACTGGATTGCCACATGTAGAAGGCTGAAGCAGGATCCACACCTTTCACCTCTCACAAAAATCAACTCATACTGGGTAACAGACTTAAACCTAAGGTATGAAACCATTAGAATTCTAGAGGAAAACATTGGAAATACTCTTCTAGACATTGGTCTAGGCAAAGAATTTATGAAGAAGACTCCAAAGGCAATCATAGCAACAATAAAAATAAATAAATGGGACCTGATAAAACTAAAAAGCTTCTGCACAGCCAAAGAAACAGTCACGAAAGCAAACAGACAACCTACAAAATGGGAGAAAATTTTCACATGCTACACATCTGATAAGGGGCTGATAACTAGAATATATTTAGAACTCAAGAAAATCAGCAAGAAAAAAATCAAAAAACCCTATCAAAAAGTGGGCAAAGGACATGAACCAAAACTTTTCAAAAGAAGACAGAATAATGGCCAACAAACATATGCAAAAATGCTCAACATCTCTAATCATCAGGGAAATGCAAATCAAAGCTGCAATGAGATATCACTTATCTCCAGTATGAATGGCCTTTATCAAAAATTCCCGAAACAATAAATGTTGACATGGATGCGGCGAGATATGAACACTCCTACACTGCTGGTGGGACTGCAAACTAGTTCAACCTCTGTGGAAAGCAATATGGAGATACCTTAAAGCGATACAAGTAGATCTACCATTTGATCCAGCAATCCCACTATTGGGCATCTACCCAAAAGATCAAATGGCACTCTCCAAAAAAGACACCTGCACTCGAATATTTATAGCAGCACAATTCACAATTGCAAAGTTGTGGAAACAACCCAAGTGCCCATCAATACATGAGTGGATTAATAAAATGTGGTATATGTATACCATGGAGTACTATTCAGCCATTTATTCTTCATCCCTGCAATTTGTATCTCAAGACCAGGTCTGAGAGCTTATGTTGTGGTTGCTGTTCATGTTGCTTTGGATCTGTCACTTAGGTGTCCCATTGAAATCAGTTCCAATCAACAGTAGTAGAATTTCCCTCTCATTGGGAAATGGAAGATGTTGACTCTAATTTCAAATGTATCTGTAGACATTCAGTAATGATAGGGTCTGGTTGATCATTTTGGCTCATCTTTTCAATTTTACTCAACCAAGCCATTGCTTCCCTTTCTGTCCTTGCTTTCCTGGCTTCCAAAGGATTTGCACTACTTATGACTCTACATGGGGTTTACCGTCACCATGTGCATTGTCTTTCTGGTTGTTTGGGGACAGGTACCATTAAACAGAGCTGCCAAATGCTTTAACCAGCTGGTAGATCTTGGCTGCAGCATCAGGAAGCATATTCTGAACCCCAACATGTTGTTGTTTATGTGGCATTGACTTGGTGTTACTACCTGTCAGACACTGTTTTAAGTGCCTCATAGTTAATCCTTATAACAACCCAATGGAGTAGGTACTATAATAATCCTCATTTAATAGATGAGGAAACTGAGCACGAAGAAGTTACAACTATTTTGCTAAGGCCATGCAGTATTTGTATATAGCAGAGCTGGGATTAGAATCAAGGCAGTCTAGTTCCAGAGCCCATGCCTTTAACCACTATGCCTCATTCCTTATGTTTTGTATCTTCTGCTTATTTTTGTTTAACAGATACTTGTGGAATACTTTATGCCCAAAGCACTCTGTAAAACAACTTTGGGAATATGAAGAAGAGGAGGACCAGTTACTGTCTACAAAGCACACCAGCATTCAAGGGAAGTAAAGGACACGTCCACCTCTGCACAGCACACGTGGGGTGTTCTCTCTGCCCTGGAGGACATCTGATTCTTCACTGGGGACAGGGAAGTGGCTCAGATGCTTGCAGGACTGATGACTCATTTTATAAGGAGAGCAAAATAGTTGTTGAGGTGCTTGTGCATTAGGAGAGCTTTCATATAGGTTGTGCGGGAGAGAAAATAGAACTCCCAGTCATTCATTTAACAAACATTTACTAAGCATCAGCAAGTGTGAAGTATAGCATGAAGGAATACCAGAACATTTAAAGGTTCTTACCTTGAAATATTATGACATAATTTTCATAAAAATTATGAAATTTTACCAACTTAGACTACATGGAAAAAAAACAGAATAAAGAGTAATACACATTTGCAAATTTTGTGTCCAATTAATCAGTGCTGTCCCTGTATATCTACTGTTATAAGAAAGGCCAACAAAAGAAACAGGAGCGGGAGAAAAACCAAGGATTCGACATCCGCCAGTGGCTTTAGCATATATATCACTTCCTAGGGCCCAGGGTCCTCATTCTCCCTGCTTAAGGGTTTTCAATGTGGATACCCCTGCTTGGCAAAAATAGAACCCATTTTCTTTCAAATCCACATGCCACATGAACTTGGCCAATGTACCAGTCCCCTAGGAATATTAAATGTACCCCATTTCATTTATAGGAAAGAAGCAAATTAAGACAGAGCACTTTTGTGTAAACCATAAACTGCATTTAACAAGGCAGGAGGCTTGGGAGTCCACAGTCAGGCTGCTTGTTTCTCCTGGCACCTTGTTAAACATGGTTGAAAGTTTGCACGCTGGGGAGCAGCCCATTTTCTCTTTGTTCCTTGGAATGGTTCTAACTGACCTAGTAGGCCTGGGTGGACGGGGTAGAATAGTAGATGCTGTGGCTGGGGGAACAGGGGAGCACAGTGGGCCTGAACTACAACCTTTGAGCAGTGCCCACCTCAGTTGGGCCTGAGGCCCCGAGCGTGGGTCCTCCTGTTTGCAAGCCGTCCGAAGAACAGGGCTGCCTCCCATGCAGATTCCAACATCTAATAACATTTATTATCAAGCCACTCTTTCTATGTCTAAATTAAATCCTTCCGCCTGCATTTAGTGCATCTCCTTTTGTTCGGCCCTGAATAAAGATGGAGAACAGCTGGTCAGCATTCCCTGGAGAATAACTCTTCTGACACTTGAAAGCTATTATTAAGTTCCCTCATAGTCTCCTCTTCTCCAGACAAATACTGAAGCTTTCTCTCACTTATTTTCCCCACTTCACCTTTTTCTCTCCGGCTTTAGGCCCTTCTCCAGCTGCTGGCTTCTTGAGGCCACCTGGAAACCTCACTGCATTTTTTCCTAATGATATGGTTACTGGGAAATGGTGGTGGGGGGTTTTGTTTCTCTTTCAGGCATCATTTTCTGGTGGACTTAGTCCTTAATTATCCCAGTGTATCATTCATTGGCTTGAATTAACTGAAGAATTTGCCCCAGTCTTTTAAGTATTCTGGGTCTATGGAGACCTTGCTAGTAAACTTGTGTGTGTGTGTGTGTGTGCGCGTGCGCATTTGGGCACATATATACATTTGCAAATGTGGACGGGTTTTCTGGGCTTTTTCATTCATCTCTTTCTAAATAATAATATTATATAACAATTTAATGTATACCCCTTTTATGTGTGGTTTCAAGCCACATTTCTTTCTAAATTAGGGATGGCGTGTGTTGTGTGTGTATGTGTGTGTGTGTGTTTGTATACTAACTCTGATTAACTTGGAATGGCTGCCCAGAATTCAGTGGTGAGAAAGATTCTAGGCTCTGTGCAGTTAAGCAGGGAATAATATTGCTGAAGTGGGTGTTTTGTAGCATTAGTTCTGGGTGAAAATGCATGTAGTGGCATTATTGCCAAGTCATGTGGTATCTAAAGTGGTCGAAATTAAAATGATAAATATTTTTTTTCCTTCCCTCCCCTGATATGCTTTTTAGGAAATGCGGCACCTTTATCTATCTGCCTATGGGCAGCATCATTAATTACTGTCTCGCTTTCCCTGATTCAGTACATCCCAGGACATTACAGTGTCTCTCTCACCCTCAGCCCCTGCCTTCTATTGGTTAATCAGTGGTCTTGGGAAACCTTTCCATTTCCATTTTTCTATCACAGCCTAGGAATTTATCAGCTCATCCTTGGATCACCTTAACAGCCCGCTACCTGGCATACTGGCCTCTTTTCCCACCATTGGCCGCTCTGCCCACGCCCTAGGCTGACGCTTTGTTTATGGCAGTCCATTGCTCCAGAAGAGGGAGAGGCTCAGGATAGCTTAATTTAACCCATCTGAATGCTTCTTCCTTCCTCCTTCCTTTGGGGTTCTCCCAAAGTAGATACCATCCAATACACTTGTTTCCTCTCCCTTCCCAGGAACCTTTTTGTTTCAAAAATTTGTAAATATGTTTTGCACACTCAAAGAATTTTGACCATCTCATCCAGAATATCCTCCCTCTTTCCATCCATCTAAATCTTACCCATTGTATAAGACCCATCATCCATGAAGCTTTTCTAGATATAAATGTCCAGGCTTTACCGATGTCTCTTTCCTCTAACCTCCTCCTACAATTATATTCTGCCACTCAGCCCAATTACATACAGTTTGTGTGCTTTGCTAATTGTGTGAACCAACTGATCTTCTCTTCAGCTAGACTCTAATTTTCAGCAGAGAAGAGACCATACTTTCCCTTTTCTCTATTTATTTTATTCTCCATCCTTTTGTATTAATCTCCCCCACAGCAGTGCTATTCTCAGAAAGAGTACTCCACAAGTACCTATCACAAGATCCTCCAAATAACCAGTCTGACTGCTTTTCACAATGATTAGATTTCTTAAAAAATAATTTGGCCAGTCTTTATGGCTTTGGATAGATGGATTAATATTTCAAAAGGAATAGTTACTAGTGACATTAGTAAAGAAAAATGTATTTGGGGATCACACATAGTTAATAAATGATTCTCTTTTGGGGAAGAATAAAAGTGATTTCATTTTGACAGAGCTCAAAGCATTATTAATTACACAGATGCTAATATGGTATTGAGGACTAAGCGTGGAAAGGCATCGAAATGCAATTTCTCACCCGGCTTGCACAAAAGGTGATGAGATGTTCAACACAAGATTTCTCTACTTTGGCATGGTGAACATATTAAAAATTACAGGCAAGATCCAAAAGCAGAAAAAAGTTCTTAATCAATCATTAGTATATAATATTCACCGGTACAGTCAAGAAAAATCAGAAAGGAACCTGTTGTATATGGTGTGTCTCTTATGTTTTGTTAGGGCGAGCTTCAGCCGAGGAAGATTTTAGAAGCCCAGGAAAGACACTGGAGGACCTCAAAAGGGCTATCATTCTGTTCTCATGTGAATGTGATGGTAGAGCTATCTGAAAGTCACCTGAGAGGCAAAGCAAAATTGTGCCATAGCATGGCATTTCTGAACCACAGCATAGTGGCTTAATTGATTTATACTTTATTCTTTTCAAAAGACAGCTGAATGTCAAAGGTCTTTCTTTTGTGTAGTACTGGAAAACTGGTTGTCAAACAACCTCTACTCATTTAATAATTTATCCCATTTTGTAAAAGAAAGGCAGCTGACATGCAGTAAATCTACTCCATATTTAAATTACTGCATTGAACAATAATAAGGAGAATGAAAAATCTAGTCCATTATTTAAAATTAAACATATATGAAACTGTTTTTTTCCAAATGATCACCAAAGGCTATAGTTTAAAGGCAGCACTGAAGCCCTGAGTGGAATAAAAATGCCTAACAGTGGTTTGCAAATGGCAGCAGAATTATTTATTCTATTTTTTCTATACATAAGGAATTGAGCTAAATGAACAATGTTTAAGCATGTCAGAATTTCATCAATTTTGCATGAGCATTCTCAAATATCCTGGTGGGGGTAATTGCTTGCAAATACATTTAAACTAATGATATGTTATATCCTTACTTGATATAAAACTATTAAAAGATACGTTATTGCATTTGACAATGCCATGCAGCTGGGTCAGATCTTAATGACAGATTTCTGCATTTGTGAATTAAGATACACTCTGCTGGAAGCAAATATTTTGTAAAAATAAAAACTATATACTATGTAAGTTTGATCATTTATCTAAAATTTCCATTTCTGTTTGTTGGGAGCTACAAGAGTTAGGAGAGAAGGGTTTTGTTCCTTTCCTAAAATTGGAAAAGAAATCCAGAGCCATAATTGATCCTCCCTCATACCCCACTCCCCTCAGCAAGAGAGAAGAGAACTTGTAAAATCCACCATGTGGTTTTAAAGGTCCACTTAGAGTGTGGTTTTGCATCCCTTACAAGCTGAGGTGATTGGCATGCCTCAAACCAATTAGAGAAAGTGGCTCTTTTCCCCCATGAAAAAAGCATGTTTATTTTTAAGGAGAGTTAAACTAGGCTGGAAGGAAATATTGGATGGGAAAAATAATTCAAGGCAAAAAATTAACTAGAAATCCACTTGCAGAAATAATGTTGTAAAAGGAACGTGTAATAATTTACTACAAGAATTCTTTGGCTCTTCACTTTCAGGGGATATTGGCTTTTTTATTTTTTAGTCCATTTTTGGTTTTGCCTGAGGTCAGTGTACAGAGACTCCCCTTTTATCAGCTTGGGTAAATTTGCCTGAATTTCACCCTAGGTTCTGTGATCAAAACCTCAGTGTGATTTCTCTTATTGACAATGGGCTAAAATGCATATTAATTTGTCTCCAGTGCCAGGATTCTCGAGACTACAAGATGGATTTAAAGCAGGCATTAATGCTTGTATGTGATTTTGGAACTTGGGGAGCTAGCCTGGCATCCCACTGGAAGTTAGATGATGTTATGATTGCAAAGAAGTATTGATATACTTCCCTAATTGTTTCTTAGGACTTTGGATTCTATTTATGATGTCATTACAAAGCTATGCATTATCTGCATAATCGCCAAGGAAAAGACTCTCTCATGAAGGGAAATGCATCCCACTGAGATAATGCCGCGAGCTACTGCTATACATCCAACGGCATATGTATGGTGTTGAAATAATAAGACAGCATGGAATAATGATGAATTCTTGTTCCCATCATGACAGAAAGCTTTCCCCAAATTATCACTATTACTGGCTTAATTGATCCACCCTCAGTGAAAGGATTTCAGGAAATGGATGGCTTTGGGACTCGATTCCTGCACCACAGCACAATTTCTGACAGTATCAGCCTAAGAAAGGCCAGTTACTCTTTGCAGAAGCTGTGATCATAGAATGCACATTGCATCTCCAGAAATGTGTGTGTATATGTGAGTGTGTGCATATAAACACGTATATACCCCATTCAGTTGACAGCTTGGGGTTGAAAAATAAAGGAAAGATAAACTTGCCTTTGGAGTAAGAAGAACATAATTTTTCTCAGTGAACAGACTCTTCACAGAGGGAAAAAATTACACATTATTGTCGCTTGGTGTTATATATATGAAGCTCTCACCTTGACTCGGGAGGCTAGCAGGACTAGGTCTTTTATATGGCAAAGAACAGTACAATATACCTACTACAAGGTTTTCAGTTACAGGGTAATTCTGATACATATTCTCTCCCTCTCCTTAAAAGGCACGTATGCTCTGATTTTCAACATCATTGAAGATTATTACAACTTCACTTCATAATATACTGTAAATTTTATTCTAAAGCACCAATTCCTTGGCTCCTAAGAACAATCTTAGTGAAAGAGTGCGCTATACTTCTTACTCTTTCAGTAATGTGAGAGGAGACCTAATGAAACTCTTTATGCAAATTTTCCAGTTATCAGGTAAAATCTTCACATAGAAAATCTGTCACATGTTGTAAAATTTCTTTATGTTATCAAATGCTAATGATGACTCAGAACACAGCCCACAGAGGATCTTTGAAATCCTTCATAAAAACTGTATTCCACCCCAATATCAGAGGCCTTGGAAATTCCACAACTCTGAAGATGTGGGTTTGTAATTAGCACGGTGCGGGCTTCTCTGCCCTCTGAAACCATAATGTTAATTACAAAAATTACACTGTGTTTAAGAGTGCAATTAAGAGACTCCATCGCACAAAGGGAATCTTGGAACCTCTTTTCACACTTTGAAGCCAGGTCATAATGTAGCCCATAAAAAGGAGGCCAAGGCTCATTCCCTTTTAAAGGCTTCAGAAGATCATAGAGGCTATCTCAGTGAGAATGAGCTCTACTGAGCTCCGCAGCGCTCTTAATGAATAATGCTCTACCTGGAGCAAGGGAGGAGGCACGAGAAGAAAATTAGCTGAAAAATGATGGCTATTTTACACCCGGCTTGGCTATTGCCACCATCCACACCAGCTTGGGTCTACTTTGGGCCAATTCTGGAATCATTTGCTTGGTCCTGGTGTCAGCATGGGTCCCAAAGTGGGACACATATATGTAAGTAAAACTGGAAGATGGAGTTTTGTGGATTCAGGCCTCATTTTGTACTTGATTCAGACTGGAACACAGTAATCTTATTTGAAAAAAAAAATTATACTGGAAAATAAGCCCCACCCTGTGCCAAAGTTCTTGGAGGAAATAAGGGGAAAAAAGGATAGAATTAGGCTGGTGACTATATTTGGTAACTTAATGGAAAGACCCAAGGCACACTGTTGGTGGCGAAGCATGCCGATGAGTAGTGCAAAGCAGGCAGCGTGGATTAATGGGCAAAACACCAGAGTAGGAAACAGAAGTCTTACATTAAATTCCCAGGGCTGCAGCTGAGTGACATTTAGTGACAATTTAACTTCTCAAAGCCTCAGTTTTCCTACCAGGAGAATGGGAATAATGCAGATCTTGAGGATAGCCATGATAGAATTATCTGGAAGAAATTATTGCAAGCAAAAATGATCAGCATTCAGTCAAGTGGTAAGTATATACAATTTAATATACTTTAGATATGCATTACGTAAACATTGTGATAATTTTGAACAATTCTTGAGAAAGTTCTTTCTCTCACCCTGTGTTACAGGTTAATTTATGTCTTCCTCCCCTCATCTCCCTATCTCAAGTCATACTTTGAAGTCTCAGCTCTCAGGACCTCAGAATATGACCTTATTTGGAAATAAGGTCATTGCAGATGTAATCATAATAATCAAGATGAGGCTGTTGGGAGGGGGCCCAATCCAATATGGCTAGTGTCCTTATAGAAAGGGGAAATTTGGGCACAGAGACAGATTTGTGCAGAGGAAAGATGATAGGAAGGGACAGGGAAAAGATGGCCAGCTATAAGCCAAAAAGAGAAGCCTGAACAGATCTTTTTCCCACAGCCTTCAGAAGGAACCAACCCTACTGATACCTTGATCTTGGACTTGTAGCCTCCAGTACTGTGAGACAATACATTTTGGTCACTTAAGACATTCAGTTTGTGGTATGTAGTCCTAGAAAACTAATATTAATATATCCTAAAATTGTGTTTTCCTTAGGGTCATTTTTCTCTGAAAACTTTAAAACATCTTACCTGTCTTTCAGATAAATATACATGAGGTCACATGGCCCTTTTTGTGATTAGTCCTTCACCCACAGCCAGAGTCTTTGTTAAGTCATTCTTCTCCAACATGGGGCCGTCATACATGCTTTTGAACTCCAGAGGACAACCATCATGTCTTTGTATGCCTCCCTTCCACTGATCGTACAGATCACCCTAGGTTGCTGAATTCTTACTAAGAGGTGCTCCACTAGGGCCTGAATTAAGGAGCAGCATTTAGCTGTTCAAAATTAATTTATACGCCCAAAGTTTTGGCATTTTGACTTTTGCCCAAAGGACAATAAAAGATAGAGAATGGAGAAATTGACATTAAAGATTTTTTTTCTAAGAGTTGTGAGATGGAACTAGAATGGTGGAAGTTAGAGAGAAGGTTCCAGAAAGAGGACAGGCTGGGAGATGGGCAGCTCAGTGCTGGTATTTTGGAGATAGCATAAGGCAGAAAGACATTTGCACTTTCTACTAGGCCCACCATGCAGTTGTAGGTCTGACACTGTTCTGGCATCTCAGATAACAGTGAGGGTGACTCCAGAAAGAAATGTATATGTGGGTGATAAATGTTTTTTAAAACTCAGGAAGACATTCTGATCACCATTTTAATGCCTCCATTTTCTCCCTCCCCTACTTCTCTCTTTCTCTGTATCTCTCCTTCTCTCTAACACACACACACCCCCACAGGTAAACAGACACATATATTTACCCTCAAACACACATGTGTACATCCGTGTTGAATTCTAAATAGAGGATTTTGCATTATTTTTGTAGATTTGTATTGTGCAGATTTTTTTGTAGATTTGCAAACTCTGCAAAAATGCATTTTTTAGGTGTCTAGAACATCGAGGTAAGTTGCTGCCTAAGTAATTTCTGTCAGGGGAGTTCTTGATTCTATGTCCCCTGAAAACCCTAGACATGTTAACCACCACCATTTTGTACCCATGAGCTTTTATGTGGTCTCTGAGCTGGTGCACTTTACTTAATCCTTCCTTCCATTTACAAATAAGTTTCTTGTGAAGTCTAATGCGAAAACTCCCAACACTGCCCAATAAATCACCAACCTGGCTTTTTGTAGAAATATTGAAGGTTGGTATTGAAACTGACTTAAAGATGGGGGGAAATTCCTTGGCCCCCCTCCCGCCTCCTTCCAGCCCCCCAAAGTCCCGGCACAGTGTGCTGCCCGTTGGCTTGGGCTGTTTGGCCTGTATGTCTGGAAAAATTCACTTCCTCCTCCTTCATCTTCTACCTGCCCGACTCGTTACAGAACCAGACAGTTTACATATGTGATCCTTCCTATTTAGAAAATTAATGGTGTTTTCTGGCTCCAAATCACAGCTTGTGGTGCTCTGCAGGCGATGAAAAACTTGGCCAGCTTCAGCAGCAAGGCAGCCATTAGAAAATTAACCCTTGGTGACCAAGGAGCAAAGGTAGGCGAGCGAGGTCCTGGAGACGTGGCAGGCTGTAGCTTTCAGGTGTCGATACATATGTTAGCCGTGTAGGAACAGCACACACGGGGCCCCCTGAGAGCTTCTAGCTAGCATGTTTGTGGTTGGCCACTGCGGAGAGGGCACGGACATAGCACTTGGCAGCCAATGCAACCAATATGCCACGCTTTTCATTAGAGCTCAGGAGAAAGCCCAGAGCCCAGCTTTGGAATCCCAGCCGTCACTGCCTTGGCTCCACCTGATTAAAAGATGTGCCATTCAACGCCATCCCTGCATGCCTCCATTTCACACCCGTGCTGGGCTGGCCTCAGGAAATGGCTGACCTCAGAAAGACTGAATCATAAAAGCCGGGGTGGGAGAAAACTTTAAAGTGATTAATTCCACATTAACTTAAGTCTCCTCTGCTTGCTTTTTGTTAGGGCTTTTTTTTTTTTTTTTTTTTTTTTTTTGTACATGGGAGCCAGAAGGAGCTATTTTCATGTACAGTTTTGAAACTTCCACGTGCCTGTGTGTGTGTGTGTGTGTGTATGTAATGGAGCTAGGGTCAGGGTGCAGGGCTTGGAAGTGGCAAGACTAACTTATGCAATTCAATTTCCTGAGGGCAATGTTGTTTGCATTATTGTTATGGTTTTCTTTTCTCCCAGGAAAGACAGAGCCAACGTGTTTCGAAGGTTCCACTGGGATCCTAGATTTATCCCTCAAGAATGCAAAATCATTTTCCTTGCCTTGCCTCAGTGAATCTGGCATCAGTGACTCCAAGGAGCCAGTGTGTTGGGGTGTGTTTTTCCATGTTTACTTCTTAAGCTGAGGAGATGCAGGACTCCTGATAGGGAGCAGTCCTAGGTCCCCGAGCCCACCACCGCGGGGAGAAGGGGGCAACCTGGAGAGTAGCAGCGTGGAGTAAACCTTCTGTTTCCGGCTCCTGCACACCTATCCTGCAACCCTGAAGTTGATTTTTATTTTTAGGTTCCTGGTACAAGAAAACACAGCTGCTTATTTGACTGCTTCTGAATGCTTGCTCCGTGGTATTCAGTGAAATCAGGCTATATTCATCTCTAACATTGTGTAACGCCAGCTTTAATACAAACAGGGGTAAATAACAGTGGCACATTAATTACTCCTTTCTAGTTTACTCTGACAAAAATGTACTAAAATGAAGACTAATATAATTATAGATGATGCATTTTCAATTAGCCTTTGTTAATACTATTAATAAGATTAATAATATATACTAAAAATGTCAATATGCTTATCTAAATAATTTTTTTAAATCACCCTTTCAAGTCCCAGCATCAAACATTAAGGCACAGCGTCTTAATTACATGTGCTCATCAACAAAGTTAAACAGATAACATCCCTCAAGTGTAGCAGAGACAGACACGGGCGAGCTCCGAGACTGCCTATGTGTTCACCTTTCTCAACCCCGTTTTCCTTTTCTGTAAACCATTAGCGTTTGTGGAGTGAGCACAGCCAAATCGACACGGGCTTTGCAGAGTTCTCACACAGTGAGGGCTACTCGCGGACTGGCTTATTCTCTAATATGCAGACACACACACAAATGACCCCTTTCTAAACTGAATGATAAAATATGGCCTTCTGTTCCTTTTATAATTTTAATAATATACAGCACAAGTGTGACTGGTGTTAACATATAGAATTAATTGCCCCAGTGAGACATTTCTTCCAAAAAAGCAATAATAGCTGGGTTCTCCTTGAGAATGTGAAAACCCTCTGGTATACTAATAAAATGAAAAAGGTTCACCAAATAATATCCTAAATAATTGGGTTCCCTGCACCAAAGGACCCCATGTCGTTTCTCTTAAGTGATCTAAAAAAAATTGTGATTATTCCTTTGGACTTAATAAAACATAATTGAAAAAAAATCAGCGAGGATAACAGAGAACAATCACATCCACTTCCCCTTAATATTTTTAAAGGTGAAATTCTTAACATTTTCTCAATATTAAGGAGAAAAGAAGTTTGTAAGTAAATAATGATGTTTACTTGGCTGATAACATATTGGTCATATGCCCAGTCCTCCCTCGCTCCCTCCCTCCTGTCCTCTCTCTCTCTCACTTTGTGTGTGTGTGTGTGTGTGTGTGTGTGTTACATATACTTGATCACTAAAACTTTTCAATAGCTCCAGTTTGTAAATCCACTAGCCCTTTCCTTCCCAGAAACTGGGAAACTGCATGCTCCTACTGTGCTGTATTCATAATCAAATTAGTGTCCTTTGAAGAGAGAGAGAGAGAGATCCAGTGTGTTTCTGGGGGGGGGGGGCAGGGGAGGGAGCGCAAAACTCTTCTTTCCTGCCTGGGTGGATGTTTTTATCCTAGGAGCTTTTCTTTTTTTCCCCCTTTAAACATAAAGGCTTACTCAGACTGAATATCTTGCCTCTCTCTCCTTTTTTTTTCCTTCTCATCCTAACCTGTTTATTTACTTGTTCTTAGGCTACAACCGCCACAGAAGTACAGTGGCTGGAAATGAACATATTTTCCATAAAGAAAGAGGAGTTATGGAGAGTGGTGGGGACCTGGAGGAAAACTGGGAAATGCAGAGGGGACTGTGGACAGAGCCGGGGACGCTAGAGCGACAGAATGCTGAAGATAGTTGTCCCAGCTACGAGATAAAAGCTACATTACATGAAATTAATGGAGGCTGTCTGAGACATACATGAATCACTGTTTCAACACTAAGAAACCAGCACAAAAGAATAAAGAAATCTGAGTACTAACTACATCTTCAAAGGTCTCCTATTTACCCAGCTATACTGGGGACTGACACAAGTGGGGGGAAATATAAGAAAAAAGCACTGCTGTGATCGAATGAATGCGACCATATGAGCTATATTGGAGCCGTATGCATCCTATTTAGCTGATATCAAACACAGTTTAATGAAAGTTAAATAGTTTCTGAGGAGTGCATGAGCTGGAACAGATTAGATTCCACCGAGGGGTCTCTCAGCATATTGTTGCTCACATGTATTCCCTGCTCAGGGCTGCTACAATTCCAGCACTCCATTAGCAATACACAAAAGACTTATGCAGATAGCGGGCATAAGCTCCTACCGCCATGTTGGGAAATAAAAACACACATACACAGACACACGCACACACGGATGAAGGTTTTGTTCAGTGTGTTCATCTCAAAATAGATCTCTGTAATTCAAAATTGATAAGAGCATTTGTGGAAAGAAGGAAGTAGCTGCCTCTATTTTTAAATAGAGAAATATGTAAACTGCCTCAAATAGAAGATATTGCATCAAGCACATAATGAGAGTTTGATCTTTCAGAGGACAATGATATGGGTGAATGTGATGCACTTTTCATCCACAAGCTACATCTGGCCAAAAAGGTGCCGCAGCTTGCCCGTCACCACCCCATGCAGTTATAGGGGTGTGTGCTGCTGCAGATACGCACAGTATCCCTCCAGCAGTGCATCATTTTTAAAATGTACAATTCTTTCCAGAAATACTGCTGAACAGTCTGTCCATCTATTCACATGGCTGTCGTGAAAAAAAATGACATGAATTGTAATTAATAATTTCATTCCTTGGCAAAGATTTTTTTTTAACTTCCTCACAATTAAATTGTCTATGTGCTTTTTTTCCTTTCTTCTGTCCAAGTATCCCCTACTCTGGCTTTACTGAGCTGACTTTTCAGGGACAGATATAGGTGTTCTAATTTAAACAGGAGAGATCTTTTCATACGTGTCTTTCTAGAAAAGTGGTCAGAATGGTTGAACAGCCTCATTCGCTCCTTTCAGATGAAGGGCAAAGGAGTCCCTTCCAACCTCAGCTGTGCTCACTTTTTCACTCTTGCATAATTGCAGTCAAACTTTATCGAACATTTACTCCATGTCTGGCATTTTCCCTGTACTAGGCTGGGTTATAATGATGAATCAGATAGGCTCCTGTTACTTAAAGAGCTCATGACTTAAAGTAAAGGTTCTCAACTGGAGGCAATGTTGATACCCCCTCCACCCCAGGGGATATTTGGCAATGTCTGGAGACATTCATTTTTGGTTGTCCCAATTGGGAGAATGCTACTGGCATATAGTGGGTAGAGCCCAGGGATGTTGTTAAACACCCTACAGTGAACAGGACAGTCCTGTATGACAAAAAATTATCTACTCTAAAATGTCAATAGTGCTGAGATCTAGAGAGATGATTTTTCCCCAGGAAGGAGAAGGTGAAACTCCTGGTAAACTTTGAACTCTCTAATAAATCTCTTGTTCCTATCCCCAGTGAGGTGTGAACACTTCAGTGTATTGTCCCCTGGTAGCATGCAGGGGCTGAATAATGCTCTGGCACTTTGCTTAAACTTTGAAAGTAAACTCCCTACAGCTTTGTGCAGACAGGGACAATGCTTCAAATTTCTTAACATTTTAGTGTCTTAACTATCTGAGATTAAGGGTAAGGGCTTTTCTGTAAATTCAGCCAAGGGAAAGGAAAACAGACAAAACTGTGCCTCTGTCCAACATTCTTTCTCAGCTATGGGGAGGCTTTTCTATTAATATTTCTCAAGCCCTTCTCGAAGGGGAGGGATTTTCAAAGTTTCTTCTATGTACTTTTATTACTGTTCCTAGTGATAAAAATGGCCTCACATTAGGGAGCCGAGGGTTTGTGTAGGGTAGTCTGTCTGATACACTAGGGTAATTGGCTCTATTTCTTCGTCTTGTTGTTCAGGTATAACAATTTCATCAAGATGCAGAGTAGGTGTTGAAGTTGTCACGAGCTGCCCGTTCTGGTCAAGAGGATTTCCTGACATTATTCCTGCTCTCCCTGACACCACATTACATCATCCCATTCCATGTGACGTCATGTCAGAAGTCGTGCACACATTGAAAGCTGCTTCCATCTGGTGGTGGCAACATGGGGAACTGCTGCCCTGTTTGGCAGCATCAACTAGCCTAGAATATCTGTGAAAGTACGGATGGGCGTGTCCTTCACTTCCTCTTAGATTTGTGCTTTTCAGATAATTGGGAATGTAAGATCACTGTGGCTAGACGCTGAAGCATAATTTATAATGAACTGATAGCAAAGTTTATTTACAATGACTAATAATCCTAATGTAGTAACGGTAATGTCAGTCATCGTAAGAAGGAACTAATTAGAGTGGAAAACAATATCTCTCCTTAAAAAACCTTACCTAGCTCAGAAAATAAGACATGTGGATGGCATGATGTGTACTAATTCATTTAGCACTGTGAACCCAAGTAACATCACTTGCATGGAATGATTGATTGGCCCAGGAAATAATTCACATGGAAACTAATTGATTGAGGGTAACTCTCATACCACCTTCACCTGTGACATGAGACACCTTACGACGAATGGCACTGGGATGCAGTTGCATGGAGTAACCCAAAGCAATTATGTCTTAGGAAATGACTTCTTACAAGTTCCTAGATGTATGTATCAGCTGCCTGAGTGTCAAGTGAGGAGGGAAGGCTGGCTGCGATAGTGATTGCAATGGCATATTTTTGATAAAGAACACTGTCAATGAGATGAGACGACATTCCTGCTGATTAGCAGGGTTTGGGGAATATTTTAGAGGGACTTATTCCAGTGTGCTGTGAGGATTTCAGGATTTCAAGAATCTTGCAACAGTTTCTCTTTAACCTGCAGGTGGCATTAGTAGTAAAAATGTATTTCCTATCATTCTTGAAAAAATATTCAGGAATGAAGTGAGGGAAACAGTAAAGGGCTTCACAGCATGACTCAATTAGAGGAGCAGGCCCGATTCATTGCAGATGGCTTTTTGCTATGTTTAATAATCCAGGGAACTCAATGATCCAAATCCAGAAATAGTAAACTACAATCCTTATAGGAATTGAAAAATCTGGGGAAGTTTTTTCTTTCCCTTGAGTTTGGAACACAAGCATACATCTATATGCACACACACACACACACACACACACACACGTCTTTGTGATTCTGTTTCCATGTGGGAGGCCAAGAATCTCAGCACTGGGAGTGAACTTGGTTCTTTACTTACAGAGTGAGAATTGAAACTCAACTAAGTGTGATTGAAACCCTCTGAAACCAACCCCCTAAGAGGCTCATTGCTGCTGGGCCCTGTGTCTACCCCAGAGAGACTGTGCATTTCTAGTATAGTGGTTCCCACAGCCACGGTACTTACTTTTCACTTCTTCATGGTGCAACAGCAACTTACTAACTGCCTTGGCCAAGCAAATCCTTGGACTGGATGTGGTGAAATACCTGGAATAGCGCCAATTTAGTAAGCCTTCCCTCCCAACCTCTCCAGATAGCTGACAATCCAACTAATTATACCTAGTAATGGGAATGGGAAATTAAGAAACTCTTTCTTTCGAAACTGCAAGGCATCAAAGAAATTAAAAATTCAGGAAAAAAACAGATATAAACAACAGTATAAAACCTAGGGGTATTAGGGTCTGTGATCTTCTTCTGTATTAGGTGAAGCAGGAGACGACTATGAGGATGAAGACATTAAATAGAGTGGTCTAGCATATGGCATGTAAGCAATCCCTAAGCATCCTTTAGGGAAAACATGGCTTTCTCGCAGAAAGAGTTTGCAAAGAAATGATGAGCACTGTTGAGAGATCTTATAAACACAAAACTCATACTGATGGACAAAGATTCTTCAAGAACAGGCTGAATAACTACAGTAAAGTTAGAGGTTGTTCTGAAGTGAGCATTTTCTTCTCTGATGTTTTTTACATTTAAATACTGTACTGCTCACGCCTCTGCTTCCCTTCCAATGGACATTTGAGGATTTTGTTAATTTCTAACAGTCCTGCCACGGACCTATTCCTCAAAGTTCTTTTAGACAAACTTATGTGGAAGCTAATATTTTATCAAATATTTACCCCTGATATAAGGCAAAGGGGTCTATCAATGAGTCAGTTAAATCAGAAATATTATTCAACCTGAAAGTTGTAACCTACATTTCTTCTTTTCTCACTAGCCTCTGTCTAGCATCACCGTTGCTCTAGCTCTGATTCAAAGGCTCTCTGCCTCCCAGGAAGCATGGCTCCTCACACAGCCGGTGCTGGAGGGAGTTCCCATCACGAAGTCTGTTTTTGACGGACCTGGTGGCTCACGCCTGTAATCCTAGCACTCTGGGAGGCTGAGGCGGGAGGAT
>VBSM01002608.1:128356326-128384084 GCA_008086735.1 Cheirogaleus medius
AGCATAAACGGTGTTAGCTCACTGTCGTTTCTTAGAACTGAATAATATTCCATTCTTTTGTCCTCATCCCCTGCTCCCTAGCCACCAACACACACATGCCCTGCGTTATTGGAGGTGACAATGTTCCCAGCTGGAAAATGGCATGATGCAGCCTCACTTTCTCCTTCTTGCTTCCACTAGCCTACCGTGTTTGTAATATGGTGAGACCTTCTCACCCCAAGGAGGTCTGCAAAACGGAAGCTACATGCTAAGGATGGAGGGGAAAAAGATGGAAGGACTCTAAGATATTGATGCTTTGTTGAACCCTCTTGTATATTATTCTAGCTATTGCCAGGTGACCAGCTTCACTCAGGCACAGCGTAACAACTTGGCAAGGCCTGCACTGCACCTCTCCCTTTCTGACCCACAGAATCTCTCATCACTGCCTTCATTTGGGACACTAATCGGAACTTCTTTGATGCTCAAGGAAGTGCAATCCAGAAGTGTTAGTGGTGGTGTATGAGGAAAGTTAACATATGTTGTGACTAAAAAATACCCCTTCCAATGGGAGATGTGGCTAATAGATTCACATTTTCCTCCTTCTGTCAAAGGGTCCTGAGATGTATTTCAAAAGCCTCCTCTGAAAGCCCATGGGTCCATAATGGTTTATATCAATGAAGCAACCTTGTGCAGTATTAACATTCCCTTCTCCTCACATACCCTTCCTCCATCCTCCCTTCCTGTTCACAAATAAACTAATACACTGTAGCCTGTGTTTGTCTTCTCTTTCCAGGGATCCCAGGCAATGACAGATAAAATCGTGGAGTAAGAAATCAGTCCTGGATTGCTTAACTCTGACATTTTTTTTTTAAACAGGGAGAGATATTATAGTTTTCAGTTCAAGAATTTCCATATTGCTCTTTTTTATAATTTAGATTTTTAAAATTTATATTCTTTATTTAGTGAGACATCATTCTTGTATTTTATCCTTTACTTATTTAGATACAGTTTTCTTTAGTTCTTTGAATATATGTTAAATAGCTGATTTAAAGTCTCTCTAGAAAGTACAACTTCTGGGTTTCATCAGGATAGATTTTATTTCCTAACTTTTTTTTTTTACTGTGTATGGGCCATACTTTCCTGTCTTTTTGCATCTTTTATAATTTTCTTTAAATATTATATTTTTATTTTAAAATATTTACTTGACAAAGATTGTATATATTTGATATGTACAATGTGATGATTTGATGTATGTATACATTGTGTAATGATTATCACTATCAAATTCATTAACATGTAAAATTATGGAACACTTCACAAATTTGTGTGTCATCCTCACACAGGGGCCATGCTAATCCTCTCTGCATCATTCCTATATTATAATAGTATAGCTAATATTAACTGCCATTCCTGCTGATGTTGCCCCTAGAAATCAATCTCAAGAATAAAGGGGAAATTATGATTATTCTCAAATAATAGAAAACTGAGAGAGCTTGCATTCAGCAGAACTACCATAAATGAGTAGCTAAGTAAAGTTCTCTTAACTAAAAGGAAATAATAAGAGAAGGACTTTTGGAACATTTGGAAGGAAAAACAAAAAAAAAAAAACAGAAAGAGCAAATATATAAATAATAAAATGAACATTTCCATTCTGCTTTAGTTTTCTAAATTATGTTTGTCTAATGTATTTATGACTGTATGTATAGGAAACTTTCAAGAAAATTATATAATGAATGTGAAAGGGTAAATGGATGTAAAGGGAGATGTCGTTTCTACACTTTGCTCAAATGGGTAAAATAATGACACCAGTAGACTCTGATAAGTTTTGTATATATAATGTAATACCTAGAAACTTCATTAAAACTATAAATAGCTATAAACTAAAAAATCACTGTATATAAATCAAAATGGAATTATAAAACTGAACATTTAATATACAAAAAGACAGGACAAAGAAAGCCAAGAAACAAAAACAGAGGGAGAAAACAGAAAACAAAAAGAGGCAGATTTAAGCCCTAAAATATCAATAATGGCATTAACTATGAAAGGTCTAAATATACCAACTAAAAGACAGCAACTATCAGGGTAAATAAAAATAATGACCTAATGATATATTGTAATAAGAAATTTACTTCCAATATAATTTTATAGGTAGACTAATAGTAAAAGGAATAGAAAAAAAGACATACTGTGCAAACATTAAGAAAAAGAAACCAAGGGTAGCTATACTGATATCATATGAATTAGATATCATAGCAAAGAAAATTATCAGGGTCATAGAGGGACATTACATGATGATTAATGAGTCAATAAGATGAGAAGAAAGACATGGTAATCCTAACTGTGTATATACCAAGCAATAAACCTGAAAATATGTGAAGCAAAAACTGATAGAACCGAAATGGAAAATAAACAAATTCATAATTATGGTTGGAGATTTCAGTGTCTCCCTTTCGACCATTGATCATAAAACTAGACAGGAAATCAGCAAGGTCATAAAAGATCTCAGTAGCTTCTATTAAATATGTATAGATCATATCACCCAGAACAACAGAAGATACTTTCTTTTCTAGTATTTATGGAACATATACTAAGATAGCCCATACCCTTGACCATAAAACAAACCTAAAATACTTAAAAGAATTGAGATTATACAAAGTCTGTTCACTGACCACCATCCAATTAAGTAACAATATAATAGCAGAATTATAATGGACAAATCATCAAACTACTTGGAAACTAAACAACACAACTCAAAATTAGTCTGCAATCCTGTCCGTTGCAACATGAATGAAACTGGAAGACACAATGTTAAGTAAAATAAGAAATACACATATCACATTTCCATTCATATGTAGGAGCTAAAAAATTTGATCTCATAGAGATAGAGAGTAGAATGATAGTTACCAGAAGCTCAGAAGGATAGTGAGGAGGGGAGATAAAGAAGGGTTGGATAATGGGTAAAAAAATACAGTTAAATAAAAGGAAAAATATCTAGTATTTGGTAGAACAATAGGATGACTATAGTTAACAATAATTTATTGTATATTTCATAATAAGTAGAAGAGTGAAATGGATATCCCAAGCACCCTGATTTAATCATTACATATTATATGCTTGTATCAAAATTTTACATGTACCCCATAAATATGTACAAATGTTATATATCCATAAAAACTACAAATTATTTTTTTAAATTTATGGATCAAAGAGAAAGTCTCAAGGAATATTAAATAAATACATTGAACTAAATGAAAATGAACCCACAATATATCAAAATTTATGAGATACAGATGAAGTATTGCTCAGAGGGAAATTTATATCATCAAATGCTTAAATTAGAAAAGAGATTAAGTTTCAAATCAATATTCTAAGCTTCCACCTTAAGAAAGTGGAAAAAGAAAACAAAATAAACCCAAAGCAAGCAGAAAGAAGAAAGTAATAAAGACAAGAGCCGAGATCAAATAAATAAAAAATATTAAAGTGATGGACAAAATTAAAGTACCACGAGCTGATTCTTGGAAAAAATAAGTAAAATGGACAATTCTTTAGCAATACTAACCAAAAAAAAAAAGAAGAAGAAGAAGAAGAAGAGCAAAGACACAAATTATCAATACCAAGAAAGAAACAGAGTATATCATAACAGATACCACAGACTTTGAACGAATAACTCTACATCTGTAAATTTGACAATTTAGGTGAATTGGACCAATTTTTCAAAAAGTGTAACTTACCACAACTCACTTGACAACAATTTCAATAGTTCTATGACTATTGATGAAATTGAATTTGTAATTTAACATCTTCCAAAAAAGGAATTTCCAGGCCCAGATTTAGTTTCACTGGAAGCATCTACAAACCTTTAAAGAAGAATTAGTACAAATTCTACACAATATTTTCCAGGAAGTACAAGAGGAGGAAACATTTCCCAATCCATTTTATGAAGCCAATATTAGCCTGATACTAAAACCAGACAAAGGCAGTACACAAAAATTAGAAGCAGAATTCATCAGTGATGTCAATGACTATTTGTAGATACATATGTTTGTGTGTGTGTGTGTATATATACACACTCACACATACATGCACACATGTTTATCATAATTTGTCAAATCTGATTAAGAAAAAAAGATGCAGCATTAACATTTGATTTGCGAAATGGCATATAATTACAGACATGAAGAATATTTAATACTAGCAATAAAATATCATGTGTACCTTTAAGCTTGCAGTTATTAACTGTAAATGAATATTTTAATGAAATATGGATTTTATCAAATTGATTCAAGAAAAGATGGAAATATTGACCTAATCAATAATAATAGAAGGATGTTGAAAGTCAGTCAACTCTGGATTTCCAATCTTGATAATGATGAATAAGTAATTTGAAGAAACCATCCTGTTGAAAAAAGACTAAAAACTGTAAATAAAATTATATTTTTAAATGCTCTTGAAGGCATTGGAGAGCTAGTATGACACTGAAAATGTACCAGACCAAAATGCAAGGAAAGAGGAAGTAAAGAGAGGTGAGCCCAGCATCTAGGGCCTCTATTACTTCTGTGTATTTGCTGATACCTGATGCAGTGAACTGGAATTAGAACAAATAATGACAAAGAACTGGAAACCATGAATATATATGTTTAATAATTTTATGGAAATTCTATAATTAAACTATATAATTGCCACAATTGAAAACTCAATGTACAAATTTAATAGCATATTAGGCATAGTTAAAAAGAAAATTAGTAACTAATAACCAGATCAGATGAGCATAGAGAAATAAACTGAGGGAAACAGAATAAAAGAAACAAAATGGGATGTTCTAACATACGTGCTAAGACATACCTAAAAGAAAAGTTAGAAGAGTGTAAGAAAATAATATTAGAAGGGCCAATGCCTGAAATAAAAACACAAATTGCAAATGAATCCCTAGGGGTTCCAAGTAAAACGAATGAAGAGAAACTTACATCTATCATGGTAACACTACTGAGGACCAACGGCAAGGCAGATTTTAGAAGCAGTAGAGCAAAAAATCAAATTACTTTCAAAGGAGTCACAAGTTGACTGACAGCAGACCTCTCAATAGAAACAATGAAAGTCAGGAAACATTGAAATGATATTTTGAAAGTGCTGAAAGATAAAAAGGTTAGCTTGAAGTTTATAACAGTGAAAATATTCTTCTGAAATAAGAAAAATTCAGAAAAAAGTAAAAGAATTTATTTATAACAGGAACTCACTGAAAAAATTCCAGAGTAATATTTAGAAAGAAATAAAATGATCTAATGTATAAAAAAGAGAAAAAAGTATCAAAACTTAATCAGATGGGTAAATATAAATTAATTTTGACTGGAAAAATCAAAGCAATAATGTATTTTGTGAAGTTTTACATATACACACACATGGACACATGCACACATTGCAGCTTATAAGACATGAGAGTCATAAATGGAGGTAAAGTGTTTTGAGGCCCTTAAATGCCCCGTGAAAAATCAAAGAACTATCTTATACCAGCTTTTATAGGTCAAAATGTATGTTCTAATTTCTAGTACACTTAAAAAACTAAAATTAAGTAACAGTTAATGTAATAAAACAAAGAAATAAAATGTTTGGGTGGGGTTGGGGGGAACTTCAATTAATCCCAAACTAGAAAAAAAGGAGAATAAAATCAAAGAAGATTTCTCATAAAACAAACTTATAGGAAAAATAAGATTTAAAACTTAAAAACAAATTGCATTAACTATTACATTAAATACAAACAGAGTAAATGCTTCAAAAACGATAAAATTATTAGATTAGGTAAAAAATATTAGAACCCATTTAAATGCAAACTAAAAGGGACTTTAAATATAAAGACACAGAAAGTTGAAAACTCAGGGAATGGAAAGTGCAAACATTAATCAAAAGACAGGTTGTGAATCTTTATTAGGCAAAGGCTACAAAGGAAAAATCATTAATAGAGATTAAGAAAGACATGTCACAATGGCAAAAGGTCCAATTCACCAAGAAGAAATAAATAATTTTAAATTTTTACATATACCTAAAACCTAACTTAAAATATATAAAGCAAAAATAACTGACAAAACTTTAAGCAAAATGATCTGAAAAATCTATAACCATAGTGGTATGTTTTAACACATTTCCTTCATTAGCTATTAATAATAAAACAAAGCAGAGAATAAAACAGTGAGAATATAGAATATTTGAACAACACAATTAAGAAACAAGATGTGATTAATGTAAAACACTGCATCAATATCTACAGAATATGAATTTGTATAAAGTTCAAATGAAACATTAACCAAAATAGATTATCTGCTGATTCATATAGAAAGTCTAAACAAATTTCCAAGATCTAAGTATGTTCTCTGATCACAGAATAAATTAAAGTAGAAAACAAAACCATAAAGATAACTAGAAAATTCCCATATGTTTGAAAATTAAGAAGTATACTTCCAAATTGATTTTGACTCAAAAAAAATTATAGAGGAAATTAGAAATGTTTTTAAAAATAGTGATAATGAAAATACAACTTGCAGATTAGAGATGAAGAAATTTAGAGGGATAATTATAGATTTAGATACATATATATGATAAAAAGGATGAAAAATAATCTAAGCACTCTAAGGAAATTAGGGAGAAAAAAAGAACTGTGTGAAACCCAAAGAAGGCAGAAGGAAGAAAATTATTAATACAGTAGAAATTAAATAAATAAAAGAAAACAAACATGCAACAAAGCTAAATGTTAATTCTTTGAAACGTTTACTGAAATTTATAAATCTCAGTTTCACTAATAAAATTGATGAGATGGAGAAAATGCACAAATAAAATCAGGAATGAAAAGGGACATTGCTACTTATCTTATAAATAATAATATTTTTATATTCTAAACAACTTTATAGCAGACATTTAAAAATATAACTTGAAATTAGAAAATTCTTAAGGAAAATTTCACTTATAAAATTACACATAAGAAGAAATAGAAAAAATGAATGTATGTAACTGTTAAACAAAAACACCTTCCTTATTAAAAGTCTTCTATAGAACAAAAAAAACAAATGCCAAAAAACCTACCTCACACCAATAACAATCAATTTCATATGGTTTGTAGATTTTAAAGCTTCTAGAAAACATGCAACCTCCCCTACCTCTAAACAAGTTGGAGACTTAAATGGTCACTTCAAAAAGAGACTATCTAAATGACCAATAAGTATATGAAAAGATGCTCAAAAGGAGAATGCAAATCAAAATAAGCATAAGATGTCAGTATATATGCTCTAGACTGGTTAAAATGAAAAAGACTGACAATAGAAAGCTATAGCAAAAATAGGGGCCACGGAGCATTGCTCCTGAGACATTGCAGCTGGGAATGTCAACTGATTCCATTGTTTAGCATTATCTCCTAAAGCAATTCTACTCTTAGGATAACCAATAGAAATAATGCACGTGAGTGCCAAAAAACATCAAAGGATGTCAGTGGAAGCATGTATCATAATAGCCAAAACCTGAAACAATATATTTGCTAAGTAAATTGATAAGTAATACATCTTACAATGGGATATTATATAGCAGTAAAATGGATATACTATTGCAACATATTGAAACATGAATGAATTCAGACATACAATGTTGAGCAAAAGAAATTAGACATGAAAGTGGACCCATATTATGTAATTCCACTTACAGTAAGTTCAAAAGCAGGGAAAACTAAATTATAACTTTCAAAATGAGGATATTGATTGCACTTTTGGAGGAGGAAGAAGGTTGATTGGAAGGAGACATGAAAGGAGGTCGTCTGGAGTCCTGGTGATAATCTATCTCGTGATGTGGGTGGTTATTATGTGGAGGTTCAATTGTGAGAGTCATTGAGATATAGACTACATTTTGTGCACTTCTATTTTTCTAACATCTGAATTATTAAAAAGTATCTCAAGAGTTATTCAATTATCTTTCCCTAAGTTTCAAGAAAATTATGCATTATAAAAATATTCTAGAAAAGGTGAAGGAAACTTTCTAAGTATATTCTATAATATGAGTCTGATTCTCAAACGGGATGAATACAACATAAAAAGCAACCAAGAGGGAAAAAAAACTATAAGACAATCTTATTATTTAGATGCAAAATATAGGCAAATATATAAAATATAAACAAATTAAACACATATAAAAATTACTTCTAGTACTATAATAGGTAAACTATTAAAATACTACTAAATCCTGAACAAGTAAGATATATTTCAGAAATGCAAGAATGGTTCCAAATGAGATCTATTATTAATATCAACATTCAAAATCTCCACAGACTTTGACATAGATATTCCACTTTTCAGTATTTATTCTTTAGCAATACTTGAAAAGTGCATGAAGAAGCAGGTAAGGAGATTTTTATTACAGCAACTTTTTTCATAATTGAGAAAAATTGGGGGTCAAAGACTCTAATAAGTTTCAATAATCAACTATTTGTAGGAATTAAGTTCATTCATATTATGGAAAACTATTCATAAATATAAACGAATAAAGTGAATTTACAAATCATGAAATAGAAAGGTCTTTAAGAGTTAAGTGAAAAAATTGTTATAAAACAATATTAATTATTATCTC
The DNA here is from genome assembly GCA_008086735.1 of Cheirogaleus medius. NCBI lineage: Eukaryota > Metazoa > Chordata > Mammalia > Primates > Cheirogaleidae > Cheirogaleus > Cheirogaleus medius. The sequence goes on from VBSM01002608.1 coordinate 128,364,904, forward strand.
ATTTATAAAAAAGTAAGTAATTTATATATTAAACACACATATGTGAATATGTGTTTCATGTAAATGAATAGATCAAAGTCTGGAAGATGCACTTAAATGTTAACAGTTTTGATTAGTTCTGTGGAGAGGAGTGAGATTGGGGATGTGTGAAGTGAGATTTTTACTTTTAGTCTATATAGCTACATATTGCTTCAACTTATAAAATAAATTTGTGTTTGTGTTTTGCTTGTGTAATTTAAATATGAATTATAAATATTGATGACAGTGTTACTATAATACTCACTTGTGTTATGGGTTTGTGGCTTTATCAGCCTTTCTGTGAGATTTTATTTTAAGAAGGCAAATCTATACTTTTGTGTTTCCCTACAAACTACCTCTGGAATCAAATTGTGAAATCCCAACCTGAAATATTAATTTTAAGTAAAGTGTCTAATAGGGAAATGTCATAATAAAAAGTAACAATGAAAAGTAGCAAAGAGTTACAGTAAACATAAAAATGAATCACAAGTAGGTTATTCCTTTCAGGGGAATTTGGCCTTTTAGAATGGTTAGACTATCACAGAATTTATAAATTGCTCTTGGAAATATCTTCACCTAAAACTGTGGTGCAAAATGGCTCTATATTCCATCTGGCATTTATGGTAGAATTGGAGACCTGTACAGGAACATTCCATCCTTCACCTCTTCATTCCCTACCTCCCTTATTATTCTGGCTATATGGAGAGAGTATTGACTTTTGTTCCAAGCATGTCTTTCTTAGTGGGACTCCTCTTCTAGACCCAAGGGACCTCAAGCAACTAGTTTGTGTGCCAGCATTTCTGTATTTTTGGATGATGAAATCGATTTTCCCCCTCTTAGCAGGTGCAGTGTCTGAGTGAGCCTCTCTCCTCACCACCTGTGCATATCGTGCCGTCAGTAGCAGGAGAGGGGAAGCGGAGGAGCATTGGGAGCACTCGGCACACAATACATGAGGGGCCCAGTGAGGCTTTGCAGCAGTGAAGTCGCACTTAGGAAAAAAGTAACAATAAACCTAGTTTGGAACTGTCCTCATCCTTGATATTTCCTGAACAAGTTCAGGGATTTTCAATATCAACAACCTTCGTGGAGGGGTTATTATGTCCTCCTTAGTTCTAAATAAATCATTCTTGTTAAAGGAGCATTGAGAAGATCCCTTTTAAGGAAAAGAAAAACAATTATTAAAGATCTCAATGATGGCTTAAATGATGTTTATTATAATGTCAACTATATTTGTTAAAACATAAAACTTAGTTTATTAGGCTCAGAACTGTTTTATAGCTGTGAAAGGCTAGCTTTAGAGATGAACCTATTAGAAAAATTCAGAGCTTTTGAGTCAGGGAATAAATACAAAAGTAAATTTTGTGCTTGCATATGGAACAGATTTGGGGTTTTGAGTCTAGGGACAAGGTAACCAGTTAGAAACTTACTGCAAGTTCCTAGGTCTAAGTCGTTAAGTGTCCGAATGAGTATATGCTAGCTTTGGGAACAGAGAATAGGGCTAAGTGCAGATAGGAACAGGAGTCCTTCTAAAAGATGACAAAACTCAAGAAGGAAGGCCTTCTAAAATTGTTCATATTTTTAGGTGTTTGTTAAAGAAGATAAGGCTGATATCTAACAATGTCAATTAGTGTCAATTGCTAAAACCTTGGGAGGTTAGGAGATGAAGGGTGTGTTCAGAGGGTGGGGTCGTCGGGCTGACTTGGATAAAAAGAGAAGTCCTTCAGCAGTGAATACACGAGAGAAGCATCAGTCTGCCAGGACAATTTACAAGACAGTCTCTAGGAGAAGCCAACGAAACACTAATTTATCTAGATATCCAGAAGGTGTGACTCTGTAGGAATCATTCTAATGCTCTGCTATGTTCTAGGTTAATGTTCAATACCGTTGCTTGTGCTATAAATAGTAGTTTGTCTTCTCACCAGAGGAGAAGGTAAAAAGAGAACAAATAAAGGAGGAACATTTTTTATGTTTCGGATCATTATACAATATGAGGGAATTCTAGAGCAATGAAAGAAAATCTATAGAATTAAGGTCCTAGAAAATGATTTAGAAAAATCACAAGATAGTAAAATCAGGATTATTATCTATAGAAGACAAAATGCTAAGGATATAAGAAGCACATCCTTAATGATGTCCCATTTCTAACTCATGTGGGACAAATGTAATTGTGAGTAAAAATCAGCATTTATTTCTAATAATTCTGAATTTGAGGACCAAAAAGCAATATTTATTTTGCTAGAAAAGTGTTTAGGTCACCTAAATTATGTAAGGGATGATATTTTAGTGATTTTACCAAGATCTCTGTGAAAACCTTTGAAAGAGAAAAACAAAATTGCTTAGCAAAACCCTGAGGTAAAGAAGTTAAGGGGAGTACAGCAAATGGTCTACCCTAGAGTATAGTATACTGGGGTACCAGTCAGCTTTTGGAAGAATAGTATGGGTTTTCATGTGTTAATAGAACAGGTGGCTGAGAGTGCATAGTAAACATTGAATTTAAAAATCTGATACAATAATTTAAAAACACATATTTGGTGTGTGACTTATGATTGGAATACAAACATACAAGTGCAAATTAGCCTGGCTGTAGCTTATGTAAAATGTCTTTTGGGTATTCGTTGATTCTTCAGAGAATCAATGTGGGAATTGATGCATTAAATGAATAATAAATATTTATACCATATAATATAAAATATATGTTATATATAAATATATACAGAGTTCATGGTTCAACAACATCTGAAATATATGGTTCACATTTCTGGATCCCACCTTTTAAGGACACATTGCATGAACTAATGGTCATTCAGAGGAGCACAAACAAAAGGACTATTTGGCAATCATTTCATGCGAGAATTGGGATCATTTGCCAAGAGAGAGGAAAACGTTACACACTGCATGATTGTTCTTCCACATATTTGAAGAGGTGTGTTGAGGAAGGACCGGCCTCTTAACCACATTGGAGGGCAGAACTTGAACCAACAGTTTAAATTCCCAGAGAGATGGATTTTAGCTAAGTATAAGGCAAAGCTTTGTCTCTAAGGATAAAAGTGTCCCCACTGTGGACGAGTCTTCCTGTGAGCAGGGATGTGTCAGTCATTAGGAGTGATCAGGCTGGGGTTGCATGACCACTGCCAACATCGCTGCAGAGGATTTATTTGTTGTATGGAAGGTTGGACTAGGTTAATCTTGAGGTCCCTTCCAACTTTATAATTTTTGTTATTCTATGAAAATAAATTAATATCTATCTATTTCAGAATATGGTAGCTCTTTTTGTGTGGTTTATAACTTGTCTATAACAGTAAACTGAGGGAAGAAATTACAAAAAAAAAAAAAAGATAAAGATCAGTCAGAGTAGGATAAGAGGATATACTTCCAAACCGGAAACTTAGACAGGTATAATACTTGTTTAAACAACTGAGATAGATGATGGACAGATAGGCAGATATGCAGATAGATATAGGTACAGCTATGGATCGATATAGAGAGCTAGTCATTACTTTATAAACGTATCTCATATGCTCTAAAATATCCAGATATTGTAAGGCATCTTCCAGTGAGCAGTTCTCGAAGTGGCAAGGGAGGAGTTAATCTTTTGTCCTCAAAGCCCACAGGAATGTTTATCAACCCCTGCCCAGGCCTCCTTTCTTCCTTTGGGTGAGTTAAGTCAGCCTCTGCTTTGTTTGACGCTGCCCATTTGAGGAAAGCTTATCCCTGACCTTCTGCCAGAGAGACTGATGACAAGGACAGTTTGCACTAACCTTGACATTCACCAGGGTAAATGGCTTTTTCCACAAGTAGTCGGCAAACAAGGAGAGCCAGTCAAGAGCTAATGAATCTGCACCTGAGAGAAACTGAACAACAATTGTGCTTTTAAAGAAGAAAAGAGTCCTTGGAAGGTGTGGGTCCATCTAATGCTTAAAGGTTCAGGAGAAATTAACTCTTTTTTAGTCAATGCAGTTTGAAAAGAAATAAATAAAAACAACCTCTGATCTTAAAATCTGCCACAAGGGATCCTTTTAAAGTCTGTTCTTCTGGGCCTTCCTGCCTCCAGTGAGCTCTCAGTGCCATTCTGGGGTGCCCAGGAAGATGGGGTGAGGGTGTCCAGTGACCAGGACATCTAGGCAGAGATTTTAAGCCACCACTTATGACACTCAGCCCAAATCTTTCTTACTGAGTTCAAGGGAAATAAATGGTGAATCTCATTTTTTTAGAATGGCTCAATTTATCTACTATGTGTGCTATAAAAAATCCACAAAAAGCAATCCAGAATGGAATTTTCCTGTCATAGACAATCAGACAAACTAATTTTCCCCAGAGGATCCCTATGACCAGATATAAATCCCACTGGTCAAACTAAAAATTGAAGTAGTGTGATATTTTCCATCTAAAGCCTAACTCCACACCCTACAGATTCTGCCCTTGTTCCTCCAATATTGATTACTCTATTTTCATACTGTCTGTACATTACAGTCTCTAATATACCTTTGTCCTAAATACAAACTATTCTTTATTTTGGGTATGTGTACCTTGGCTCTTCACTAGACTTGTAATAAGTTCTTCAAGATATGGGACATTTTTAATCTACCACAATGTGCTGCTCAATTCTGGGATACTTAATAAGAGTTCAGCATGCTGGTGCCTTACAAAAATTGACCAACTATATTGTCCCAAGCTTCTATGCAATTTTTTGCTCATCACAATGTAAAATTAGTATCGTTGTTCTCAACTAGAGGACTTTATCCACCACCCAAAAAGTGCTTCTACATTTTCATTCTTCTCTGTTCTTTTATTATTATTATTGAGCATACACAGAGAATAATGCATAAATTTTAAGTGTACCATGGTAGACATTTTAATAAAGTATCACATCCATGCAAGCATCACAGATGAAGAAATTACACATAATCAATACACAGAAGGTTCCTGAATGCCCTATCACACTCCCTTCCAAGGTAATCTCCTGTGTAAAAATTCTTACAACTCAGATTCATCTTTTTAAAAAATTTTTTGATTGTTAAATAAATGGAATCCTACAGCAAACACTCTTATATATCTGAATTTTTTTTTGCTTAATGTTGTTTGTAAAATTCACCTATGTGGTTGAATGTAGCTATAGCTTGTTAATTTTCAGTGGCATAGAAAATTTCATTGTATGAATATACCATTGTTTATCCAATCTCCTGTTGATTAACATTTGGGTTATCTCCATTTTTAAAATTTTTATTTATTAGCAAGAACACTGCTGTGTACATTTTTATACATGTATACATTTCTATCGGGAGTAAAATTGCTAGGTCATAGGTAATGCATGTATCAGCTTTAGTAGATATTCTCCAATTTATTGCTTTCTTTTAATATAATCTAGCAATTATTTTAATATTTCTTTCTTTCTTTCAGCTATATTTCAGTTATGCATCCCTTTATTATTATGGTAGTGTTTACCCTAGATATTACAGTAGGAATCCTTGGCTATTACAATTTACTATAAGTTAATATTTTATCCAATTTTCTGACAATACAAGAGATAATTTCACTCTATTCCTCTCCCAAAATATATGTTATTGTTCCCTTTAATTTTCTCTACATTCCAAACCCCTCAAGAATAATTTTTAATATTTTCTTCATTCAGTGATTGTGTAGATTTATTGACATATTTACCATTATGTATCTCTTTATTTATTTTTAAACCTCTAAACTTCTCTCTGGGATAATTTTCCTTTTGTCTGTAGATCATCCTTTAATAATTTCTTTGTTATAGGTTAGTCAATAATGATTTCTCTCAGTTTTCCTTTTTGTTGAAAAATATCATTTATTACTGATATTTTCAAAAGAAAAATTTCTTGGATTTAAAAGTACAGTTTGACAGTTATTTTCTTTCAGCCCTTTCAGATTACATTCTATTGCTCTTTGGCATCATAGCTTTTTTTTGAGAAGTCAGCTGTAAGTTTGTTATTGTTGCTTTGAAAATAATTATCTATTAATGTAAACCAAAATGTCTATTTCTCTCTGTCTTTATAATATTTTCCCTTTGTCATTATTTATAAGCAGTTATACTATGTTGTGACAAGGTATATTATTCTTTGAATTTATTTTGTATTTGGTTCACACAGTTATTTACATCTGTGGCTTAATATCTTTTCTTAATTTTGGACAAGTTTTTACTATTTTCCCTTATAACATTGCTTCTGTCCCTTCTGTGACTCTACTTACACTTATACTAGAACTTTCCATCATGTTCTATATATCTCATATATTTTTCTACCATACCTCCATCTGGATATTTTTATTTCTGCTGCTGTGTCTAATGTGCAGTAAATCTATTTATTAAGCTCTTCAATGAGTTATTACATTTTTAAATACTATTATTCATATTTTATTATTTTTAGAAAATTATCTTATCATCTATTTTTTAAAATATATTGATCATTCTAAACTATATTAGAGACCCTGAACTTTAACTCCAACATTAATCATTTCTATATCTATTTAATTTTCTATTTCTTTCCTTTCAGTTTCCAATTATTTGGTCATATCTCTTGGTCTTCCTAGTTATTTTTGTCTGGCATTATATATGAAAAAAATTTATAGAGGCTCTGTGTAATGTTATCTTCCTCCAGATCATATTTATATTTCTTTGGCAAGCATCAGAATATGAATAGATTTCCTTGAGATCAGGAATTGTTTTGAAGCTGATTCACTCTTCCTAAGGGCTGTTCTATTTCTTTTTCAGGGCTCTCAACTGAAAGCTTCTATATTCCTTAGGTTACTCCAACTTGTCAAGCTCAACTCCAATTTTTGTCTTCCAAGCACCATAAAATTGTCAGTTGCTAAGCTGTTATTTTCTATCTGGTTTCCTTGACTCTTGCCATTTATAACCTCAGAATTGGCAAAGACCTTAAGAAGAAAAACAGTATCAAGTGTTGGACTTATATGTTTACATTGCCTTTTTCTCTGATACTTTCACCCCTCAAGGCCAGGCTGCCTTGGTAGCAGTGGAATCCATATTTTATCATCTAGATCCATATGACTACTGAAGGCTCTGAGCCACCACCTTATTCTTGGCTTTCCTTGGCCTTGAGAATCTTACACATGGTAAAATGCTTCAAGGAGAAAGTAGAAGACATTGTCAGCTCATCTCAATATGTTTTCTCTCCCTCTAAAAATTATAATCCCTTAAGTCCTGGATTCCTTTGCTGCTTGCAAATAGCTATATTTTGTAGTTTTTCTGGCTTTGTAGTTCTCTGTACAAGGCTCGGTCTGATATTGTCTACTCTTCACATCCAGATGATTATTAGTGCTTACATATTCAAATGCTATTCCAGGAGAGGGTAGTAATGGACCCTGGGCTTTTTCTTAATTGAAAGGACAAAGAAAAGGAGTAATAATGTGCAATGTTTCCATAACACTAGGCAATAATGGCTGGATTGGATGGACAGAATTTCTGTTATCTAAAATTTTATATGTATTCAAATAATTAAAAAAAAATTGATCTAGAAATTATTAGCTCACTTTCTTCATCAGGCAAATGAAGGAGCTGCATCCCAAAGCAGCTTAGGGTCCTACTCTAGGGCCAGCTGGTGAAAATCAGAATAGAGGGCACATCCCAGGTTTCCAAACTTTCAGTAAGGTGGCCTTTCCACAAATCCAGCTTTAACTTGTTTTTCAGAGTTCTATTGCTTCAGAGAGGTATTTCAAGGAAATCAGGAAATATCCATTCCAATTTTAATCAAAGAAGCTCTGTTTACCTTTTTCAATATTGGAATTCTACATAATATTTTCTTTGAAAAAAAAGGCCCTAATAAAAATAATTTAAAAGTCAATTATGCTATCACATCCCAATATTAGGACTATTTCTGTCAACAGGGATATATAAAGTAAGATCAAAATTTCCTTCCAGTTATTTCCTTCCAATTAGAAAGAGAGCTAAAATAGCTCTGCTTGATATCAGAGGACAGTGTGACATGAGGCATTTATTTTAATTTCTTTGAGTTTAAGTTTACCCATCTGTGTAGCAGGTAGTAATTCTAGTCCTTGCACAAAGTTGGCTGTGCAAGAAATACACATTTATGTATTCTTCTATGACTCAACTTAATTTTTATTTTGTCAAGATGGTTGAAATGTAATATCATTCATTTTGAGATGTCCCTCTTTTTCCAAGGCTGTTCCTAGGTTCTAGGAGAATTGTGTAGTGCCATGGGCTCATTGTGAAGAGGAGGGGATTGGCGATATCTGGTTGTTGATGATATGTGTCTATGATGGCAAACACTGAGACATCCATTTTCCCATGTGGTCCTTGTGGTCACTCTAGATAGGGTGCAGCTAAAGTACCCCCTGCTTCTATCTGCAAATCTCTTCTACCTCAGTGTCTTTCTCTGTTACTTTTACATTCTAATGTTCACTGGATATGGTAAACTTTTGAAGGGGCAGTCTATGCCTTGCTATTCTAGATACAGCATGGAGACATTTTCTTTTGGTGATTTTTTTCTTCCTTTAGCACACCCTGCATAATGGAAAACAAGTTGCCAATGCTACAAATCTAGGGGTTTCACTAGTTTTCCAGGATTTGACCCAGGGAGCCTGGCACTGGGCTTGACTTTCTTTGAGATTTAGCAACTTCTATGTATCCATCATTTCCTCCCCCAGTCCATGGTGGGAGACTGCTTCAGGGTGTGGGAAATTTTAGTTCTTTTATCATTCAGTTTATTCTCCAGTTGAGAGTTGATAATATAGAGTCATTTCTGTTGCCTCAAGGGTCTTAGCCTTTAAAATTCAAAGCTAAAAAAATGCTGCCCATCTTTCCTTTCTACTGTCACATCTCTTCCCTGAGGCAGAAGAATAGAATGGTCTAGCTGCCACTGGAATAATGGAGAAAGTGAGGAGAGGGAGGGTTAAAGGGATAGATGGATGGGTAGATTTCTCATATAACATGTTTTTTCAACTAGATTTCTAGATTTACTTCTAGTTTGGCTATTCTAGGATATAATAAAAATAATAGTTCCATAGTCTCTTTGCTGAGAACTTACTCTACCAGGTTACCATGCTAAGCACTTTACATACATCAATCATTTTTAACCTTCACAGTAATTCTAAGAGGCAGGTCATATCTTTAATTTGCTAATAAAGAAACACTAAGTCTTGGAATGGTTAACAAAAGTCATGGAGTTAACAAGTGGCAGAGCCAGTATTCTAGCCCAAATCTATCTTACCTTAGCACTTGTGCTCTTAATCGCTTTAAGCTAAGTCTTGGGATTCCACAACCTGTGTCAGAATACATTTGTGTTAAGCAGATGGAAAGCTGTAAAAGAAAGCAGCAAGGCATTGACATTAGGTATGAACCAGGCCAGAATGTAGTCTGTGATAAGTAATTGGCACATGCTCATTTAATCTCATTTAATCTACATAGAAAAAATTAAAAATTCTACTATCATTATCTTCATTTTATAGATGAAGTAACTGAGGCATAGGAAAGATTTGAACCCAAGCATTTGGGCTCCAGAGTGCTCTTTCTTAACCACCATATTTTGCTGTCTTTCCCGGAGAAGAAACAGGAGATTGGTGGGTACCCCTAGGAAAAGCCTGCCAAGTGATAGACAAATGTATAACTTCTTCAACTTCTCATGGGATTCCCATATCCATGGCTTCTACCATCTGAAGGCTTCCCAAACAAAACTGTGCATAAGGAAGAAGATAATATTTAATTTCTTTTCCAGGCAGTTGGGTCTCAGAGGCATGCTTCCTGGTTTGAAATTTGAGGATCTCCAGATAGACAAACTCTGCAATCCAACAAGGGTCAGTCTACATATTAGCCACATAAATAACACCTTAACCATTAGTGCAAAGCTGATTTCTAGCTCTCAGTTCAGTTCTTCTTTTTGATGACAGGGCATATCATGAATAACAGAGAATGCAAAAAGTCAAGGAGCTGCGTGATTCCAAAAGTAGTTTTATGTTTGCTCTTACATCCTCTGCAGCCTGAACCTTTCTAACATTGTCACATGTTGAGTCCTCTGTCTTCCTTTATTTTCCCCACCCCATTTTCTTTATTGTGGCTGTTGGTGTGTGTGTGTGTGTGTGTGTGTGTGAATATGTATTTATAACAAAATGACACCCTGGTTGCAATTTGCAAAATAAAGACATAATGAATGGAAACATATTTTGATTTTTAATGCACTGGTTTCAGGTTAATAGATTCATGTTGTTCATCATAAGTAGGTCATTTGCTGGAACCCCATCTCTGTATACTTCTTTCTTCCACCATGGGCAGCTGCCTGCATGCTGCAGTCCTCCTCAGAAGTCTGCAGGAGATGGGCAAACATCATTGAGCTTTCCCTCCAATGAACACCTGTGATTGAACTCAGCCATAAACCATCCTCACAATCTTTTCTACTGTTTACTCCCTGTAAAGTGTAACAGTGAAGTAATAATCTTCTGTTTCTGCAGGTAGATCTCAGCTGGGTTGGCTTATTGCACTTAATGGACTTAAACAGAACATTTGCAAACTTCATAATTACATTGACTTACTTGCTCCCTGCTTCCTTTTATTGCAAAGGGCACTAAAGCTACTGAGCTGTCATGGGTGTGCAAGCCTATAAAATTATCCTAGATGCTTGACTATTGTAATTTTATACCTTAGTCAGAAAGAAGGTGCTATGATAGGGAATCTAATTCTTTTCTGCTATCAGCTCTTAGGTGAGGTCCAGTTTATCAAGGGCCCCTGATGATTACGAATATGGACAACTCTTAGTTATCTAAGCAGGGATTACTCATGTGGCTAATATCTATTCTCAGATTGGCATCATCAGTTTTAGCCCCTGGTGTCAAGGAGCTGACAAAGAATTTGAGTGTCATCCTAAAGTAATTCAACCTTGTCCCTAGATCACCACCTCACCCCCGTGTAACACTCATTGTATTCAAAGTAATAATAGAAAGCTCGTCTATTTGCTAATATGCTTGTCAACATACCTCTGCTAGAGCATCACATATATTAGGTATGCAGGGAGGGTATTTTCCCAAAAGCTGAGACCTTTTTGTATTCTGGGTTCTGACACTTACTAAATGGATGGCCTTGAGCAAGTCATTTGATCATTCTGGATTTCAATTTCCTTTTACTTACAATGACAGAATTGTTGTATTTTGGTGACCTTTCAGGGCCTTTCTATCTCTGCAGTTTCCCTTATTACACTCTGGAAACCACACAAAACTTCCTCTCCACATTTTCTATAACATGCCTTTAAAAGCCTGTCTGGTTAGCATGTCACATGTTAGCTCATCAGAGGAGCTGAGGAATCAGTCCTATGGTTTGGATGTCTAGCACGTGCTAAGTGCACTGTGGGTTGTTCTGCACTCCTCCCAACAAATTGATACTGAGCAGAACTGGGGAAATTGCTTAACAAGCCTCTGTCTTTCTTCTTTCCATACAATAAGCCTTGAATGTTGATTACATTCAGATCACACTAAAATTTTTCATCCATTTAAAGAAATTTATGCTCTCCATTCAGAACTTTATATATACATATTTTTCCACTAGAAATCATTTGCCTTTTTTGAACAGATACTATATTTATTTAATAAGTTTGTGAAAACTAATTTTGGGTGTTGCTGCACATTTGCTCCAGATATTAATCTATTTTAAAACTACAATAAGCTAATATTTGCCAGCAGAGGATCCTATTTGAGGTTCACTGAGGCAACTGGAGATGCTGGCAAGGGAAAATTCTGGTTCTGTTAGCCAGCTTCCTGCTTATGGCTCGGGATTCTACATTGCACAGACTATCTCTCTGCTTTGAAATCTGAATACAAATAACTTTTCAATAATTAGTAAGGTTTTTTTTTATCACATGCATAAAAACATTGTAAAGTTGTGAAAAACACTAATGTTATTTTAATTGCTTCTAAGTTACCTATGGGAGTTATATTTTCAGAAGACTACTCTTATAGTAGTCACAGTTGGGAAGACATATCTGAGTCCAGAGAGAAATACCTTTTAATTCCTTTATCTCCTCCACTTCCTCCCATTCCCTGTCCAAATACTTGTTTATCTTTTTTATATATAAAGTCTTGTCTGACACCTACATTAATTCTTTTTAAAGACAGTAAATGGGAGGTCAAGTGCACACATAAAGAAACAGCTAGAAATAGCTAGATGAAAGAAAGGTTAAGGGGCAGAAGGGAAGTGTCGTCTGCCATCAACAAAGCTAGGTATTGAGCAAGTAAGTGCCAAACTGCACTCCCAAAATACAGGTGTAATTTGTACTTTAGTAAAAGTGTCATGAAACATGCAATTAACATTTTCTCTTCAAAATCACTTTCTTTTAAAGCAATGGAAATTTGATAGAATTATTGGAACTCCCTGGTCACTCTGGATATAGTGCATTGGGAATGCACAGTTGAATTGTCAAGCAGGATTTGGGCATTCATTTCCATTTGGTAAGGAAGGACACAGCATCTTCCAGTTGGATCTTACATACAAATCCCCTACGCACTTCCCACCACCTCATCAGGGAAGACTAATCAAGACTGATGGCTATAGGAGCTTGTCTGGCTGCCCCATGCTGGAGTCCCCATCAGCTCTCCCTTCCCCATAGACTCTACACAGCTCCCTAGCATTCTCCTTCCATCTCTGCTTCTCCCTTCACCTCAGTGCTGGGCCATGGGAAGTCAGCTAGAGTAACAAAATAAACAAAGGCCAGCTCCCCTTACCTGTGGCTCTACTTTAATGAATTCAATACACAAAAATATTCTTCAGGGTAGTGCTCTTGCTTTTAGATTAACAGTGGTTGGCAAGGGACTGACTTTGACTGATAAACATTCCTGTTGGCCTATACTAAATTCCAGTGCAAATCTCTTCGCTTCTCCAGATCTGACTGGCTACACATTTCCCCAGGTTGTGGGATTATGGCCAGCTGCTTGGAGCTGCCACTGCTCAACAGGTGGGATGGTAGGTGGAGGGGCCTATTGAACCCAGCTGGTGGATATTTTGCCAGAGAAGAAGGTGGCATGTGTGCCAACATAAATTCTCACTGTTATCAATTCTCCCATATGAACTGGTGATAATATTTTATAGTACTGTGACTAACATCCTATCATAACTACATTGTTGTAATTTCAGAAACCTCAATATTATGAGCTACATAGAATTTCCAAAAAAGAATGCATTCTGAATTTCAAACAACTGAGTTATAAAGAGCTTATAGAGTATCACCTTCACACCTTTTTGTAATATATTTTGGGACAAAATAAGAAGGATTAAAAACATAATAGTTATGTTTTAAATGCAGTTGACACATTTTTAGTTTTTAAAAATAATACTGAATATTTGAATAAAGCTTTAAATTTATATATATGCCCACACACAGACACCTTTGTGCCACTTCATTTGATCTTTCAAACTGGGTTTATTTATTTGTTTGGCTGCAAGTTAGCAGAAAACCTGGCATCATAGCTTAAATAATTCAATCTTTTTTCTCATTAAATAGGATGTCTGTATTAAGTGGCTGCTGATATTAGTTCAACCTTTCAACAAAGTAAGGGTTAGCGTCATTGCAGTTCTTTTGTTTTATTCCTCATACCTGTAAGAGAGTTGCTGAAGTTCTCAGGGCAGAAAGTAATGGAAGAAGGGAAGGCGCAATGCCAGGCTCTCTGTACTTTTTATAAGAACATAAATCTCTCCCAAAAGTCACTCCTCCCACCAACAGACTTCAATGCATGTTTTACCAGTGAAAATGGTGTCACGTAGCCAGTGATTTCCATATGCAAGGAAATTTGAGAAAGTGAGTATCTGTGGTTTTCCACCTTCTATAGAAGTGATGAAGGAGTCTTTTGAAAATGGGGGCTAGTTTAGTCAATCAGCAAGATCTTACATAGTAGACATTTAGCCACCTAATAAACAAGAGAAGATTAACTTAGACTTGGTGGAGTTTTATACATGCAGGAGTGCCAGGATGAGAGTAAGGAAGCTCCCATTCTACCGCTGACTCCGTTATTTCCTGGTTTTTGATCTTGAGCAAGTTATTTGATCGTGCTGAGTTCTTGATTACTTACTTGTTTACAGACACAAGATTAAGTCTATGGCCTTTAAGGCCTCTACTGGACATAACATCTTATGTTTCTAAGAAAGATCTCTTTATACACAGCTATATAGTACTGTGATCAATATGAGAACAAAATACAGTGTTCTTTCACTAGACCTCTGTGTTTAAGGTTGCTATAAACTTTTGAGGGAAGTGAGGAGAAGGTGGAAAAAAGGGATAGGGATGGTAATTATTAGAAGAATAATATAGGAGGGCAGTGGGGTTGAAAACCAAGAAATTCTTCCTCCAAGCCACAGAGAACAGGAAAAAAAAAAAGACTATTAGAAGCTGATAAGGTTTCAAACAAGGGCACCAAATGCACTCTTCTTCCAAGAAGAAATGCCTAAAGTGTTTGGTAGAGGAGAAGCAGAAGGAGCTCCAGGTCCTCAGAACATGTGAAATGGTGAGTATAGCTAGATCACCTGTTCAGACGAGGTCAGCTGGATGGTCCAGTCTGATTTGTGAAAAACCTTGGGTATAATATGAATATAAATAAAACAAGTCTGCTTTGACTCAGGTTTTATGGGCCTGCACAAAAAATATAATGAAGAATTGCTGTTAATTTAGCTGTGCTTTATGGACCATTACTATATGAAAAATGGAAATTACAAAGGCAAAAATAGAGTTGGGGGTGTGCTTTATGTTACACATAAGGATATCTTGCTCTATGTAAAGAGATCTCTAAGATTATTTAAAATAGCAAACTTCCTAGACTTTTACATGTAAGAATATAGATATAGTTAATTACTTAACAGAGTTGGGGGTTAGAGGTATATTGATTGGAAAGATGAGTTGAATCACTTCCACTTGACTTGACTTGAATGGTAAAAATGAAGGTAAAACTGACCTGTAATAATCATGGTAGGGAAGAAAGAGATTTTGCATATGCAATTTAAAGGATACACCTTTTTCTATTATATACCTGTGTCTGAATAATCATTTTTTTGTGAAAGTACATTTGGATCCAAATCTGCTTCATTATTCCTTCCGTGCTTCCCTTTTTAATGTTGTTAAGTGTAGTGTCCTACCAAAGAGATAGAAAGGGCTGAAAATATCACCATTCCACTAAGAAAAGATTGTGTCCCAACATACCAACAAATATTCCTGAGTATCAATATATTCTGAAATTTTTTATAATGTAACTGACAAAAATTAATTAGGCTGCAGTTTAAACATATCCCCTTAAATTAAGTGAAAAAAGAAATTGGTCGTAGATTGTCAGATGTGCAGTTGTCCTCCTTAGTGTGATAAAATGATATTTTTGAAATATTAACCATTTTTTCCTCAGATATACCTTCTAACTGGACTCTCCTCTAACTTTACTAATATGAATTTAGGTACCAGATAGACAATTCTGAGCTTATCTCAAAGAAGGAAAGTGCTAACCAAGAAGAAGGACATTTTTTCATGTTTTTAGTTTCAAAAGCCCAGACTCTAAAAATGATGGAAGGAACTCAGGGTATATAAAAGGGACATGGAAAGATACAAATGAAATCAGAACAAGGCTTCCCTCTGAGACTAACTATTCCCAGTCCAAACAGAAGGATAAGGGGAAAAGCAAAAGGCTCCTAGATGTTTGCGGATCTCTGTGCCCTGCCCTTTCATTCTGTGGAATTCAGGGGATGGCCAATTTCCCCTACATGATAAATTTGAGAAGACTAAGACTATCTTAAGTAGTTCCTCTAGAAGGGAGGGAATATCTTGTTTTGTCTTGGTAGATGTGACCTCATAGAGATCTCATGTCCCAACATGACTTGAGCCTAGTATTTTCTCAGAACACAGAGGATATAGCATAGCATTAGCATATCTGGACCTGAAGGACCACAGAAACTGGAATGTCTTAGCAGTGACATAAATGGACTGAAGTACAAGGACTTTAAGGGTCAATGAGCATCTTAGTGGTTATCAACCTATAGAACAAGATGGAAGATCACATGCTTTCTTTCCCCACCTTGATGTTAGATAACTTTAAGGTACTTATACAAGAACATAAGAAAAAGTTTATGTAAATTGAATGAGACTAAATTTTAGTCAGCATGATTGAATCTGAGCTTATCATAGAAATTCAATTAAACTTAAAAAAATATATTTTCCTTATAAAATTTGAATTTATAATCTAAAATTCATGTTATATTTATCTTAAGGTTTACAGTGTTGGTGTGGCTACACAAGGGCACACAGAGAAGTATAATAGACATAGGAGACTGATAAGGGAGGAAGGTCAGGAGGAGGGTGAGGGATGAAAAAATACCTATAAGGTACAATGTATATTTGTTGAGTGATGGGTACACCAAAAGCCCAGACTCCACCACCTAGTAGCCTTACAACTATGAAACCTGTCACAAACAGCAGGACAACAGCTACTGGGTGGGGGTGGGGATAGATTTGGAACTTCCCACAAAGCTCCATCCTCAGAGAGTTGTCATTATTTGACTTTCTGGCAATTCAATGGAAAAGCCTTATACACATGACCTGTGTTAATTGACAGGACTCAATGATCACTCAGTGGGAAAAACAATTTCCCCACAATATTTGTTGAAAAAAAACAGTGGCAATTCTTTAACATTGCAGTTGCCTCAGGTAAAGATGCCAAAGTATATAAGAGGCAGACCATAAAACCTAAAAGGAAAAGTAAGAAGATTTGGTGCCTCTAAGAGGCTTTGAAAAGCTCCAAAATATTCTTAGGGATCAAGAAGGCCACAGGCATGTGCAGAGCTGTGTACATGTCCAGAAAAATATTAAGAAGAGCCTAATTCCTCACTTCTGGCTAAAGTTGGGGCTATACACAGCAGGAATTGAAGGCTAATGTAGAGTTATAAACTACCAGAGTGCTGAAGGTGAACCCAACACACATACACAACCTCTTAGCAAAGGCTGGGATAATAATAGGTTCCTGGAATTTAAGGAAATCTATATCCAATCACTGGTAGAACACTAACTGAGCAGAGACTTCAGTGTCTCCACATATAAAAAAATATAAATTTTAGAAAATTAGTACAATAAAGTCACTAAAAAAGAAAACTAACAAAATAGCAAACAACCAGAAATAAAATTTAAAAAAAACTGGAAGGAAATATTTGATTTCTGGAGATGCCACGTTTCATTATTTAAAATGTACAGTTTTCAATAACAATAATATATAAAAATAAACAGGACAATATGGCTAATATACTGGGGTCAAAATAGCAAATAGAAACTATCCCTAAAGAAACCAAGATGTTGGCCTTATAAGATAAAGACATTAAATCAACTATTATAAATATGTTCAAGTAACTAAAGAAAATTATGTGTAAGCAGTTAAAAAAATTCATGAGAACATTCTCTCACGAAATAGGCAATATCAGTAAAGAGAAAATAATTAGAAATAGAACCACACAGAAAATCTAAAGTTTAAAAATACAATAAATGAAATACAAAGTTCACTAAAAGTTTTCAACAGCAGATTTGAGATGGCAGAAAAAGAACCAGGAAACTTGAAGACAGGTTAATTGAGATTATGCAGTCTGAGGAAGATAAAGAAAAATAAATGAGAACAAATGAACAGAGCCTTGGAGATCAGTGGAACATCAAGCATACCAACTTACACATAAAGGTTGTCCAGAAGGAGAGGAAAGAGAGAAAGAGAAAGCACATATGAAGAAATAGTGGCTAAAAACTTCCCAAATTTCATGAAAAACATAAGCTACACATCCAAGAAGCTGCATAAACTGTAAGTAGGAGAAACTCACCTAGACACATCATAATCAAACTACCAAAATTCAAAGACAGAATCTTGGAAAAGCAGAAGCAAAGCAAATCATCAAGTACAAAAGTTAGTATCTCATTGGAAGTTATGGGGCCCCCAAAGCATGGAATATTGCATTCAAAATGCTTTAGAAAAGACTCTCAACCAGTAATGCAATATTTAGCAAAACTCTGCTTTGAAAATGATGAAATTAAGACATTCTCAGACAAAGAGAGAAATACTGGCTAACTAATTCCAATGATATATAAAATCAGTTATATATCTTGGTCAAGTGAGATTTATTCATAGAATGCAAAGTTAATCTTATATCCAACAATTATTTAAACAATATATTATATATTAATAGTAAAGCCCAATAACCACATGATCATCTCCATAGACACAGAAAAAGCATCTAACGGAAACTAACACCCTTTCTTGGTAAAAGCAATGAACAAAGAATACAAGGAAAGTCCTTAATCCTATAAAGGAAATTCAGAAAAAACCTACAGCTAACATCATAATTAATGGTGAAAGACTGAATGGTTTTCCCTAAAACCAGGGACAAGAAAATATGTCCTCTTTCTCCATGTCTGTTCAACATTATATTGGAGGTAACAGTAAGGACATTTCAACAGTAAGGACAATTAAGAGAAAAAGGCACCAGATTAGAAAAGAAGAAATAAAACTATCACTATTCCTAGATTATATAATCTTATATGAAAAAATCCTAGTAACACACACATACACACACACACACACTAACATAAACACATAGATGTTAGAACTCATAAACAAGTTCAGTAAGGTTGTAGGATACAGTACCAGGATATAAAATCAATTGTATTTTCATATGTTTGCAATGAACAATCTAGAAATAAAATAAAGAAAACAATTCCATTCACAATAGTATCAAAAAGCATAAAATACAGAATAACAGCAAGCAAACATATAAAAAAATGCTCATCATCGCTAATCATCAGAGAAATGCAAATCAAGACCACAATGAGATACCACCTAACCCCAGTGAGAATGGCCTATATCAAGAAATCCCAAAACAACAAATGCTGGCGAGGATGTGGAAAGACAGGAACTCTCTTACACTGCTGGTGGGACTGCAAATTAGTGCAACCTTTGTGGAAAAGAATTTGGAGATACCTCAAGCAGCTAGAAATAGAAATACCATTCGACCCAGCAATAGCATTGTTGGGCATCTACCCCAAAGAGCATAAGACATTCTATTATAAAGACATCTGCACCCGTATGTTTATGGCAGCACAATTCACTATTGCATGGTCACGGAAACAACCCAAGTGCTCGTCAGTTCATGAGTGGATAACTAAAATGTGGTATATGCTCACAATGGAATA
>VBSM01002608.1:128384184-128443085 GCA_008086735.1 Cheirogaleus medius
ACAATATTTGTACCCCCATTATATGATGAAATAAAAGGAAAAAAATTAAAATTAAAAAAAAAGCATAAAATACTTAGGAATACATTTAAGAAAAGAAATGAAAGACATACAGTAAAAATGGCAAAACATTGTTGGAAGAAATTAAAGGAGATATAAAGAAATGGAAAGACGTGATATTTCCATGGATTGGAAGAGTTAATATTGTGGTGATGGCAATATTCCCCAAGTTGATTGACATACTCCACACAATTTCTGTAAAAACCCTAGGTCCCTTTTATTGTTGCAAAAATTCACAAAGCTGATTCTCAACTTCATGTGAAAATGCAAGGGACCCAGAATGGCCAAAACAAACTTAAAAAATAACAATGATAAATAATAATTGTTATTTTGTTATTTTGTTATTTTGTTATTTTGTTATTATAGCAGTGATGGTTCCTGTAATCTTTCGCTGGTTCTTCCTCATCTTTGACCTGATGTCTATCTAGAACTCAAAAGAATTAACAAGAAAAAGTCAAACAACCCCATCAAGAAATGGGCAACGGAAATGAATAGAAACTTTTCCAAAGGGGAGAGAATAATGGCCTGCAAACATATAAAAAAATGCTCAATATCTCTAATCATTAGAGAAATGCAAATCAAAACCACCTAACGTGAGACAACAGAGGCAGACAGAATGCTGAAATCAAAATAGTAAGAAACTGGGATTCACCTAGTTCTAGTTCACATCCTGCCTTTATGTAAAAGTAAAAATTCTTCATAATTTGTCTTTTAAGCAATGGAAATGGAAATAATTTTCATTACTCGTTATCAAATTAGGTTACAGGAGAGAAGCCAAATATTAAATCATGCAAAAATTTTTTGAGCAAAGTTTCATCTCTTGCAATTCACAAGGGGAGGGCATAAAATCATATATATCCCTGATATCTCCTTTGTCCAAAAAATAATCATACTACCAAATATCTTTTTAGCACATTTATAATTATAAAGGATATTTCATACCATATTACAATAGCTTCCATTTCTTAGATTTCAACCTTCCCAAGGATAGGAGTTCTGTTATCACAGGTTATTCACCTTTGATTCCTTGCACCTAACAATGACAGGTACACGGAAGATGTTTGGTATGTTTGCCAAATATTAGAATGACTTAAAGTTTTAGATTTGGTAATAGGATAAGGAATCATTTGTTCCCAGCCTGTAAAGATATTTCATACCCTAAAAATTATTAGAAGGAATGTGGACTTCTGCTTCTGGCAATGACAGTAGCTGGTACTGGACCCACCCCCTTGACATAAAAAGATATAAAACTGAACAAAATAATCGAAGCAAATGTTTTCAGACTTTGGACAATAGGCAGCACAGTACTTTGATCCCTGAGAAAGGGGAAACAAATGAGGTGAACCCTATAATTATTCTAGCTTTTTGCCTGGAAGCACTTTCCAAATCAAGGTAGAGGGAGGGAGATAGCAAGCAGCATAGTGGCTACCGAGGCAGATGTCATAATTGGAGGCAGTAGGAAATTTGCTGGGCAGGGCTCCAGAGGGGACCAAGTTGTGCAGAGAAGGAGCACGAGAAATAAGCAGAAAGGTCTTTTTAAATCTTTGGCTTAATGCTAAGCTGCACGTGCACATGGGGAAACCCCACAAAGGGCTGGTGGAGAGCAGCTTCTGGGGAACTGTGGGTTGGACAGATACTGGAGAGGTTCCACAGCGACAGGATTTCGATCAGCCAAAGTGAAGAACTGAGCATCTTACTGAACACCTGAGGCATTTTTTGAGACTTTAGAAAAGCTACAGATTAGGATTAGGAAAAATTAAGAGCTACTTTAAAAAATCACTAAAATAAGCTTTGAAATGATCAAACTAATCTGCAGAAAATTAAGTGCTTCCCAGAACAAAACTAAATACTCTATAAAGAAAGTAAACAAAGTCTAGACTCTTAACAATGTAGCAATCTCAACATCCTGCACTAATAAAAAAATTACTAGATACTTTAAGAGTGGGGAATATGATCCATGTCTAGGAAAAAATTTGATCAATTAAAAAATACCCAGAAATTACTGAACAGATGAAACATACTCAAGGGCTTTAAAACAGCTATTATTGATATTCTAAAGAATTCACAGAAGAACATAAATATAATGACAAAAATAATGGAAAATATAAGAAAAAAACCAAATGGAACTTTCAGAGGTAAAATTGGCAATATATGAAATAGAAAATTTGCCTGTTTCACTTAAGATCGGAATAGATACTGCAAAAGAAAACTGATGAACTGAAATGTAATAGAATAGAAACTATTTTATGTACTGGTAATAGAGCATATATAGACTTATAGAATAAGTAGACAAAATCAAGGATATAGAAGAGATGAACAACTCTATCAACTAGATTAACCTAACTGACATTTATAAAATACTACACACAGAATAACAACAAAATACACAATCTTATTGAGTGATCATAGATTAATCACTAATATAGATCACCTGCTGGGCCATAAAAGAAGTCTTAATAAATACCAAAGGGCTAAAATTATACAGAGTCTGCTGTTTTACCAGAAAAGAGTTAAATTACTAATCTATAACAAAAACATCAGAAAATCCCCAAATATTTGGAAATTAAGCAACAGAATTTTAAATAGATGGCAAATCAAATAAAACAGGCAAAACCAAACTATTTTGACATAAATGATAACACGAACAAAATACATTAAAATTTGGGGATGAAGCTAAAGCCATCGTAGAAAGAAAATATTTGAATAGATACTTCATAAAAGAAGATATAATAGCCAATTAACACATGAAAAAATGGCAACATCACTAATCATTAGGAAAATACAAATAAAGACTGTAATGAAATGACTCCATTTCACATTCACTAGAATGGCTAAAATTTAAAAAGCTGACAATACCAATTGTTGGCAAGGACATAGAGAAATAGGAACTTTACTCACTGCTCCTAATTGTATAAATTGGTACAGCCACTCTGGAAAACAGTTTGACAGTTTCAAATCCAGTTAAGTACATTCATATGAGCCAGCAATTTCACTTCTCTGTATGTATCCAAAGGAAATGAAAGTGTACATCTACAGAGACTTTTATATAAATTTTCATAGCAGCTTTTTTTTATAAACGTGCCAAACTGGAAAGAATCCAAATATTCAGTACTAGATGAATACATAAACCAACTATGGTATATCTATTCAGAGGAAAACTACTAAGCAATAAAAATACAAGAACTGCAAATCTTGCAACAACATCAGTGAATCTCAGGAATATTTTGCTGTGTGGAATAAAGCAGTCAAAAGAGTATCTATTATAATATTTCACTGCTATGATGGTCTAGAAGAGACAAAATAATCTATGATGAACATATTTTAAAACGAAACAAGCAGTAGCCTTTGGCAAAGTGGGTGGGAATTGACAGAGGAGGGGCACAGGGAAACTTCTGTGTGTCAGAAATTGGAAATATGCATTTTTAAAAACCTTTTGAGCTATAAAATGTACGTTCTGTTTTTACTTCATTGTGTATAAATTATACCTCAATAAAAACAAATTAAATCATAGCAGAGATTAATGTGTCAGGTTATCTTTTTATTTTCCTAAGAAAATTTGAAAATAACAAAATAGTGACAACAAAAACTGCCATTAGCATTTCATGAAAAACAAATATTTTAATTTCCCAAAAGAAAAAGGACATTTCAGAAAGGAGATAATCCTTTATAATGAACAAATTTAGCAATATGAATAGCTAAATTAATTGCCTGTCTTTTTCTCATTTGATCACTTATTTAAAAATTTCATCATTGATTGACATGCTTTGCTGGGCCAGCCCATTTGATATAGTCAAACCAGAGTTGCCAGATCTAGCAAATAAAAATACAAGGCATCATATTTGCATAAAATATATACTGCCAGATGTTGCATAGGACATACTAAAAAATTATTCATTTGCTTATCTGAAATTTATATTTAACTAGGTGACCTGTATTTTACTGGGCAAATCTAAGTCAAATTGCTCTTTTGAATACAACAACAGCTCAGAAATGCTGAGAGATTTTCCCAAGATTTAAGTAATAAAAATATTGCAATTAGTGTCTTGGCTCCTCATTTGCAATTTAATATTTGGGGTTAGTTAAAATGAATGGTCAATTTTTTGGAGCAGAAATATGCAATAGTATTTCGCTTCTGAAATTATGCTAAATTATGTTTTCCTCTTAGAAGTATGATGATATGATCAGTCAAAAGTCAATCCAATAGCACCATGGAGGCATATTCAGTGAGCACTTTTATGTATCTCATTTTCTTCCTCTTTAAATGGGTTATAGAGGATAGGACCAGCTTTATAGCTTTGTAGTGAGGATTAAATGAGATAATGCATGTCAGTCATGCCTCACCTGGTGTGGCCCTTGGCAGGTATCCAGTAAATAGCGAGGGCTTCTGAGTCTCCTTCTCCAATGTCACTCTTCAGTGCTATTATTATTATTATTATCTATTTAAAAATGGACATGCCTTTCAAAAATATTGCCCTTACACATGTGAAGTAGCCAGCTACATGGAGGTTATATCTATGTACTAGATAATTAAATTAATTAACTTGAGAACATATTGCGACCTAAAATACTCAGACAATAGTCCCTGTGCATAGGAGTTTTTGAGTTTTCCTTGCACTTTTGATACAGGCTAACTCCCTACCATGCTTAGGAGGTCCAAGAGTGCTGCTCCACCTCCAGCCCCATCGCCCGTCACTCCCCTCCTCACTCACTCTTCCGAGCCACTGAGCAAGTGTTTACTTATGACATGGTCTTAGCTCATTCTGTACTATCTGCCTAGAATGTTCTTCCTTGTATTCCTGCCTAGAATTGTTCTTCCTTGTGTAAAAAGCTCTTTCCTGTCCTTTATGTCTCAACATAAATGTCACCTCCTCAGAGGGGCCCTTTTGACCATTCTAGTGATCACTTTTTGTTATTTTCTCTCTCAACCCCTTGTTTACATCCTTCAGAGCACTTATTGCCTGAGATTATTCCGTTTATATCAGCCTGCCTGTTCATTACCATCTCGCCCATTAGAAGGTGGGTCGGGATGGCTGGCTGGCATGGTCAGCATGGTTTTCTTGGTCCCTGATGCTTGGCACAGAGTTTCACGCTGTCTGAAGGGGAAAGGGCCACTTTCTGCTCTGCCCTTCCCAGCTCTGACCACCCCTTCTCACGTCCTCAATGAGGCTCCCGGGTCCTCTTCACCCCCAGCTCCAGGTCCTCTGTTACAGACCCTCATAGTAAGTTGCTGTCACTTATCACAGCTTCTAATCATGCAACCATTTGTGCAATTAGTTGAGTAAAATCTATCCCTCTCACTAGGCTGTGGGCTCTGCTGCCCTGCTCAGGGTCAATTTGTTCACCTCTGCACCTCTCATTTCTTCCACAGTGCCTAGCACACAGGACTACATAAAAAGTATGAAAATGACACGATATAACTATTTTTGACCCATCAAAATGGCAGTTTATCCTGGCTCAACTTAAGTCCTCATTAAGTGACTTTTTGCTCTGAAATTATGCTAAACTCTGTTTTCCCCTTAGAGTTCTAGAAACATACATTTCCTAGTGGGCATGTCTTACCTTGTGCTGTAAAGCTGCAGTCCCCAACCCCCAGGCCGTCGACCAGTACTAGTCCGTGACCTGTTAGGAACCAGGCCACACAGCAGGAGATGAGCGGCAGGTGAGCAAATGAAGCTTCATCTGTATTTACAGCTGCTCCTCATCACTTGCATCACCGCATAAGCTCCACCTCGTATCAGATCAGTGGCATTAGATTCTCATAGGAGCATGGACCCCACTGTAAACTGCACATGCGAGGAATTTAGGCTGCACACTCGTTATAAGAATCTAATGCCTAATGATCTGAGGTGGAGTTGAGGCAGTGATGCTATCACTGGGGAGTGGGTGCAAATACAGATTATCATTAGCAGAGAGGTTTGACTACACAATGATGTAATGTGCTTGAATCATCCCCAAACCATTTCACCCACCGACCCTCCAGTCCATGAAGAAATTGAAGAGCAGCAGAAGAAAAGGTAACAAGGCCTGTGGGACATTCTGGGGTAGCAAAGTCTTGCTGTACCTGGCTATAAAAGTTCATCGCTGGGCCAAGCTGTACTTTTCTGTGTGCTTTGTTATTTTGTCCACATCTCTCTGTTATTATTATAGGGGTCAGTTGTGTGAGAAAGCCAGGGAGCCTGGAGATTGTTAAGCACCAAAATCTGTTTAATATATATTTCATATGGGCATATTTCTTACACCTAAAAAAAGTCAAATGCCATAACAATCATTTTAATATCCCACATTTCCTTTTCGTGGACTGTGCTTGCTCTGCTACAGTCTTCAAACATGCTTCCTATCCCAACATATCATTTCTCAACCTCCACTTGCTTCTTTCCCCACTCCAATCTTCACTTTCTCCACTCTGCTGGAAAAAATGGTCTGTAGTCCATAGAAAGTGTCCTAAACTTTAATCTATCAACACCATTCACATGAGTAAGGAATTTTTATTACTCACCCTTCGTTTATACCATGGAATCAACCACATTGCCCTCTGGACCTCTCCGGGAGCAGAACTAATAGCACACACACCTTCCTCCAGCATATGTTATCGTGGAGCCTGGATGGGTGGGCATTTCCCCTTGGTGTATTTCCACCCTCCTCTGTCATGTGTGATTCAACATCAGTGCAGTTTGAATCATGGGATATACCCCTGCCTTGTGCCATTTGTTAGGATCTGTTTGGAATGAAGAGGCCAGGAAGGGAGGCTTTAAATGAGCAAAAGGAATGAAGGAGGAAAGAAGCCAGTATATCAACAACAGAGATTTTACTGTGGTTAAATGGGGGATTGTGATCAGATGGAGGCTGATTAATATTGTCAATGTTTATCAACGATGACTAGTGATGGGATAATAGTCACGGACAAGTATCTTCAGCCTAGAATCCTGGCAGCCCTGCTCTAGATAACAAACACTCAACATCATTACCAGATTAATAAAACATATTTCACAAAAGCCATTGCAGGTCTTGCGCAGTGATTTAACACTTCTAGAAAACCAAACAAGACACTAATTTGACTGAGTGCTGCATTTGCCCTATCCTGAGGTACAATGGCTTTATTCATTTGAATGTTCTCAGGATTGTATATTTGGGGGATGGAGCTTGGAGCGGGCCCTTTTCCAAAACTACTCTATGAAATCACCCAAACAGAGCTAGAATTATTATATTAGAAGATGATATGAGAACTTATGGAGAAAGGTGGTGTGTGGAGTAACCTATTTGTGAACATTTCATTCTGTTTGACCTCCTAGCATCTGAAATCTTTTCTTTTATTCGGGGAATATCCACTTTAATTAAGAGAGCCTGCTGCCCAATATGCAAGCTCAAAATTGCAGATACTCACTTTCCTGAGTGCCCTTGCAGCTAAGCAGAGGGCCTCTACCTTAGGCATCTGACCTAAATACTGTAGTTCAGACATGCTGGCTCGTCATTAACTTTAAAGCCAGTAATATATTAATGGAAAAACAAGAATCTTGCAGATGTCGTTCTCATATGGCTGGCAGCAGTCACTTGCCTCCTGTGGTTTCCAGAAGCAGCAGTGGCCCTAGAAGTAGACTCCCATGTCTGGCTTGGGTGATGCTGATGGTGTGAACTGGGGCCAGTGCCCAGTGACTGCAGCCATGACACCTCCGTGGGGCCACTCCCACAGTGGGATTTGGAGAATTGTTCCTAGATGCATAGTTTCCAAACCTGGCTTCCCGAGACCTCTGGGAGATTCTGTGACCTATGCAGTAACCTTTAACAGATTAACCAGAGTTGGCTTTTGTTTGCTTATAACTAAGACCTTGACTGATACAGAACCAAAGATAGGCTCAGAAGTGATTTGGCTGTTTTGTTAGTTTTATGTCACCACTTAACAAATTAGCTCAAACTTAAAAACACCATTTCATGTTTTCTGTGAGATAGGAGTCAGGGTATGGTATAGCTGGATCCTCTGTTCAGGATGTCAAAAGGCTGCAATCAAGATGTTGCCTGAGTTGCATTCTTATCAGTGGCCTGACTGAGGAAAGACATGCTTCCAAGCTCCCTCAGGCTGTTGGCAAAAGTAATTTCCTTGTGGCTATAGAATTAATAGTGGTTTGTTTCACTAAGGCCAGCAGGAGAGAAAGTCTCTAACCATTAGAGCTTCTTTAAGCAGCTCATCTGATTTGGTCAGGCCCACCAGAATAGTCTGGGTTTTTATTTACTTAAAGTCAATATATTAGATTCCTTAATTATATCAATCAAATCCTTTCATCTTTGCCATGTAAGATAAGCTAATCAAAAGAGTGATGTCCCCATTATCTTTGCTACATTCTATTGGTCAAAGCAAGTTACAGGTTTGAGCCACTCTCAAGGGGAAGAGATTATACAGGCATGTGGCTCATTAGGGGTCATCTTAGAATTCTGTCTTCCACAGCTGTATTAGCACATAACCTATTTTTGGCAAGCTGAACTTATCATTTCCAATAGGGGCTGTATTGATAATGGGTCCTAATAAAATCCTCCTTGTGTGTCTGGGGCCTTCCACCTTGAAGGAAGCATTTCTCTCTTGAGTCAATTGACTATTCTCTGAATTAGATGATGCTTTTGGTCTCAACATTGTGGAAAAGATTATACAATTTTGTTACATGGTTATATATCGACTAGGACTGTGCTCTGTTTGGATTTTCAGAGGGTAGTTTCCTTTTAGGTTTATAATTTCAGAAAATCTGTGGATTATTTGTACATGGGAGTTTGACCTATGTTACCTGGCTATTCTCAATAAATGGTCCTACTATGCCCATTTGAGTCCCCCTGAAAGGTGAAGCCATCTCCTTTCAGCAGCCAGTCTGGTTCTGTTCCATGCAATTACTCTTCCATATACTGGGACCTGGTAACAGAATTGGCATTCTGATTGGGTAAGACTGAGGCAGTGCCACTCAGAAAGGGATCCCACAGTCTGGTCGGTGTATGTTAACTTCCCTTCCCTCCCTACCCACACCATTCACTCCTAACATGAGGCTTCAGTATGAGACCTGTTGTGGTGCAGCATCCCGCGCTGCTTGCTCT
This sequence comes from Cheirogaleus medius, assembly GCA_008086735.1. Lineage (NCBI taxonomy): Eukaryota > Metazoa > Chordata > Mammalia > Primates > Cheirogaleidae > Cheirogaleus > Cheirogaleus medius. The sequence goes on from VBSM01002608.1 coordinate 128,393,311, forward strand.
CTTCTGCACCGGGTGGGGTGGGGGGGCTTCACTTTTCCCCCAGATGCAGAAGTGGTGGGAGCTGGCTATAAGCTAGCTTTTGTTTTTACTTTCTTCTGGTGAGTTCGTGTTCCTCATGTAAAGGCCCAAATAATTAGAGCAAAATAACTTGCTCTTAGTTTCACCTTCAGAAGTAGATTATTTTTTTAACCAGGCAAAAAAACGGTGGGAGATAGGAGTCAAAGTTGTTTTCCAGAGTGTGATAGCAAGTACAAAACACTAACTTAGACTGTCACAATCTTTTGGACTTTCAAGACTGTTATTCATTGGGTGTGTGATGTCTGGCACTCATTTGAAAGGCAAATGTATATCATTCTAATCTTTGTGAGAATTAGCTCATTAAAATTTTAACTATGTTCAGTCGGAGTGGGAATTCATTTTTATGTTCTGATGAGGCTTTCTTCGTCCTGTATTTTCACCTCTCTTCTCTACTAATTTTTCCTATCATCTCAAACAAGTTCAAGTCTCTTTTAATTTTAAAACAGACAAGCAAACAAACAGAAGTTATGTGGTCCTAAGTTCCCCACTGTCTAAGATAAGATAAACTTATCTTCACAGTCAAGTTCTCTCAAGGTGTCTATAGAACTTTGTCTTTTCTTTGTTATTGCTCATTTCCTTTGCAATCCATAGTGGTCAGGCTCTGTTCCCATTAATTAACTGACACTGCTTTAAAATTTGCCCCGTGACTTCTTGATTACTTAAAGAGCATCCTCCGGTCTTCATCTTTTGAAACCATTGGCCATTCAGGATTCTTGACCAAGAGAGAGCTCCTTGGCTTTCAAAGACAACACACTTTCTTGGTTTTCCTATCTTTTCATGTCTTCCTCTCAGTGCCTTTTGTCCTTTCTCCTCTTCTTCTTATGCCTGCCTATAACAACCTCCCCTCTACCCCCAAAACCCCCTCCACCCACCATCTCTATTGTTATTCCACAGAATCATGATATTGTCTTCCTCTTCTTATGCTGTGTGGTCTTCTTGGGAATTTTCATCTACTCTATTCTTACCAATCCCCTTTTTATGAATGACTCCCTTCTCTACCAAGTGATAACTGCTACAAAAATTTCGTGGAATAATTTTCTTGCTTCTCTTTAAACTTCTGTCGCCTTTGTTTATATGATTAAATAATATATTATTTTTGAAGTCTACATACATGGACTCATATTGTGTATATTCTTTCAGAGCTTTTTATTTTCATCTAACATTAATTTTGAAATATTCATGCATGCTGATGCTTGTAGTTGTATTTCATTCATTTTCACTGTTTTTTAGTATTTTATTGTATACATATATGATAGTAAATTTATTTACTTTCTGATACATGAATATTTATTTTTTTCTAGAATTTTTGGCTACTATGAATGATACTGCTATGCACATCTGGCGTGTATCTCCTGGTTCCCAAGAGTTTCTCTATTTAAGAGTGCAGTTGAAGGACTGAAGAATATATGCATGTTCAGTGTTATCAGGTAATGGCAAACTTTTCCAAATACATTGTTTCAATTTAGTCTACTTGTGTTGGAAGATTGATTTATACTGTTCTGCACCCTCACCAACATTAGGCACTGTCCAGTGTTATGACTTTGCCCACCTACAGTTTAATATATTTTGTATCAAGTCATACATAAACTCCCATGTAGGAAGAGAAGGGTGCCTAGAGACTTTGACTCTGCCACAGAAAGTAGGAGTTATAAGAATCCTGAAGATCTCCATTCCTTATCTGGCAATTTATGAAATACAAAATTAGGTCTATCATCCAGGCAATTTAATTCAATTTAATATTTTTGTCTGAAATACCTATGTTAATGGAATTAGAATATGTTTTATATCCTATTGAATATATCTAGTTAAATGCCTAAATTATCCCAAACCCTTTTTATGAAAGTAAATTGTTTTTCATGATTCCATTTTAAACCATTTTTTAAAGTTAAAATTTAAAGATGTATAGATGCTTACAAAGTTATAACATATAGCTAACATTTTTGTTTGTTTCCTTTTCTTTTCTCATAGGTCTTTGGAAACAGTTTAATAATGCAAACCCAAAATGATATTACTTTGGGTATAATTATCAGAAAAATATATATCAATTGGATAAGTAGACAGTCGTAAAACAAAAAATGTGGCCTAGGGCCTAATTCAGATAGAAATGTATCCAAAGGACTTAAAAATTCCAAGTAGTAAAAAATGATTCAATGGAATACTGTTAGTGGTCTGATTTTTATTCACAAGAAGACTTATAAAAGAAGCTACATTTTTTAAAAATTTTGTGAAAAATGAAGTTGAGTTTGGTGGTTTCCTTTAATTCTGAATTATGTCCTAAACCCCTCTCCCCCAAAACATAAAAACAAAAAACTATTAATTTACTCTGGCTTTTAATTTGATGTTTCTTATTTTTACATATCTTTTGCTCTGGTATATTAGCATATTTACTTGTCTATTTCCCAGGTAATTAATATTTATGCTAATATCTTCCTGTTTAAATGCTGTTGCTAAATAAATTCATAAAACAATCACATTTTTCTTTTTATTCATTTGTATTTTGCAGCCATGTAAATATCAACCTTATACTTGAGTGGTCCAAAAGGTGGTAATGGTGATTAACTGTTCTGATAATATTACCATGCATTTAATGTGGTACTTTACCATTTTCAAAGCACTTCTATATACAAGTAAGGAAACTGAGGTCAAAAGAGTTTAAGTGACTTGCCCAGCTGCAAACCGGCTGTTTCTATTTGATAAAAAGTTACAGATCAGAGTGATGTTAGTAAGTGCCAAGGCCAGTACAGCAATCTTGTTCTTCTGAATCCTTCCCCGGTACATTTTTTTTCTGACATTCCAACCCACTCCAGTGAAGCTGATGAACACCGTATTGGCTGATTCTATTTGATAAGTTATTACTCAGTGACTAAAGATTTCACAGTGAAGTGGACACTTTCGGAAAAAAATTACCAACGCCATATGCTACCATGTACTTTGAGCTAAAAGTGTATTTTTTGTCTTAACCAATTCTGTTTCAATTTGCATGCACAGAAAGGACCTGTGTCTATGTATGATGCTGAAATGAATTCATTCATTCAACAATAAATACATATAAAAATGGTCCTGATTTATGAAAAATGAAAGTGTCCAGCCTTTACATGGTGCTGGACACTGGCTAATGGGAGTTATGGAAATAAAACCTGAAGACTGTAATTCAGTGGGATATAGGCTAAGGGGGCACAAAGAAAGAAATAATTGCCTCTGGAGAAGGAACTGAGTGTTTAAATGGATTGCTGGGACAGCCATACTCTGATACCTCAACAGAAATTAGTGTTTCCTTTATAAACCATCAATTTGAGCAGTGTGTCGTATATAATATAATATACTTGTATTGGGGTGGGGTACCATGGGCGGGACAGTAGAGCTGGAGGAGAAAAGGCAAAGCAAATAAAAAGGAAGTTGAGAAACAAGTCAAAGATGGAGGTTACTTAACCTGCCACTACTGTTAATATCTTCCTCTTCCCTTTCTTCTCCCTCTTTCTCCTCTCCTCCACTTCTGTGGTAGGGCACAGGGTTTGCAATTTGATTCTCAGTCATTGCCAGTCCCTGCTGCACCAGACACACTCCGTTCATTGCCATTCCCCTTCTTTCCTGTCCTTTGAAAACAAGTTCCATAGCCCTGCTCTGTTTGTTGTCAAGAACGAACGGCTTGGCATAGGAATGTTTCCCAGACAGGAGGTGAAGGGGTCAGGCTAGACCTCTGGACATTTGCAGTGCTTCACTTGCCTGGCATGTCCTGTGAAAGCGAGGGTGACTCCCAGAGCTTTTGTTGGCAGTTTGTATATATGCCGCAAAGCACGAGTCAGATCATGAGATTGCCTGTCAGGTCATCTCCTGTGAAATCCATTATGAAAAACACCCGGAAACTGATGCCTGACTTGAAATCCTTAGTTTACTAAATTGCAGAAATTATCTTTGGAAGGTTTTGTCACTTTTATATTTTTTTTATAAAAAAATAATGTTTACAGTAATGCCTCATGCAAAGTGCTAGTTGAATGAATCTGTCAGTGAAACTTCAATTCCAGATTACCACACTGCAAGATCTACTATTATAAATGAAAACACATCTTTAGAAAGTTCACAACAGTTTGAAGTAGATGAGCTATTGAAATGCAATAGAAAAATCTACCCTTTACAGATTAGTCAAACAGTGATTGTAGTCCAATATGTAAACACAGTTTCACTTTATTGTCAGGGTAAAATGGTCCTTAATGTGCTACTCCAAGAGCAGGTTAGCATTACCTAAGCCTACAAATAATGACATAAATTATTTTTAAGAATCCTTTGCTTCTGAGTATGGCCACAGAATTCAAAAGCAAATAGAAAATCGCTGCATTACCAAAGTACCAGACTTTATTGATAAGATTTTTGGGATTTATTTATCTATTTATTTATTTAAATCTCTGTAAGCACAGAAACACAATTTGAAGGAAGAATGTTACATGCAGTTCTTAGGGGACCTTTAAAAGTGGGTTTTAGCAAAAGAGGCCTAAAAAAGCTACATCCTGTTACAATATCAAATGTGAGCAAGTCGGTTTTACTTCCAGTGCGCTGTGCTGTTTATAGGGTGGTGTCAGGTTGTGGGTCTCTTTTTTGTTTATTTATTGTCCCTTTGGAAGATTATTGTTTTATAGTATTGTACCACAAGTGTGAGCTATGCTTTTTTATAACAAAAATTTTATTTACTTAGTTTGCCAAATACCAAAGAATAAACAGGACTTCTAACGTAAGCAGACTGAAAAAGAGAACGTTGAGGATCCTGGACCGATAAATCAGAATCTTATTGTACTTGAAATTTTTACTTCAAGACCCACTGTCTACAGAACTTATTATTGAGTATAGGTAGAATGAAAACCTTGAAATGAGGATCCAAACCCTAGAATCAGTAGAGTATGGCAAGGAAGGAGACAAGGAAGAAGGGAGTGAGCCAGGGAAGGAAACTGAAAGTTCTTTCACGTTGTGTCTGTCCTGAAACAAACGCCCATAGAGGGTCCGTGATCACAGCTGTTCATTCAGATTTCAAGGCTGCCCATGGCACATTGCACCACTGTACCTTTTTTATTTGCATAAAGCAATTACCCCCATGGTCAGTGGCTTCATAGTTGTCTAGACAACATGCTTCAGATGCTATCGATGACCTCAGACACACCAGGCTAGCTCTAAATTAGTGATGAGGAGAGCTGGAGGGATGTATTATAGTAGTTATAAACCATAAGAAGGTATTTAAATAGATAGATAAGACACATGCAAATCTTTTCATTGCCATGACAACCATCTTGATATAGGTTTTCTATATGTAGCAAGAAGGGCAGAGCCAAAGACACTGGAAAAATAGCAGGAACCTGTAATGAAAATGAACCCTGGCAGGGGATTAGTCCAGATCTTGGTCATTTATTAACTCTTAATAGAATACAAACTTCTGTAGTAATACACTGCTCTCCCAGTCAGAGAATCATTATTTCTAAACCTCAGGTGTACAGTTCTCAGCTTCATGAGACTATGCCAGGTCACAAGTCTTCACAAATGGCTTTGACTAATTAAAGAAAAAAAAGGAAGGGGGTATCAGTGTGTTACCAAATGAAAATTCACTGGTGCCCCCCAAAAGCCTCTCAGAGAAGGATTCATCCAGTACTCAATGCAGAATTTGTAGACATGCCTTTAATTGCTTTGTTTTTGTTGACCAGAGAAACGAATCGATCCCCAAATAATCATATAATGAGGTTGTATGCTCCATTTCAAAACAAGATGGTATTTGTTCTTGTGCAAATGCCTAGAGCCAGAAGGAAGGACATTCTGCCTGCCTTTCTCCATCATTCCCTCCCTCTCTCCCAGTTTTCTCCTTTTCTTCTTTTCTTCCCTCCTTCTTTCTCACCAGCTTTCATTTCTTTCTTTCTTTCTTTTTTTATTTTGCTCCTGGAGTTCTTGGTTTCTTCTAAGCACCAACGTAGTTCTACTGTCAGCTTTAGGCATTGCTGATGCCCCAGTGCCTGGGAAGCTCCCTCCAGGAATATTTTCTTCTCCTGTCACAGACCTGTGGAGTGAAGTGAGTCCTCTCAGGCCTCTTGTTTCAGCCTGCTTCACCCCAGGCATCTGCTCAGAGGTGAATGACGGTGAAGGTAGGGGAACACATGTGTACCTCCAGCTTGGTATAACATTTTCCTCTGCAGATCACACATCTCCGCAAGGCCCTTGCATCTTTTGAAATATAAATGGCAATTCTACTTGCTCCTTGTAAGGCCAAGACTGGTACCCTCGGCAGCAAGCACTGCAGAGTCATTAAAATGCTTCAGTCAGATCTTTGTATGTGCAATCAATGTATGGATTCCTTTTGACACAAACTGGCATTTCAACACACAAGGGAACATTGGTGAAAACAAGCTGGCTTATTAATTAAAGTGATAATAAATAATTCCCCTAAACTTCAATATGTTTAGTACAAGTCTTGGCTCAGTCATCCGTGTTCTGAGGCTATTTTAAAACGTAGAATTCCTTTGTGCTTTTTCTAGCATGAAACCAAATGAAAGCCAGAAAGACCCCTTCCTATCACAAAGTTACTTAGATACTAACTTGATTTAGCCTTTATAAACCAAACTCTATAGGGTACTATTTAAGTATGGTTTCTTTAAAAACTATTTTAAGTGGCAACTTATAGCAGGAGGCAGAGACAAGAAACGGTTAAACAACAAGCGCCTTTCAGCAAAGCACAGTTTAAAATGTCATTCATCAGATTTCACTTGTCTTTGGAAAACATTCTAACTTTATAGAAATTGAAGACTAGCCATACCCCCGAAAACTGTTGGTATTAACACTGTAGGGCATCCTGTGTACTGACGTCTTGGTTCCTTATCCGGAATACGTGTTCTGTCTGACAAATTTTGGGGGTGTTGTTTTGCCTTCAAGATATTCAGATGTTCCCTTTTTGACATCTGGGGTTTTAATTAACAGTCTTTCCATGTATTTAAAGCAAAATGAACTTGGTCTGGTCTGGACGATGCTGTAAAGCATTTTTATTTATGAATGCCACCCCTGTCATGTTAATTTGTACCACGTTTCTGATTTATCCTAAAAGAACACATTACACAGTGGATTTGGAGGAGTTAAAGGGAATCTACAGGGTGACTTTAATCTTTATGTCTTTATATACTGGAGGGCATTTTACTGCACCTCTGCACCGCTCTCACTACACAATCATTTTCTGCTTTAGAAATGTAGCCATTTGGATCAATAGTTACAGTACAATATATTTTACTTCTGATGGGGGCCTCCTAGGACAGTTAAGAAGCACCATGGTGATTTCACCAAATGCTTGGCTATACTCCGAAATTTATTTTTAAAAAAGAAAGTTAGCACAACATACACCGAGCCAAATTTATAGGCATTCTAATGAAATGATACTTACTCTACTTACGTATATTAAAATAAAATTAGGAAGAATGGAGTGCAAAAGACCATTTTGCAGCTTGAAAAATAGAGATTTTTAATGGGACACTAGAGCAGCAGCAGTTAGAAGTACTTGCCTTTTGGAATTTGTAGCTGCTGCAATATTTCAACTGCTACCAGACACGGAGATTTTTGGGTTCGGCGTCTATTTCTAGCTGTTGTGATGACTGTACACTTCTAATATTGGAAAGAAAGGGGGGAGGGAATCCCTGAGATGGTCACAGATGTTTGCAGAGTGCACAGAGATAGAGCAAGAAGAGATGTAAAGAAATTATATGTCTCTTAAAGTGTTAACAAATGTAGGCTGCAAGTTGAGGATTTGACTGTAAATTCTTTATCTATAAACAAACCGGGTTATCAGAGCTGTTTATTGTACCACTAGTCCTTTATATCTTTATTGCTTACATACCATTCCCTTGTTTATGCGTCTGTACCATTCGGTGCCCTTGAACTTGGTCCCTATGAGCCCCGACCCCTGCACGCGTGCTCACTCACTCCGCTCACGTCTGCAATCAGTAAATCTGAGACAGGCCCTGGCTGATAGCCGAGCTGCAGTAGGGCAATTAACACAGAACTAAAGTGTCATTCATGGCAGGGTGGGAAGAGTGGCAGACCGCAGATGACAGTTCTCAGTTCTGAAGCTGTGATGTCCAGGCCAGACCCGGGATTATAGGGAACAAGGGGAAAAAAGGAAAAGGGGAATGCAGGGGGGTTTGTATTTGTGGGGAGAGAGTTCTCCAAAGAAAAGCGCTGAGTGGTTTCTCTTTGAAGAATTATTTATTCCCTGTATCAGATTCCACCTGTCTGACCAGTTAATTGGATGAATACCTAGAGGAAAACATTCTGTGCACTAAGTGAATTGGGGAAAATGGGCATCTTTCTTTCTCTTTAGAAGGAGAAAGTGCTTTTTCTTTAAAAAAAAAAAAAAACTCACCAACTCTCAATCACCCTTTAACGGTGTTCCTGCCAGACTTAGATTAAAAAAAGGAAAAGAAATATCTTTTATTAAGAGCTTGCCTCCCCCCACCTTTTTGCCCATTCCTGGTTTCCCCTGCAGCCACCTACCTGCACCAGCTCTGATATCTTAATAAAGTTAGTGTTAAATAGAAACAGAGCGCCCAGGCGCTGCTTCCTGAGAAGCAGCTTCCTTTTTAGCCCTTTCCTCTAAGTAGCTCTGGAGACCCACCTATGCAAGAACAGAAAGCTACTCTCATGTACCCCAAGCTGGAGGGCTGGAGGGCCCCCAGGCCACCAGGGGGCATCCTAGGTCCTGAGGTTGCACGTCTAGGTGTCAGCTGGGTGAAAGTCGTGCAAATCAATTTTGAGTGCAAACACAGCCCTTTCTCAAGTTTGAATGTCCTCTCTCACCTCCTTCCCACTCACCCTTCCCCATGCTAGGCCTTGGCTTACTATTCTTTCCAAACATTTTACCTTTTCCTGGGAGTGCTTCCAATTGTTAGGTGCCTATATTTAGTAACTATAGCTATCACTTATTGAGTATTTAATTGATGGCAGGTGTTCTATATGCTGCATCTTATGTATTCCTCACCACAAACACACAAAAAATATCAAACAAAAACACAAACAATGGAAAATTATCTTCACATTCCAGATGATAAAACTGAAACTCAGAATAATCAAGTATCTTGCCCAAGGTTGAATAACTAGAAAGGACAGAAACAAATTTCAACCTACTCTGATTCCAGAAAACAAGTCTGAAGTGCTGGACCCCGCTCTCAGCTCTGCTCCTCGTTGGCTGTGAGTTCTTCAACCAGTCTCTTAACCAATGTGCATTGCAGGTACCTTCTCTGTAAAATGTGAGTAATAGCCCTTGTAAGATTGGTGTGGGCATGAAATAAGTTGATGCTGCACAGCCAAAGTGCTTGGAGCATTGTCTAGCACAACCTAAGAGTCCTACACGTGGTAGTTGTTAATCTTCGGCAACACATTCCCTTGCCTTCCCAACTGTGTATGCCGTGGGGGTGAAGGGATTAGAAGGTTGAGGAAGCTGGCATGGTAATTTACACAAAACAGTTGGTGCTCTATAGAAGTACAGAAGCAGAAAAAGAAAGAAAAGACTTGAATTTTGGACACAGGAAAAATGTATTTGTGAAGCACCATCCAAATAAATGTAGATGAGTGTGTACTTGGCTCACACATTGCAAATGAGGAAGGAGCTTCTAGGCTTTTCCACATTAATGGTTTGCTAATAAAGCAACTGATAACGCTTTGGCATTACAGTGTCTCATATTTTCCAGTCTACCGTGTGGTTATGAAATGAAGGCAGTTCTTTCAAACTCTGCCTCATGAACCTGATATATTGGAATTAGCATCTTGTCCAGGAAGATAAGATTCAAGTCGTGAACATCTACATTTGATACTGTCAAGTTACAGAATTGTACATATCCAAGCTAACATAAACTTTAGGGACCATTTTCGGAATGAGATGACTGAATAGTTGAGTGGTGTGATAGTCTCCCACAGATGCCAGGGATACAGTCCAGGTACCCCCTCCTGGTTGAGCCTTTCTCCCAGCACAGCACACCACACCGTCACCACTGTACTTTCTATTAATAACAATATGTGGAACTCAGGAAGTGATGAGTGTGCTCAGTAATTATTACAATCTCAAGATTGGTATCCCATAGCATTCAGAATGTAGAGAAAATGATTTTTAATTACTATTTTGTAGCAAAAATAGATGAAAGATCCTGAAATTCTGGTTTCACCATTGAAATCATGAAAGACTACTCCTTAAACAGATGGTAAGGCTAGGAATCTGCCCCCGTGCTTCTCCACATTTGTATATGTTTGTATTTGTCATTACCCCTGAAGCATTCTGGATGTGACCCCTGGCTTACTGGAGGACACTAGAAATGAGCATCCCTGTACCCCATCCAACGCCCATTCATTCCACTCTTACTTCTGAATGTTTCTGCTCTTATTCTGTCGTCTCAACACTTAACGAATGTTTTCCACCCTGTGTATCTTGGAATTTTATTTCTTTAAAAGATGGTCGGGGTTTTTCACAGAAAACATTTCTGTGACTAAATAAGTTTGGAGAATTCTGCATGGTTTAGTGCCTTCTTACAGATTCATGGTAACCATTATTATATTTGAATTTTTAAAATGATCCAAAGAAAGAAATCGTTTTAATTTTGCTTGACAAAAACCTATCTAAACACAGTCAAGGGGAGAAAAAGTGTGGATCATGTAGGACCCAGAAGAGGTACAACACTTCTGCCCACATGCCATTGGCCAGAACTCTGTCACATGGCAACACCTAAGGACAAGGGATGCTGGGAAATATGATCTAGCTATGCCCAGGAGGAAGAGGAACTGCGTTCTTGAGGACAACTAGTTTTTGCCACTAACCAATTGATAACATCTTTCAGAATGAATTTTGTATAATCCAGGTTAAATTCTTAGAAATTATCTAATTTCCTAATTTTTTAGGAGAGAAACTTAAAGTCCAAAGATGTGAAGTGGCCAGGCCAAAATTATATGTAATAAGTGGTAGAACTGACATAAACATAGAAAACATTTTTTTAAAAAAATGGAATTTTTTCAAAACTATTAATGAGTGCTATGATAGGTGCTGGGTTTACAGCAAATAGTAAAAAAAAGAAGTCAGAGGTGGTAAGGAATAAAGTAGTTAATAAGATGTGCGCTTAGAATAGTGTTTGGCAAATAATAAATGATCAATAAATGTTTGCTGTTGTTGTTCATTGTTGTTATTCCTGCTTTTATGGAGCCTCGTAAAACAAGAAAACATTTCGTGGTCATTATCTTCTTTGTAAAATCTCATTCACTGTGCTTGTGGCTTCATGAAATCCAACTTATTCTATGAGAACACCTCACACAAGCCCTGTTCTTCATGGACTTTATTCTTTTGTGATGCCAATCCAGAGTTTGTTTCCAAGACGTTTCCTAAGAATATTTATAGTTAGCAGCTGATTTGGAGCTGATAAATGATTTATGCTCTATAAGCAGCTTGTGTTAATACTTTTCACTATTTTTTCTGAACTCACTACGTGTGCAATTGTAGCAGCTACTAATCTTTGACAACAAAATGCAAGAAAGGAGGGAGGTGGCGAGAGAGAGAGAGAGAGAGAGAGAGATATCAAGTGATGATGATGTAAATTCTTTAATTTATCCACGCTAAGGAGGTGCTAATGTTGGTGCTGCAGGGATTATGGAAATTAATGAGATCCATCTTTGTCCTTAGTGGACTTTGTCATCTACTAATGGGGATGAGAAAGTGCACGAATAAAAAGGCACAGGTGGGGGAGTGGGGGAATCAGGAAGCTCTGTAAGGGAAACAGAAACAAACTCTGAAGGAAGATCAGGGGAGGCAGGAGCCATCTGCCTTTGAAATCATCAAGAACAGAGGAAGGTGTTGAACTTATGATGAAACAGCACTTCCTCCAGTATTCTAATTGGGCAGGTTGTTTGTTTGTTTGCTATAAAAAGAAATGTTCAAAACCGCTTATTGTTATATTAGTATTTATTTGTTGACCATTGAAAGTGCACCTTATGCCTGAGGGAATTTCACTTCAGATGTTCCAAGTAAGACATTTCAGGTATAACAAAGGTATAAAGGGGTGTAAACTCAGAGGCAATGTTGTTATGAAAGGTAAAGCTTCAATGCTGAGTGACAATGAAGGATTTAAAGGCATTGGGATTGCAGAAGACAGAAATATAGCTTGAAAGAAGAAGGGGCTTATTTTCTGGTTAGAGAGAAATCCCAGTAACAACTAGAGCTGTTTCAAGCTTTGGAAATTTTCACAAGTAAACTTATGTTCTCAAACTTGCTGAACAAAACTGTTAAAGAAAATCTTTTCCCACTAAGAATAGGAAGCAAACTAGATCCATTTTGTTTAAAATATACCTTTAACTCTCAATCAGCACTTGAGTGTCACAGCATTTTTCTCCACACAGCAATCATGGCAAGCCGATACCGTACTTCAGATTATTATAAGGCACGTGTGGAAATGGACTAAGGAAGGTGCTCAGTTGATATCAAATATCTATTTTAAAGAACTAAGTCACATGATTCTGATCTTTAATCTGACAATTTTTAAAATTTTTTTTGTCCAATTGGTCCGTCTAGACTCTTGACAATGGCTAATTTGCTATTTCAACTGTATTAACCCCTCCTCTGTACATAACATTTTAGAATAATATTATTAGAAAATAACAGTCTATTTCACACCCCTATTAATTTCCCTCTATTGTGAAGACTATGTTAATATTGTGAAAAAAAAAACAGTGTCCACACATTTCCAACTATCTGCGGGTTCTGAACTACTAGAGAACTTACTACCTTTATCTACTTTTGTTCATTCATTCTTTCATCCAGCTGGCATTGATTAACTCTCATGTGTCAGATGCTCTTAAGTCCGAGATATGAAGAGACTGATGACGACATGTGCTGGTCCTCTTTGCTGCTCTCCAGGTTTACGCTCTACTTTTATTCTCCTTGCTCTATTTCATGGAAGCCTGATTCTTGTGGACTCTATCAACAGGCTCCTTTGAGCTCCAGGCCAGTGGGATGCACTGAAAGGAGAGAAAGGTTGGCATGGTGTTTGCCTGGGTCCCCAGGCTGCTCAGTGTTGACTGTGTCCCCCTACTGAAAGGCACACACATATGCGGAGATGCTCTCCATATGCCTACCTGTTCTAGGTTCTGATACTTGCTCCACCTAGCTCCTTTGGGCCAAGTGGTGGTAGAAAAACTGCTATTACTAGACTTATGCTATTTTTTTTTAAACACAAATTTTAAATAGCCCTTTCAGAACTCTGTTCAAAACTCAGTTTGAGAATGACCTCTATTTCTTTCCAGGACTCTGATGGACAGACCATGTTCCCTCCCTTCAAAGAATGGATGCTAGTGGGTAAGAATAAATGCAGAATTAACATCTATTACTGCTATACTTACAAATTTTCAAGACCTTCTTGGATTCAGACATTTGCAGTGGTGGCCCAACTGATTAAAAAAAAGACCTTATGGCATTAACTCTTCTGTTGCAAATGTACTCATAGATTTTTTTTTCATCAGTTCTAGATGCAAAGATACTTCCTGTCAAGCACTCCTGTGGAATCTTGATGGCTATAAATATTCAGTAACTAAAAATTTCCTTTCTTTTTAGAATACAAAGCAAAGCCATTACAATGGTTTACAAGGCTTGGTGCTGGAATGCCGTGTAGGCTTATGTGTATATTCAATCTAGACAAGACCCATTGTCTATTGTCTAGAAAAATCTATTCACCATTTCACATCTTCCCACGCCAGCAAACTTGCACATCCACATATAACCATAAAGCAATCAAAAATCTACACTGGCTTTCCTTTTCCCATTCACAATCTTTTCTCACTATTTTATTTCCTCTACTGAAGACATAAAATATCTCATTCTTTCCATATGGAATTCTAACAATTTTTTGGATGATTTTACTATTCTCCTTGGATTTTCCCCCATGTTCCCCTTTTATATTTTTTAACAGATGAAGTCTTCCTAACTAAAGGCAACATTCAAGGTGACTTTTTAATTCCCTACTTCCTGAATGACTATTAAGACATTTTAATACATAACAAAGACACACTATTTTTCATATTATCCTTGACAATTTCCATCTTAACACAACCCAATATCCTAGTTATTTTTTAAATCTTATTCTGTATGTCAAGTCAACACATTCTCTGAGCTGTCAACTGTGGCGTCTCAATTTCCTTCTTGAAAGGCTGTGGGTAATTCAGAAGCCATTAGTGTACTGCGTATGAGTAGTTTGAATTGCTTCTTCTACTGTGTCTTACCTTGAACTTGCTACACTGAATTCTATTCACCATTGTGGAGCTCGATTACTTAACTGCCTTTGGTCTTTCTGAAGTCCTTTCCACCCCTTATTCTTGACTATGTGTATGTTTAGTATCTGAGTAATTATGTGGTTTTGATAAATTTGCAGCCTTGCTGTTCACCCCCTCTTTCAGGCTGTTAATAAACGTATGGAACACCAGTGCCACTTGTGACCCAGAGGCCATCAACTAATTTCTGAGCTGATAACTAGTAATTTTTCTCCACATCCTTTCTTTTAACCAGTTTTCAATCCAACACTGCTATAATTCAATGATTTTTTTTTACCCTAAATGATACCAAAGAGTCAATTATTATTCAGTGAAAATAAAAGTAGTTAAAGCTATTCTGAAGACACAGTCAATATATTATGGTGACTTCACATTCTACAATGTGAAGAATCTCAGTCCATGGCCACTATTTTGAAAAAGTGAAAAATGAATGATTTCTCAGTTATTTCTTTCTTTCATTTTTTTTAATTAGTAGGCAAGACATCATGGGATATAACTTAATATTAAATGAAATTTCCCAAACTGGTGAGACTCATCAAACTACCCATTTATTAAAATTTACATGTGGAATGCAATGTGCTAGGTACTGTAGTGCAAATAAAGACATTTAAGGCTACATTTCTTACTTCCCTTAAGGGAACTAAAATATAAGCAAAGGTTCAACACATATACCTTTAAGAGTTATATAAGAATACATGTAGTAATATGGCAGGATTCCAAGGGATGAATTAAAAGCAATTTAATGTTTAATTGTCAAATTAATGTTAAAAGCAATAAATACCGAGGGTTCTCAGAAGGTGAAATTTTATTTGACTGGTTTCATGATGGAGTGGAAAAGAGCATGGACTTCGGAATCAGATTGGCCTGAATTTTCTCTTTGTCGCTTATAAACTGTTTGATCTTAGCAAGTTATTCACTTTCTGAATCTCAGTTTTCTCACCTAAAAATAATGCCCAAGTTACCAGGATACTGTAAAAATTAGATTAAAGGACACATGCAAACCCCTGGCATAGTGCCTGGCACAGTGTTCAATGCATTAATTCCATATGCTTTCCTTCATCTAAGGGATGACACATAAACTGAACATTAAGTTCTATGTAGGATGATTGAGGGGAATTTTGATGAGGGAGAGTTCCTTGAATAGATGCATAGAGGTGAGACAATAATATGTGAATTTAACTACAATATGTTGACTAGTTTACAACTAAAATATTTTTAGGGGTGCAAATAAATGAAAAAGATCAGGTATCTAGGTTTTTACCAGGTTTTAGAGGAACTTGAATATCAGTTTATTAAAGTGAGTCCTGAACAAGAAATGCATAAAGTAGCTCGGTATGATAAAGTCAATTATTTTCTTCAGAAATACTGATTTTCACACCCTCACTTCCATGGAGGGAGTACACTTCCTCATTCCATTGAGGTAGGTCTTGTCCATGTGACTTGCTTTGGCTTCACAATGGGTGGCTATTCTTCCCCACTCCTTGAACAACATCTGGGTTTGACATGTGACTATCCTTGGCTGATGGAGCAATGACACACATAATGAAAAAAGAGACTTGAAAAGTACTTGCAAGGTAGACTCTTAGTCCCTCCCATTGCTATGATAAGACCATGCTTGGGTTAGTTCACTGGTTCCAGGAGGAAAACGAGAGTCAAATGGAGCAAAGACATTCTCATCAAGTTTTCTCAGCTGGACCAAGCCAAATCAGTTGTTTGTAAAGATTTGTAAGTGTGCCCAGACAAGATCAGCACAGCTACCCAGCTGAGTCTAGACCAGATCAGTCAACTTCCAGCCAATCAAGAGATATGTCAGCTAAATAAATGCATATTATTGTATTCCATTGAGATTTTATGATGATTTTATACTTATCATTATTCGTGCAATAGATAACTGACCTATATCTAATACATTGAGTGGGTCATCTCTGTCATAAATGGATGACAATGATTAATTATAGGCCACCAATGCAGCATGTCAAAGAAATTTTAAATATTTAATCTACCTTTCAAGTTATTTAATATTCATTCAGTACAGTGTGCCATTTTAAAATTAGGTAAGCAAGATATTGGAAGATTTTATGAAAGAAATGGAAATAAGATTAGAATTTACAAACTGAATAAGCATATGTTCTCTTAATATCTGTATCCTTTTAATGTTCAAATATAAAAATGTAGAACAATATAAGATGGTAGACACAGTCTTATCACACACACCTAGAAGAATGGTTCATATGTGATGACTCCTCAACGTATATTTTTAGCTCTGGGCTCCTCGTCCAACTTCCTACCTAAGATTACAACTTAAGGAACCTCACTGTCGACCCAACTATGACTTGTTCAAAGTTAAACTTTTGATTCAGCCTGTTGTTTCCCTCACCTACTTTTTTAAGCCTTCCACATATCAGTAAATATAACTATGCTTCCAGTTGCTCAAGTTAAAAATCTAGGAATTATCCTTAGTTCCTTCCTTTTACCCACAATCCTCACATCTAAGCTATGAGTAAATTCATCACCTCTAACATATATCTTTGAATTGAAACACTTTTTGGCCTTTTCCATACCTTTCACCCTAACCCGGCCACCATCATCTGTCCTCTGGAACACAGCCTCCTACCTGGCTTCCTGTTTCTGCCCTCTCCCCACTCATCCCTCTTCTATGTGGCAGCCACTGAAATTTTCTTAAAATTCCAATTGCAAAAAGTTTGTTTCCATGAAAATTTTTCAGGGATTGCCACAACATGTAGCAAAAGACAAACATACACACAAACAAAAACCACATCTAAACTCCTTCCCAAAGCCTATGAGGCCCTCCAGGATCAGGTCTTCCTAACCCTCCAGATTCATGCGTTCCACGCTGCCCTCCCTCACTACCCTCCAGCCACGCTGCTTTCCCTTCAACTCCCAGGATCTACCAATGTTATTTCTGCACGTGATCTTCACACAAATTGCTTCTGTCAAGAATTTTCTTTATAAGGCAGGCTCCTTTTCCTTTGAGTCTTAGACCTCTTCAGAGAGGATTTTTAAACCATACTATTTAAAGTAGAATTCTTTTATTTTCAACTTCATATTACTTGTCAATTTTAGTGGGTTTTTTTTTCATTATTTTTTTCTAATTTGTCTTTTTCCTCCATTGGGACACAATCTCCTGCAGGGCAGTGATTTCGTCTGTCTTGTGCACCATTGTAATCCCTGATACATACATCAGTACCTGACATATGGCAAATGCTCAATAAATATTAGTTAATTGAATAACTAAAGAATAATAAAATAAAATCCTATGTTTCTAATTCATTTGGATGGCTATCCCAATTTACAGCTTATATTAGCATTCTTCTTAATCTTTCCAACTTAAAGTTCATTTTCTATAACCCTTTGTTTTCCTCATGTCTTAATTAGAAGATCTTTGCTTATGGACAGTATTTATCAAAGAAGTCAGACTGAGAGAACACAAAAGCTTCTTTCACTTTCTGAAATGAGAAGTTTAGGTCAAGCTTAACATAAGTGGCATTAGACGAATACTAATAAAAAGTAAAGAGATAGTGAAAAGAAAATTGCATTGTAGGAATATCGGCCTCAACCATTTATTTGAGGTGAATCTGATCTCAACTTAATGTTCACACTAGAGTTGTTCCATGGGTGAACTGGAAAAATGTCATAGCATCTTCATCCAGAATATGAGAAGGCTCTCAGAATCCCTTTGGATGGGTTTCTATAGTAATCTTGTGAATAGGAGAGAACGTGCAGTGTCACTACAATAAAAGAGTGAAGGCATGAAGGGAAATGGCCCCTAATGATTTGGTAGCAAGCTGTATTAATGGCTGAACTGCTGACATCTGATGCAACCTACTCTCTGCCAAAGCATACTGTTTTAGTTTCTGACCATGGTTCTTACATTCATTTATAGACTTTCACCTAGAACAAGAAGTCACTGAATTTCCTTTTTGCAAATTTAAAGACACGTGTAAATCTCAGCTCAATCCCCCAAAGCTTGAATCTGCAATGAGACCCTGTTCTCTTCCTTTTGGCATCGGCCCGTCTATTGCTTCTTTCAGAGATTGTTCCTCTTCCATTTAGTTTTGCCAAGGTCTCAGCAGCCCCAGGCTGCAAGGAGATGTCATCCAAGGATACCAAGGTAGAGGTGGAGTGTGATCATGAAAATTACAAGGTGCAAACAAACATTGCAGGCTGGCTGGGTGTTTATCAGTAGCACCTAGAGACTATCATACACAATATAGTCAGCAAATTGCCTAAATATAAGTTGTCCCATTGGCCACCTCAGGTGAAAATGAAACAGCTGTTTAATTTAGCTTTTATGAAATAAACTCATATCCTGACTCTTTGATATCTTTATTACTATTGTAATTTATTTATTTATATGGTGGTTATTTTATCTTCCTTGGGATCTTTGTGTTATCCTAGATTCGTGTTTCTCTAGATGCATGACATGCATACTGGTGGTATGGACAATGGCTTTAGGGATATTTTGATGAATTTAAAATAATGTAATAGTGGTGTATTTATTTTTATGTATATTAGAAAACATATGTATACCAATCATGTTTTTAATTTATTCCTTAGAACAAGATTAAGCAATGAAATGGGAGTTGATTTAAAATACTTTTTATGGAAAAGTAAATAATAATACAAATAGTATTCAGATATGGACAAAAATTATGAATATAGTAAGTAGTTACCTAAATTTTGGGAAACATGACAATATTCCCTAGTCATAATCTATCTTGGTTTATGACAGTTGATAAAATAGGTTAAGCAACTTCCTTTAAATTTGACCAGTTGGCAAAAAAAGAAAGTTTTTGCTTACATGGAACACAAAGTGAAAGTCTTTGCAGCAAAAAATTCTAAGGGAGAAAGGGAGAGAGTGGAAAATAAAAAAAAAAAAAAAGAGAGAGTAAGAGATGGGGGAGCAAAAAGGAGAGAAAAGCCTGATATTGTGGTTCTGGTTGTAATAGCACATTTTGGGCCAGGCTGGTAAGAGGAGGAAATATGATTTTGGGACCTAGACTGCTCAAACCTTTAAAACTTCCCAAGAAAAGAGCTTTGGTTGGTCTGAGGCTGTGCAATCGCCAGCCACAACTGAATGCTTTATTGCCGTCTGGAAGTGTTTATTTTCTGAACATAAATTCAGGGGACAGATTCAAGGCATGTCTAGAAATAAAGCATATCATCATGTGAGCTGAGCTGACAAGGACAATTTACTGTACCCTGCATTTGTTCTGGGCCAATCAGAGGAGAGCCGGCGATTAACATTCTCAAATCCCCTCTGTTCAGTTCTGAGTGTCCCTTCACTGAACTTTGGAATGGCAGGGATTAACCCCTGAGGGACTGCAGTGCAGAGCCCAGAACCCACGAAGGGACACTTATTTCATCCCAGAAGACACATGCCGTGTTGAGATGTTCCTGTAGCAACAGGCTGGCTGATCCTGAGAGAAAGTACCACCTATATCATAAGGAAGCTACGAGAATTAAACAAGATGATGCATGTGAAGCATCTGGCTCTATAAGTATCATGTTCCATTATCGCTGTTATTTGTTAATTATTATTATTTTGTTCACATATTGAGCAATAAGAAGGAGCTGAAGGGGACATTTTTGCTACTTTCCTGGAACCATGAGTATACTTTTACACATCAGTTTTAGAAAACCTAATCTCAGCTATAGGTGGCAATGTTTAATCCATTATTAGAATGTACAATTTTGAGATTTTTTCAAATCTTAAAGATGTTAGATTGAAAAAAAACCCCTTTAGTTTCAAAGCAGCTCAACAGAGAAAATTTTAGAATGATATAAGGAGGCAAATTCAAAGTCAAATAGCTTGCGCTCCCTCTGATGTGTAGCATATTAGAAAAATGATCTTAGAATTAAGTTTAAGTTGGAAACACAAATTGGGTATGGCAGTTTGATACAGCTGAGATGAAGATTTCAGTATGTACTCCTTTCCGCCATAAATGACTGAACACTCAATATTTGGAAGCGTTCAAGATAGGAAGGCATTTCCTACCAGTCCCTTCATGGACTGTTGTCCCCAGCTCCCCCATTCAGGAACAAGCAGCAGCAGTCAGGTGGGGAGGAAGAAGCGCAGGGGGTGTGGCTACACTGGGAGGGCATGACTTCCGCTCATGGGTAATTTTCCTGAGAGACTTCTCAGCATCCTGCAAAGTCTCTCAGTAGATAGCAAAGGCTTTAGAAATATGGGTTTTATCTTACTTAACGTTAATGTTTGGTCCTTAAACATGCATTGAGAGACAAGGAATGGTTTAATTGAATTAAAACACACACACACACACGCGTGCGCGCACACACACACACACACACACACACACAGGACTCTTCATTGTCTATTTCAATGGTTCTATAAACAGATATTTTCATGGCAAGCAGATTTGTGAGCTGAGCGTATCCAGGGATCAGAGACTGACTGACAGCTGGCCTGCCTTCATTCGTTTGTTCTTCCTTCCTTTTCTTTTCCTTCACCCCTCTCCCACTGTCTCCCATCTCTCTCCCTTTCTTTCTTTTTCTCTCTTCTCTCTCTCCTTCTCTCTCTCTTTTTCTCTTTCTTTCTTTCCTCTCCCTTTCTTTCTTGTATCTTGATTTTAGCTGTGAAGATGAGTCTACATTTCAAAATACACTTTTGATTATTCTTTATTTTCAATTTTGTCTCATCCTGAGTCATTCAAAATAAGGATCAGGGCAACCCAAGTGCAATTTTAATTCTGACTTTTGTGAGTCTATTGCCAATCTCTTATTTATGACATCTGAGTCAGTGATATATTTCTCAACTATCTCTATAACTTAATAAGGTTATTATTAGAAGTACCCTTATGGGGGATTAAAAACCGTCTAAATGGCACATTCCATTTCTCTTACAGCTAATTCCATATATTACCACCTCTGTTTAATAATTAATGCCCTTGTTTTTAAGATATTAACAATTTAGTCTTTGCCCTGCTCCATCCACTTTCGTAATGAAAAGCACAGTGTGTTCTATGGGCCTTGTATCACTTCCACACTAATTGTGATGAAATGTTCAGTATAATGCACCAATAAATATTTGAAAATTGGGTGGAAGAAATGTGGGGAAAGCACTTTGTGCTTTTAATTGGTATGCTGAACAACATTGGTTGTAAATGGAACTAATGCATTTGATTTTTTTCTTCTCTAGATGTGATTTAGAAATTGTGGTGTCTGTGATAACCCAGGCTGGTTATCCACTCTCGGCAGAGTGACTGTTTCTATGTTGGCTGCCCTTGCTTTTTTTCCCTCTGTTACAGTAAGAAACAATTTACTAGCAATATAGTCAACTTAGTAACAAAGTTCATTCAGACCAATAGAAAGGTTTTCCTAAAATCTGGTTCGTCGTGGCTTCTTACTCCCTCTATTTTTTTTTCTTTCCTAAAGTCTCTTTTCTGATTTTGCCCAAGTCAGTTGTGTTTTCCTGAATTCATCTCAAGACTGAGGACTATTGGTATTTTTCACTTTTATGTGATGTCGAAAATTTGGGCTCACTTATGAGCATTGGGCTAGTGCTTCAATTTACCCCCTGCGTTTAGTTCTTGTATTTACTTTAAGTCTTTTTCATGGTCAGGAAGATCTCTGGATGGCTTCCCTGACATTTTCAGGTTAAGGAAAATCTTTGGAAGGCTTTCATATCCCTATCATTTCCATCAAAATTTTTCTGTTCAGAGTTCTAGTGACCCCATTACAGCTTTTGAAATTCTTTTCACCTAGGCCATGGTATTGGAGATGCCTGAGGCTCTTTATGATTTGACTGTCTACTTTTCTGGCTTCATCTGCTACCACCATCTACTCCCCTCTCCCATCCCTTAACTCTTATATCACGTGATCACACCAAGCTACTCACATGCCTCTGTCCTTGTCCTGGATTGTCACAACATCCCTTTTCTTTCTTAAATATATCTCAGGAGATGTTGCCTCCCAGTATCTTCCCTGACACCCCAGGACAGAATTAGTTTTTCTAACTAACTGAGATGGTAGAGCCTCATGCATCTGTCTCTTTGCTACCTATCACACTGTGCTGTGATGATCTGTTTTCTTGACTGCTTTTCTCATCTGTCTTGGAAATCCATGAGGGAGTCTGTCTCTGATCTTTGCATCTTCAGTACTCAGCAGAGTGCTTGGAATTGTAGCATGTATTTTTTGTTGAGTGAACATATGAATGAGCATACTACTATTGAATGAATGAATTCTCCTGAACTAATTCCACACCTTCAAAATACTACTAGATTATAGAGTCCATGGAATTGTCTGTCATGGAGATTATTGCTTTCTTTTACCCTTTCTCTAGAACCAAGAAAAAAAAAATAAGCCAATGATAATGTTCTGGTACACATTAAGTTTTTTCAGAACTTTTAGGTATATATAAAAAAAGATAGGAGACAAGAAGTTTCTTTAGGGAGCTTGAATTTCTAAAATTGATCAGATTTACTTGACATTGTTATTGACACAGTTAAAACTGGCACTATTTGCTGAGTGTTTGGTGGATGCTGAACTGTTGTTTAAAAATTGACTGAGTGGCTACGACAGAATGGGAGTCTTTTAATGAGGTAATATGAAGACCAGAAAAGACCCAAAATGGTAATCTCTTTTCAGTGTCTACAGTTTGAGTAGATATTCACAATTTAGAAAGATTGACAAAATAATAATAATGATAATATGTGCTCTGGCCCCACCTGGAAATTTGGCACCCTTTGCCCTTCTTTCTCCTCTGTATATATATATGAATACTCTATGTTTTTCTCTTGCCTGTTAGGAAGTTCTGCACATGGAATTTTGGGAATTTTTTTAATGTTATAGTAATGTAGTACAACTATCCCAGCTTTCTATCAGAAGTGGCAGGCAGCCAAAAACTAGAATCATTGTTTGCAAACTCTAAATATAGAGTCAAGATTTATATGAAGAAAACAGATATGTCTTGTTATAAAACCATGAATAAGCATTGGCACAAACATAATAGTTTATTCTTCCTTGATATCGCTTATTTTAAATAGCTATCTATCTTTTACCAAGATACTGTAGAGAGATACATTACAGAAACATTTGCTTCGGCTCAAAGTACCAGAGGGTTGCTCTTTTCTGCATGCAGTTAAGACTTCATTATTTCTAGGAAGTGATGAAGGAAATAGCCTAGAGGTGATTTGGTCTCTCTAAATTTCAGGTAGCCTGTGGTTGTTATTATTAATAATGCATCATATTCATCTTAAGATCACTGGTGATGTGAGTTGACTTTTTTATTTTGGATTTACTCTAACTTTGTGCAAAGTTGCCTTGATCCTGAGAATCCTTTGGCCTTTTGTCTATGAGATGTCGCATCCAGCAAAGAAAGAAGCCTCTCCTGTGCTGCCCATCTGTGCTTCTCCCAGCTTCCTTCCCACCCTGACCCCTCTCTTCTGATTTCCATCCTCCTTTAATCATTTCTGCCTGGTCCACAACAGAAGGGGAGCAGGGGGAAAAAAAAGACTTTCGGAAAGAGTTAAAAAGGATGGATGAAATTCATACAATGTGCACCATATGGCCTGACATTTTCCAGATTAGGTAAACATTTCTATTGGGGATAAATAGTCCTGTACATTGATGTAAAGAAATTGCATGAGACAAGGGCACATTCAGCATAGTTATTCTATGGAGTAATGTTTGCTCAGTAAGAGAAATCTGAAAACTCAAGGGCAAGTGGCAGGAGGGTCCTTAGTGCAGTCCAACTTTTGGAAGAAGGGGTTAAAAACTATGAGTCTGTGGCCAAACTAAATACTGTCTCCTCTAAGTTGAGCATTAGTAATTGTTTTCAAATGCACGTGCACACACCCTCTCCCAAGAAATTCCAAACAGTCCATCACCAGCCCTCTCTGAAGCAACCGAAGGACTACATTTTGTCAAAATCGTTTTCTGAGTGGCCGGTGCTTGTGAAGAAACACTTGCAATGGCTGGCAGATCGATTCTAGGTGGGTTGTTGCCAGTGTGTGTGCCTGCATCGGGTGTAGACTGCTCTGCTCCTTGGTGAACAGCCCCAGAGCCATAGATTTCATTTGATCTTTGCAAAGGCTAACATCTGTCTGCTGTCATTTTAGTAAGATTGATGACAAGCAAGAAAGAGGAGAAGGGAGGGAGTGGAGGGAACAGAGAAGGGGAGAAGGAGCTCTGGGCGGCCCCAGTGGCGGTGGCCAAGGCTGCCAGGGGTCACTGCTGCAAACCCTCTGGCCGATGAGGGCCGTGGTGGAAGGCAGCCAGGCCCCACACTGGCAGTAATTGCACTTGGTTTTTACAGCTGATAGCTAGAACTCCAAGACACAAAGGCGGCATTTTGCACCTTATATATCTTAATAGATTACTCACATTGCAAGCAGCACCAAGCTAAATGTTATGACAGCCATAAGAATGTAGTTTACTGTTATCTTAATGTAGCTGGGCAGCGCAGGGTAAAGCCATCAAAAAATATTATATTTTTTTAAAGTTTCCAAGAGAAACTAACTGATGCAGACATAGAGCTATTTTTACACGAAGCCCTGAATTTTGGCAAACACCTTTCAAACCATGATTTTAAATATGTACACACATATTTCACATATGCATATGTATATGCATGGATATGCACATTTGTGTGTGCGTTTCCTCCATTTGCGAAATATCATTTTTCTTTCACTACTCCCTTTAAATTACGTGAACACCGTGTAGGGAAGATTCCATTTAGATATTTTTAAGAGATGATACCATGGGGGAAGTTTGTCTAGGAAATAGTAAGCATTATTTTTGAAAATACAAATGACACACTGGGAGATTTGGCATGAATGAATGAATGAATGATGTCATAAGCCTTCCACTGACAGCATAGTTTAAATACACTGCTTGCTTCCAGTTCTTCAGGTGCACACACCTGGCAGGAAGAGGCATGGACTGCCTTATGAAGTAAATGAAATTTGATAGAGATAATGTAACACAAGGGAAACCCAGGGGTAGCAATAAGGCCTATTCCTGGGCATTTGCTTGTTTTTGTACTGGTGTGGTGGGATGTTTGATTTGAGCTTGCTGAAGCAGTGGCTGCAGGGAGTTTTAGACTAGTTTTGGCCTTTATCAGCAGGAGGCAGATTCCATGAATAGAATTTAATCCAGACACATACAACACTTTCCAAATTTAGTTGGAAAGTTAAACAACGTTGCTCAATTCAGTGGAAGCCCCAAGGGCCTTAGGATTCCTTGTGACATCATGGCAATGACACGATAGAGGAGTCAATTTATGTAAATTCCAGGACACTCCAGAAAGCAAGCTTAAAGATCAAGTCATCTAGTCCAATCCAATTATTCTAAAAATGAAAATAATTTAAAATAATTTCTAAAATACAAAATAAAGCTGCCAGAATGTATTCATATAGACCAGCAATGAGAGAAAAAACCAACTGATATTTAAGCTTTAGAAAGGAGGGAACGCACAAATGAGTATGGGTTGCTATTCTCACAATATCAAAGAAATTATTTTAAAAATTATAAAGGTCAGTAGATTAGGTGATTGATCACCACAGTGTCACACAATCAGTTTTACTACAATTTGGTTAACTGAATTTTTCTATTATTGGGGGAGTTTTAAAAACATATGTAAATATGGAAGTTCATTATATTTTAGCAGAGGGTAGGGAGACTTTCATTATAAAGATTATCTTTTTTCTTTTTTTCTACAAAGCACCGAATTAGGAACTATCTTGCTGTAACATAGCAAAAGCACACAGAATGAGCTCCTCTGCCCTTTGGCTTTTTTGTAAGTGCTTTCCCAAATTTTAAGTGGTGAATCCTATGGAATGAGTCATGGAAAATGCATTCCATTAAGTGGCGGGGAGAGGGATCTTTGGCTGAGACAGGAAGTTAGTATCGGAATCTCAGTTAATAAGATCATGTTTAGTTTCTTTCTTTTTAAAAATGTATCCTCAACACTATAATATATAATTTATATTACTCCCTTAGTCAGGGTCCATGTATGGTTAAAAGGATAAGTTTAATGCAAATGGAGAAAAGTTTCATGCAGGGATTCTTTCCATAGCTGTGGGCAGGGTTAAGGGGATTTGTCAACAGGGGATGATGACCCAGTGACAGGGAGCGTGATGGAGAAGACGAGAGAACAATGACCAGGACCCATCAGCACTATAGCCTTTGTCCGTGGGTTGAATGGTGGTCCCTCAAAAGATGTGTCCACCTGGAACCTGTGACCTTACTTGGAAAAAGTCTTTGCAAATGTAATTAAGTTAAGGATCTCAGGATGAGATCATCCTGGATTATCCAGGTAGGCCCTAAATCCAATGGCAAGTGTCCTTATAAGAAGAAGAGAATGCACAGACAGAGGGGGAAGAGGAGAAGGTGGTGTGGGAACAGAGGCAGTGATGGGAGTTACACAGCCGCAGGCCAAGGAATTTCAGCCACCAGAAGCTGAAAGAGCAAAGAAGGATTCCCCGCTAGAGCCTTTGGAAGAAACACAGACCTGCTGACTCCTTGATTTCAGACTCTGGGCCTCCAGAACAGGAATAGAATGTGTTTCTGTTGTTATAATCTTCTCGGTTTGTGGTAATTTGCTATGGCTGCTCTAGGAACCTGATACACTGTTAGACGGGGCTCTCCAGGGTAGAAGCCACTGCCAAGACTACACCTGGGGAGGAAAAAGGGACAACATAAAACACAACCTATCCTTCCTCCCACTCTCTGATTTCCCACTGGGGCTTCCCATTGGCTAAGCCACACGAGAAATGGGAAGTAAAAGAGAGCCTCTATAAGGTGGTTCAAGGACACCAGGTTTTAAGGTACAGAACAGAGAAGAAAAGAATTTGTAGGGGAAACAGAGAATATTGGGCACAAAATTGATACAATATGTGATCCTTTATAACTCAGTCTCCAAAGATCAAAACTTTATAATATCTTATTACTGGTAGAGAAGTTCAAAAGCTAAATGCAAGCTCTTAGTTATCACTGATTTGGGGAGGAAGCACCCCCAAAAGGAGGTAATGGTAGATATGAATGGAGTTTGCTTAGAGTTTGAATTAATACATTTAGGCTCATCAAAAAGCATATGTTATAAAAGGCTGAGAAAAATGAATTAGAGTCACTAAGATGCATAGGAAATTCTAAGCAAACGTGGAACTTAGGAAGATATTAACAAAATACATTTTCCCAGTGACTCTGCTATGTTCTTTCCATGCTCTGTTATACTCTGCTTCTAGTTAATTATCTATAAATTTTGGTAAGTTCAGATTTCTAACTGTGTCCAATCAAATGGATAGTTGAGCTTCTCCGTGAGAGTCCCAAACTTTTTATAACTAGACACTTCTGAGAATTTTGCTAACTTTTTTATATCACGGCCTGTTGACCCTGTATTTCAAAACTTCAAGCCCATTGTGGGACAAACCATCCCCTAAAGTGTGAGTTTCCAAATTCTGCCTGAACACCTGGTATTCTAAAGTGGGACAGAGTAAGCACTCAATAAGGGAGACACTACAAAAAAATAATATTCAAGACATCATTTTCTGGATTTTAATTTTTCTTCTGCAAGTTTTTATTAGAAATGGTGCTTGCTAGTTAGCATGTGATGTGCAATGATGTCTACTTTAGCACAAAGTATCCATTGTATAAGTTTATTTTACATTTTCTATGTTAGATATTATGTTAGCTCACAATGAAAATGCCTATTTCCAGGTGCTCCATCATCTGAAAGTTTTGAAAAATAGAAACCTCCAAATTTTCCCATTGTAAATTTCACAAGAAATATTAAAATGAGCATCTTTTCCTGGACCTTCATCTTGGAAGGATTTTCCCTAAAGCGATATATTGTTCCAGCAATGGCCTTTTTATTAAAGTATTGATTAAAAAAATTCCCCCTTGCAAAAGTTAATGAACCATTCTCTTACTATTTTTACTCTATTGGTATAGTGGAAAGTGCATGAGCTTTGGAGTCAGACAAACCTGGAATTGAATTATGACTTTGCCACTAACTAGAGGTGGGACTTCTTTTTTCGAAATCTCAGATGTCATATATGTAAAATATGCCATTGCATGAAATTACTGCAAAGATTAAGCAAAATTACATAAGATTCCTCATACAGTGCTTGGCACATTGTAGGTATTCAATAAATGTTTAGTGATTAAATGATCCATAGATTGCTATGAAAGTTGGAAGCCCAGGAAAATGAAAGTGAACAAACTGATATGCCTTGAAAAGTTGCCTTTGATTTTATCACCTTGGGTTTTCTGACACTCCCTTATCTCCTCCCTTTTTTTTACCATATGGTTTCCTGTAGCTTTGTCTAGTTCATAATTTATACTTCCCACCTCCACCATTGTGTTTTATTTTTCACCCATCCTTTACCCTGTTCTGGCTGTTTGGTACCCAAGAGAGATCCCAGCAGGAGTATGTGGCCAAGTGTAGTCTCCCCATTTCCCTCCCCAAATTAAATGCAAGCTCTGACTTGGCAGACCAGGTTCCCTTCTTCAGCTTCATGGGCCCTGCATGGGATAAGGAGCTGGTCTGTTGCTAATTAGAATCAGTGACCCAGCCCAATTCCAAGATTTAGAAAAAGAAAGAGCTACCCATCCTAGCCTTGCCTGGTAGTCACCATCATTACTTTTATCTGGCTCACTTTTCTTCTTGAACTGAATGAATCCATTTGCTCAAGCCCTTGAAGTCCATCTAATCAACTGGCTGCTAGGTGGGCCCCAGTGCACACTCTTGAGCTTTAAAGTTTGCTCATGTTGGCTAAAATACTGATGTTTAAAGTATGATGGATAAAAACATGAATGATGTCTAGCTCAGAGTCAGGCATTGAGCAAAAGCCAGATGAAAATATTTGTCTGTGTCCTCCCTTTGGACAAGTGACACAGTTTCTGTCTCTGTCAAATGCTTTTCTCAGGTAAATTGCTCAATCTTATTAAAGAATCACTTCTGGTGGGGGCAAATCGTCACAGCCAGGACATTTATATTAATCTGGATACATTTGGCTGTTTATAATTCTGTCATAACAGTCACTTCCTAAAAGAAACGTCTCTTCTAGGGCTCCTTACAAAATATAGTAGAAAAGAAACTGCTGAAGCAAAATGTATGTTATAAAAGTAAAGAATAAGTTTAAAAAACAAAGGAACAGGACTCATCTATCCCAGTGACACAGGTAAATATGAGATGGATGTTATGGGTGATCATAATTTAAATCCTATTTAGGGCAAGACACTATGCTTAAGTGGCAGGTACCATAGTGTTACAAAGTTTGTTTCTTACTTTCTGTTATAATAAAATTTAAGCAGAAAGCCTTCCACTGAAAAAAGAACCTTCCTTCCATGAGTTGGATATCATTAGGGTCAGGTTCAGTTGCTGAAGAGAGTGTTCCCACCGGAAAATTACTAAAACCTCTGCTCTTTCCCACGAGAAGAAGCCAGAAGCCATTTATATAGGAGAGAAAAGTCAAAGAAGATATATAACTGATAAACGTCAATGAGGGCCACTTTATAAATGATGTTCTAGCATGTAGAGACATAGGGCAAAATTAGAAGGAATGCTGGCTTGCTTTTGTATTGCAAGGAATGCTACAAACACTTTGTAAGAAGCAGTCGCCTCTTTATATTTGTCACATCTTTTAGAGGTTGCTATCCATGGAGACAATGTGGGTATGTGTGGAAGTTGCAGATGTGTGTGTGTGTGTTAGGGGGTGAGTTTCAGCAAAATAAGGAAAGCATTTCGATAGCAACACAAAGTCAAGCAAGCGAATCAGTGACAATGAAAGTCACCTTGTAATCAAATGTTGTATAAAATCGTAAGAAGCATAATTTTCTCAGAGTTAGCTTCCCTTTCTCTGCCCCCATATTCTTAGCATAAGAATAGTCCTAGGACATGGGAGATACTTATATTTGTTGAATGAATGATTGAAAGAGTGAATGAATAGGAATATTCCAGGAACTAGTGGTTTGTGCTTCATGTGTTAATTCATTTGACACTCTATGGCAGTTTCCTGCATCCACTGTAACAAATTACTACAAACTTCCTGGCTTAAAACAACTGAAATTTATTCTCTCACAGCTCTGGGGGCTAGAAATCTGAAATCAATGTGTAGGCAGGGCTTTGCTTTCTCCAGAGGCTCCAGGGAAAAATCTGTCCTTACCTTTCCCCCCTTCTGGTGGCTCCAGGAGTTTCTTGGCTGAGGCTGCATCACTCCAATCTCTGCCTCCGTCTTCACTTGGCCTTTCCTGCATATCTCTGTGTCTTCTCTCCTTCTCTTGGTCTCTAATCTCCCCCTGCCTTTCTCTTGCAAGGATACTTGCGCAGGATTTAGGGCCCATCTGGGTGGATAATCCAGGATTATCTCATTTTAAGATCCTTAACTTAATCACATCTGCAAAGACCCCTTTTCCAAATAAAGTAACATTCACAGTTTCCAGTCATGTGATGTGAGTATCTTTGGGGGGCTGTTTTCAGCCTATCAAACCTCTTAAGAACTCAATTAAATAGACATTTACCCCTTGTACAGATGAGAAACTGGGAGGAGATCTCAAAGTATTTTGGTTGTTTCTGGGATTCACATGAAAGTCTTAAAAAGAAAAATCTTAAATACAAATTCTGAAGAAAAATGAAGAGTTTCTTATTTAAATATTCTTGAACTATCATATTCTCACTTGTGAAATACAAATGGGATCTCAGATCCAAGCAATATACCCAAAATTACATTATTTAAAAAAATCACACACACAAACATACAAACCTATCACAGGCTCCACAAAATCCAAACTACCTCTCCATTGTTTATGGTAAGGGGAAGTCGATGAGTTTTCTACCTGATCTTCTCTTATTCTCCTCTTCTTATTCTTTTTTCTTCATTTATTTTTTATTTTTGAAAGGAGAATTTTGCTTGCAATTTTGATGGGAAGTCTTATCTGGGAGAGAAGAAAGTATTGAATCTAAATACAAAAGCTATGTGCAATTACTAAAATGCTTTTCATACAATACTTATTGCCACTTGCGGTGTGCCTGGAACTGTGCTAGGCAATGAATTGCATTTGTGAACAAAACAGAATCTAGCTCAGATTTAGCTGAAAGAGAATATCAAGGAATCGGAGAACTACAAAACAGCAAGAAAATAGTAGTAGCCAATCTTCCTTTAGTATTGTATGCTAGATAGCAGTTTAAGTGCTTACTGTGTGTCAAAGTATGCAATTCTTATAAAGAAATGTAAGAAATGCTCAGAATGGTCAATATAGGCTGAAATGATGACAAATACATGGTGAGCAACTAACTCAGACTTTTGGAGCAGTGAAGATGCCACATTGAAGGTAGAGAAGCAGTTAATCAGGCCAAAAAGGATTATGCAGTACATTCCAGGCAGGAGGAGCCGGAATAGCATTATTGCAGCAACTGAGACCATGCTACATACTTGGGACTGAAATAAACTAAAAGATGGCTGGTGCTAAGCCACGAGGGGCCCAGGGATGAGACCTGAAGCTGGAGAGTTGCCATGGTTTGGATATGGTTTGTTCGTCCACAGCAAATCTCACATTGAAATTTGATCCCTGGTGTGTCTGTGTTGGGAGATGGGACCTTGTGGAAAGTGTTTAGGTTATGGGGGTGGATCCCTCATACCTGGCTTGCTGCTGTTCTGGAGGCTGTGAAGTGGGTTCTCATTCTTGTGAGACTGGGTTAGTTCTGGAAGGAATGGATTAGGTTCCTGGGAGCAGGTTGATTTCAATCCAGGATGTGCCCATCTTCACACACCTTCTACCCCAGGTTTTAATGCAGCATAAAAGCCCTCACCAGAAGCAGATGCTGGTGCCATGCTTCTTGTACAGCCTGCAGAACCCCAAGCTAAATAAACCTCTTCTCTTTATAAATCACCCAGCCTCAGATACTCCTTTGTGGCTACATAAAGTAGACTAAGATAAGAGGTAAGGAGAGGTGGTTTGATTTTCAAAAGGTAATAACATCCTTTTGAATAAAGAAAATTGAAGAGAGATTGTGTTTTTTCTCTTCTCCTCTTCACAACTGCTCAAATGTCCACCTCTATGTGCCGTGCACAGCTGCATCTGGGGCTCTTGAAGGCTGAGGTAGGAGGCTCATCAGAGCCCTCTCCCTGCTCTTGGCATCATTGGATTTGCTGTTGCCCTTGATATGTCTACAGAGAAAAAACCTGAAATGATTCAGTAGATTCTAGCCTGCTCTCTCTAGCTGGTTTCTGTGATGGTTTAATGTGCCCTTTTAAGCCCCAATTGGTAATTCTCTCCTCTTGACTCCTCTGCTGCTTCTTTGCCCCCCCAAATTTATTGTAAGATACACGAAGTTAAGGTTAAACCATAGATTTCATTTGTAACTCAACATATTGTAGGTTCTCCAAAATTTATTATTTTGTTGATCACCATGCACTTGGAAAAGTTGGTTATGAATTGCATCTTGCTTTCTAATATATTTTATATTTAATTATTCTAATATTTTATATAATAAAGTTGTTTTACTGTTTGTTTATTTAAAAACACAATGGCTCAAAATATGAGCATTGTGTTGAAGGCAAAGGTAGCACTCACTAATTGCTTTCTAAACTGAGAAAAAAAATTTGGATTTTAGGGGGTAGGTAATGATGTATTTTGTTTCTGAATTACCTATACCACACAGAAATATATATGAAAGCTCTTTGAATGAACAGACATTATATATAAATAAGGTATGTTATTTTCATTTATTTTAATGTAATAAATATTAGTATGTGGAGATGGAGGGTTACATGGACCACTTCCTTGTTAACAATTCTTTCATCTTTTGAATCTCAAAGGCAATCTTTATAAAATGGGAATGAGATATAAATGCTTTGTGTTCTTTTTTTATTTCAAAGAACACAGGATTTTGGATATTTTACCGATCAAAATATCTAAAGACCATTGGGTCTGGAAAAGGGGTTGGGGGCAGTTAGAAGCCCTTTGGGGTGCCACATTATGCAAATGAGCTTCAGATTTACATGAAAGTGTTTATCAGAAAAACTTATGTGGCCCAAACTGGAAATGTAAGATTCTTACCTTATAGATCTGCTGTTCTTAATCCCAGACTTCTAGGGTGGGGAGATGTAAATAAAGGGGAAAAAAAGTAAATGACTTCCAATATCTTGATTGGAAAAATAGAGAAGGATGTGCATGCATCTTGGCTAAGTTTTCTGAGTTCCAGAGAACAATTTAAAAAAAAAATTTTGTCACACATTTCTGAAGAAGGTGAAAGAAACAGTCCTCGACATGACATTGTTAGCAGTGAGTCAGAGTGATAGCAAGAAAGACACCACTGTCTGGATTGCTGTTGTTGAACTGCACTTTGAGCATTTGCAAATGTTTCTAGCAGATAAATAGTAGCAATATAGTTTGCAACATCAGGCTCTGGAAATTTTATCACATCAGCCCTGAGCAAGCCTAGAAGAAAATGAAATTAGCTAGTTTGAAGGTGACAATCTTTTTAAAAAATATCTATTTGTATGCCTTGTCTTGAAATTTCAAAAGTGCCTTTGGCACTGGACAGACTTAACCATACAGTTCTTACAGGAGTCCAGAAATTGTGATTTACTTTTTAACTACTGGAGCTACTGAAATGTTCAGCGTTTCAAACCACAGGAGATGGAACAAGGCCTATTAAAGAGAAAGTTTAAGTGGCCAGAATCAGCTCAGCCACACTCACTCACTCACCAAATGCACATCCTCAGATGGAGACCCACGATCGGCTCTTTCAGATGCTATTTTCAAAATCTTCACAAAGGACTGAGCGGTGATTATATGTATTCATGATGTGCATATCGTGTGCTCAGCTCAAAGGATATTTGAATGATGCATTGAGAATTATTCCTAAAAAAGGATTCAGCATCTGTAAACTGCTTCGTCTTTGAGAACGAGAAAGGGAAAAAAAATATGGCTTGATTTTCTTAAAAAAAAATACCAACTCATAAAGCAGAGCGGCTTATGTGAGTTGGTGTTAATGCCCTGTCACACACAGACACACTGAGGCATAATCACATGCATTCACGTCCACACAATCACACACGCACATAAACAACCGTGTGGCGTTGGTTCTCCCTGATTATTTTCATCTTGAAATTCACTTTTCAAATCAAGGGAGCCCTTGGTTCCAGCTCACAGGCGTCCCCCCTTCACAAAGCTCCTTTGGCCTCCTCAGAGAGGGCTGAGAAAGATGTCTCAGAGAACAAAGCCAAGGCCAAAGAATTTTCACTGTCTATTGGTTTGATGCACTTGTGTGTAATGTTTGTGTGTGATTGTATGATGTGGTATTTGTATGTGTGTGTACATACACATCAAGATATGGATAATTTTGTGTTGTCAATTTCTTTCTTACTCCTCATTCTTGTCCTCAATGACATACTGAAGGGAGAACATAATTCACATCCTAGCTGTTCTCTGTTTTCACTGACCTGGAAATTAGAGGACCTGAGGACACTGCCTGACTTGGAGCTCCTGCTCTGCTCTGGGCTGTTGGGTCCCTTACTTCAGATAAGCTCCTATATCATACTGGTATTGCTTTATGATTAGGAAGATGCATTACTGGTTCTTTGACTTTGCCTGCTGAGATGCATCCCTTGCCCCACTTAAAAGAAAATGGAAAGAGTTATACAGGGACATCAATCTCTCTTGGACATTTAAATTTTCTTAATTTTCTAGCATATTGTTAAAACAAAGGTTTGTCACCCAAAGACAGTCTTACAGAGTCTAAGAGAATGTTTTCTGAGAACTTTGTGCTTTGTTTATCATTTATGCTATCATTGACCAACAAATATTCATTGAGCATCTATTTCAATGTGCAAAACACCCAAATGATGCTTGTTCCCTGCAAACTCACGTGATTGGGAACTATTTGAGAATAGAGATTACATCTTAATCATATATATATCCAATATGAAGCTGGAAGTGTAGACAACCGTGGAATATTTACTGAATAAATGAATAAATAATTGTTACTTCTCTCTCACCCATTAGTTTTAAATTAATTAAAAGAATTGGTTGGTTTTTATTCTTTTTTCTGTAACTGCCTTTTTACTTACCTGAATTGTTTTGTGAATGGGAGAGTCCATTGATGGTTCTGGTTAATAGCCTTGTTCTATAGCTTTCCTCTGCAATGGGACTTTGCTTCTCCTCTCAGCAGGAGATGGGGTCTATTACTTCACCCCTTGAATTTAGCTTGGTCTTATGACTGCTTTGGACCAGTAAAATGTGGAGAAAATGATGGAATGGGTGTGTCTGTTCTGAGGACAGACCTCCTGAGATATTGTGTTCTTTTATTCTCTCTGGAACTCATGCTTCTGTCTTGAGAATATTCCCTGATTTGTTTGCTGGAGAAAGAGAGACCACATAGATTAGAGCCAGGTCATCCCAACCAAGTCCCTGCTAAACCAGCCAAACCCTCAGCTGACATAGCAGCTTACTACAGGGGCATGAGCAAGCCAAGTTCAGATAGGCAGAGCTACCTAACCAAGACATAGACTTAAAACAAAAATAAAGGTCTACTGTTACATGCCACTGAGCTGTGGTTGTTTGTTATGCTGCACTATTGTGAGGAGAGATAACTGATACACATTCTCCAACTGTACTTCCCACCTGGCTTTCTCTTTACCCTTCAGTGTCATTTAATCACACTTTTCTAAAATGTATTCTCAAGAGACTTTCTGATTGCAGTCAGAATTTACATAAATAGGTGTTAATTCAATAGATTACTTATTTGCTAAAAATTAATATTTTGGATATTTACTCTGACTATGTAATGCCAGGTTTTATACTTTCTTAAACCAACTTATTCACATTGATGATTAGAAAGGTGAAACAGCAATTTTATAGATGAGATAGGAGCAGCAGACAGCATGACTTCAAAGACTTCTAACCCTGAGATATGGTAATGAATCTTTATTCAGTCTAGGGGTAATTAAGATTGTGTTCACAATCGCTGCCTTCTGGGAGCTTTCAATCAGAAACAACAGCAATGGCTAATAAATAAAACAAAAGAGATGATAAAGTTAACTATAAAGGAATTGAACTATTAGTGAAATTATTTATATTTGTTCAAGCCCAAAGCATGTACTAAAATTCTAAGAAGTTTTTTCAAACTTTCAGACTGAAAACAAGTGATCAATAAAATGCCTAATATATATGTTCTGTTGGCTGCACTAATTTGGGTATGAATTAACACTCTCAAGAGAATGTGGAAAGGCAGCAGAAGTGCAGTGGGAAGATTTTATTAGCAAAAATATAATGAATGGAATGTTGAAATATGAAGATAAATGTGCAGATGACTAGTAGAGAAGGGACAAAACTTCATGTTGTGAGTGGAGGATTATCTAGCACAAAAGGAAAGAAACAAGTGAGAGAAAAATCATTTGTTCCTTAGTCTAGAAAACTTTCTAAGAGGAGGCAGAAATCCCTAACCATTTGAAGCCAGGTTTGTAGACCCCAGACAAAGAGTGTTGTTATGGATTTGTAAAGAGTTTTGCTCTTCTGTGGCTTCCATTAGTCCTTACCTGGGAAAACTGTTGCAGCACTTCAAGAACTGTAGATCTTACAATGGCAACTTGCACTGAACAAATGTTTGCACTATTTTCATTTTATGCCATCAGCAATCATTTATGGAGTATCTACAACATGCTTGAAGCATCAAAAGTGATGTGGGCTTTATAGAGCATACAAGGTTACTGTCTACAGAAAGGTTGGACTAGGGGAATTCATTCATTCACTAGTTCAATCACTTAATCCATCCATCCATCCATCAGCCCATCTCTAGAAGGTGTAAATTGGCAGAGACATATAGTTTGGTTTCTCTGAGCCTTAGACATGAGCCTAGTATTTGCATGCTGGTAGGTTCCTAGTGGATATTTCTTAACTTGATATAAGTACTGCATATATATTGACTGATGGATTGATAGCTTCTTGGGATTTCTGCTATGGAATCAGGAAAGAGAAGGAAGCTGGAAAAGGATTTTCTCTTTCTGTGGTATCTGGATATCCTTTTAGAAATGACGTTTCAGGTAAGAACAACAACAGAAGTTGAGAGCCCCTTTCAGGTTGTGTGATTTGGGCTTTTATCTAAAAGCCAGATCCAACATGGCCTATGTGTCTCTCGCTTTGTATCTTTATCCTTGTGGTAATTTGCACATCTAGGTCACAGCTAAAGTAGTTTAGAAGAGAACTCTGATGACAGATGGTAACTTGGGCAAGATGACTATAAGACTCAATTTTTCTGTTATAGTCTTTGTTTCTCATAACATAATAATTTAATTTATTAAGCCTTGTGTTCCAATTTGTTTGAATTTGGCAAACATTTTCTGTATATTTAGTTTAGTCAGGTTCCTGGCCAAATAAAACATGTGATTTATAGATAATTAATGAGCTCTTCTATAGATCATAAGTTGCTTCTCGGTCCTCACTTGTCCCTCCATCCTGTAACATCCGAAAGGACAAGGGTGATTCTCTGAAGTGTTCTACACCAAAGGCATATCTTAGGGACTAAGTTGGATTACAACAGGCAAACAGATCACTTTTATATCCAAGGTGTAATGAATGAGCCATGTGGACTGGGCCACTACAAGACCCACCACAAAATTTGGTATTGCTCAATCATACTTAATTTTGGGTCAGTTTTTATAGCAAACACTTTCGATGTCCTACCAAGGTCATCTCAATGCTTGCCATCCCATGCATGTTATAGACTTTCTACTGTAAGCACCTCAACTCTGCCTGGGGCTCTGGCTGTTGGACCACGCCCAGGCTTCACACGGGGGAAGACTAGAGCAGAATCTGAGTGCACTCTAGGCCAATGATTGATAAATAAGGCAGACTTTTTGTTCCTCAGGTGGGATATCTCTGCATGTTCGATCCTGGCATTCATTGGTTCTCAGCAGGCTTGAGCTGCAGTTGACCACAGTAGTAATCTGCTCAGTAACACACCTTGTGTTGGCTTCCTTCCCTTTCTTGTCTGCTTTCTCACACCACCCCCAGGCCTTTGAGGGACCACTTACTGAATAAATCCTTACCTCAGGGTCTACATCCAGAGGTACCCAACCTACTAAACTCTTAGTATATATTCTGAATTGGGAGCAATAATATGTCAAGAAAAGCCTGAAACAATTAAAAAATGATGATGGTTGTTGCTCCCCTTTATGCTTAGATTATTCTATATCTGAATTATAGTATAGCTATTATGAAATATTTAAAAGTGTTTTAAAATGTAGTTTCTATCCTTCCTTCTTTTCTTCCCTCCTTCCCTCCCTTCATCTTCCTCCCTTCCTTCCTTCCATCCTTCCTTCCTTCTTTCCTTCCTTCCTTCCTTCTTTCCTTCCATTCTTTCTTCTTTATATTTAGTTTCTGGCTTATAGTCACTAGAATGAATGTCTTACATCCCCAAGATGAACTCAGTACCATCCTCATTGACCTAGCAAGCCATTTTTTTCCATGATGACAAGCTAGGATCACATCTCCTAATGACGGCTGCAAGATTGTCTTGTTAGGAGAAGGGCTAAGGTGGGATCGTCTTTAATGACAGTGAAAGTACCTCATAAAACCTGACTCCTCAGTTTCACAGGCATGAGTGTGGAATTTTAGCAGATGTAGACTTACTAAATCAGTCAGTCAAAAATTATATCAGTTGAAGTGCAATGTTCCTGGCAGTCCAGAAAACCTGAACATGTAGGTGATTTGGAGGGCATTTCGTTAACTCTTTAATTGGTCGTTTCAGTGCTAGAGGCAGTAGCTAATTGCCTGTAGGTCACTGTAGTCCTGGAGCCTAGGTAAATGTATATTGTCATATGTCACATTTTCATATGGCTCCTTTGCACAAGTTGGTAAAAAAATGATTGCTGCATAATTAAAATTAAGACAAGGTGGGGAAAGTGATTCAATTAAAGCCCTGAAGCCATAGCACAAATTATCTGATGTACCAAAAACTAATGACTAGTTATAACTAGTTTTATCTTTTGCCTCCTTGTTCTTCAATTCTACGTGCCTTGTGGAATGCCAGAAACTCTTTTCAAGTTGTGTGGCTGGATATTGAGTGTGCAACTGGCTCCAGGAATGAGGGCACAAGCAGCTCAAGCTTTTAAAGCATGCACATGCGGAAGCTATGCGGATGAGAATTTAAACTAAAACTGACCAGATGAGAAATTCAGGAGGCCTCTCCATAGCCCAATATTATTTTGAAAACATCTGCAATATTTCAGTCTGCATGAAACAGGTATTATATACCAGAGTGAGTGATGACAGTGAAAATAAATGAAATTTGTCATACCCAAAACATCCCATGTTTTGCATCATTTATTTTACAAATCTTCCGAAGCTTCTCAGGAGGCATTAAACTGGAGGCAAGGGTGAGAACTTGGTAATGCCATGTTTAACAATTTTAATTACTTGATGTTGACATAACAAATGAATGAATATTTTGCTTATACAAAATAAAGCAAGAGGGTTGTTTTCAAAATACGGAATATGTCAGATAGGTTATAGGTTCTTATCTCCTGAATTTTAGGGGTGGAGAGAAAGCTGTTCACATTCATTCAGCCCTGACTTTATGCACATAGAGGGAGGAAGCAGCCACCTCAAATATGAATAGCAAAGTGGGTTACCCTTATGGTAGTCGGGATACCAATTTGAAACAAAAATCCTTTGAGAATGTGTCAAAAAACTAACAACCTCTAATCACCTATAATTACTGCTGTTTATTAACAGCAAATGCCAGGAATTTTACATACATCTGGTGCTTACAACTCTGTGAAATATTACTATTGTCCCATGTTAGAGTTGAGGAAACTGAGCTTTATGAAGGCCCAATAATTGCTCCAAGGTAATCCATCTATAAATGGCAGAGAAGAGGTTCTACTGATGCTTAACAAACTATCCTGAAACTTTTTGGCTTAAAACAATAACCATTTTATTGCCTCTCATAAGCCTGTGGGTTCACTGGATTGAGCTGAGTCACTCTTGCTCCAGGTGATATTGGCCGAGTCTGGGCTTGTAACAGGGTTGGCACATCCAGGTCGCCTCAGTTTCACGTCTGGGACCTTGGCGGGGTTGGCTTAGAAGGTGAGCTTGGCTGTGATGCAAGGATGGCTTGGATTCTCTCTTTCTTCGTGTAGTCTTAGGGCCTCCCCCTTTCACATGGCCTTTCCCTGGGGTCTCTCTAGCAGGATAGCTGAACTATTTACATGGCAGCTCAAAGCCCTCCCCCAAAAGCATAAAAGCAGTAGGAACTGTCAGGTCTGCTTAAGGCTCAGGCCTGAAACTGGTATGGTGTTACTTTCACTCACCACGTTCTATTGGTTTAAATGAAATGCGGGCCAGTCCAGCTCCAACATTTGGGGGTGACTGCACAAGGGCATGAAGTCATAGCTGGCCGAGGACCATCTTTGGAGATCTACTACCACACTGTGTGATTCCAAAACAGATGACAATTTTACTAAGCATCTGTAGCTATGCTTATTTTTCCATCAGAACAGGAATGAAGCCGTATTTCCTTTTTTTACTCACTTTTACATCTTTGGCACCTGTCATAGGACCTGGAACACAATAGGTGATCAAGCAGTATTTTTTAGCTGAACTGTTATTGAAAGGCTAAGGGATCATTACACTATGGAACTGTCATGGATATGTATTTACAAGATAATTTCCCTGGGAATGAGTTTTGGTAGATCTGAATTAAATACAATATAATGATATAAAAAATCCACTGATGGCTGGAGATGGGCCAAGAAAGAGCAGATCATTTCCTTGTTCTCTGGAGTGTCAATGTCAGCAACAACAACAAGATTCAAAGCCTTTTCTAAGTACTTCATTTGAATTGATTTATTTAATCCTGAAAACAAGTAAACAAAAAGTGCTGTGAATTAAGGACTACTATTTTTCCCATTTTATAAATAAGGAAACTGAGGCACACAAAGAAGTAATATGTCCAAGGTCACACAGCTAATGCATAACATAGCTAGAAATTGAGTCAGCGTGTTATTCTATGTGTCTATGTTGTCAATCATGACTGTCCTACATTTCAGAGGTGATTTTCCTCCACTGGGAACTGGAAACAGAGTCTGTAACTTTCTGGTCAGGAGGCTTGAACCAGGAGAGTGTTCCATTGTGAAGGGTTTAAATAGACTGAACCTTAAAGATGAGAAAACAAAACAGAATTTATAAATGATAACCTAGGAGTCTGGGAGAGAAGAAAACTCTAGCTTTGGAGTCACCCCAACAACTCCCAGATTAACGTGTTCCTGGCTAGGAGGAGCCCTCCCTCTTTTGTACTCAGGAAGTAAGATCCTGCTTTCCTTTTATTGGAATGCTTGAAATCAACAACTTACGTGTTGAAAATGTGACTAATTTTTAAGTTATCTATATTTTCTGTCATCATTTTCTTTTATGTTTTTTTATTTTACATTTTGGTAAAGTTTTGTTGAGAGCCCGAGGCTGCCTCTATTGTGCTATTAATATCCAGAATCTTTGTCCATGGTCGGGTAGGGGAGAAAGGGCAGCAAAGAACTCCAGCAAGGGAGGAGTGCGGGGACCATTAGGAATAAGCGTGACAAAACCCTAGAGGGGAAAAGAAAAGTGTAAGAAAACCCAAGAGAGGGGATTTTTTTCCTCTCAATTCTTTTTCTCAGAGACAATTTGGAGAGGTCAGATTTATGCTGTGTTTTCAAAATGAAGGCAGCATAGAAGTAGGTAACATAGTAACTAACATAATAATGGGCATTACATGAATAGATTATGTCTGTGGAAACAGGCAGGGCTAAGTCCTCAGCATTTTGTGGCCATTTCTGAAGCAGAAGGTACAGAAATAAAGGAAGCAGGGAAGGAACATGGGGATGGGGTATTTTAGAGAAGTGTCATCAACTTCATGATTTTTCCATGTCTAGTTGAACTCATCTGATCTTAGTATTGAGCAACTTTTTTTTTTCATATACATGAGGGAGAAGCAACACCAAAATTTAGGTGTATCATATGCTCCTTTTTGAGCACTGAGAAGAGTGACTATGAGTGGGGTGCTTAGAATTGAGAGAATTGAGACTGTTGAATCTCAGAATTGACACTATTCTTTGAGGTGATGTCAGAGAGAGAAGGGTAGATATCTAGGGAGTGGCGAGCTTAGGACAATGAAGAAATTGGACAGATGGAGTGTGGACCACTAAACATGCTAAAAATTACAGTTGTGGTCAATATTATGGATTGGCTTTCTCTGCTCTTTTTGACAAGACCTGGAAGTCACCATAAGCCAATCTGGAAGAACCTGATCATGTAATATTCATAGGCAGAATCCTGAGGGGAGAAAGATGGGTCAGATGTGTACCCAACCAACAATATAGGCAATCATAAATCTTTTCTCTTAAAAAGTACTAAGACACTTTCACCAAAAATAAATGTTATGAAAATTTACTTCAGTCAACAACATTTACTGGGAAACTGCTATGAACCAAGCCAAGTGTTAGACTCAGGAGCCCAGACCTCTGTAAAAAGCATGAATACCTTTCTGAGTTTTTTTTCAAAGTCTTTCTTTTCCTTCCTTGACTCAAAAAACCAAAACCAGAGCATCTGTTTGAAAAATGAATTTGATTCTTTTATTGCTGATGGCGACAACAGAAAAACAATCCACCTATCTATAGATGTCTTTCTGAAATGAGTCTCCCCAGAACACTGAAATGCCCCCCAAAAGTATTAAAGGTGTATGGAGAAGGGATAATTTAATTCTTCGTTACAGCTTTGGCACTGAAGCTAAGTGATGGAAAGGGATTAGAGGTGCTCTGATGAGGGAATTTCAGATCTTTTGATTCATTGGGTAAAGGTCTCTAGAGACTGTATATTGATTCCAATATATCAAAACCATGCAGAGACAAGTCAAAAACTAACATTTTTATCCTGGCTGTCCTTTCCTGAGGTGTCTAAAATTCAGACACGGTAAGCTATCTAGGTGTGGCATTTTTCTACTGAGATGCTGTGGGAGCTGGGGGCAGGCATTGTAGCAGTAGGACGTGGAAAAGCAAAGGCAGCTTCACGTGCTATAGTAGAGACTAATGCAGAATGCAATCAATCCAACAATGGATGGGAAAATCTTCATGGAGAACATTCTGGGGTTCCAGAACCATGTCACATGCTTTTGGGGAAAAAGATGGTACGATTTTTTTCTAGTTACAGAGACAATACAGACAAGCATGAGTGTAAATTAATAGAAAATTTTGATAATAGTAATAAGCAGTATAAGGAACCATGCAAACATTTGATAAGTTTGGAAGGAGGTAAGAACCCTAGAAAGAGGAGACATTCAAATTAGGTTTTAGTCTTATTGGTCCTGGAGGATAGAGAGAGGATAAAAACCCTCAGATACAGGTAGCCCTTCTAGTCCTGAATCTCTTTCAAAGTGAGTTCCTCCTCCTCCTCCTCCTCCTTCTCCTCCTCCTCCTCCTCCTCCTTCTCCTCATCCTCATTCTTTATGCAGAAAAACACTTATATGAATTATTTTCTAAGCTTCCTTTTTTGCTCTTAGAACTTTGATACTTCTATGAGAGTCCTGGAGTAAATTCAGCAGAAATTCCTAGAGTCCCAATTGATGCCTGATGTTTTC
This sequence comes from Cheirogaleus medius, assembly GCA_008086735.1. NCBI lineage: Eukaryota > Metazoa > Chordata > Mammalia > Primates > Cheirogaleidae > Cheirogaleus > Cheirogaleus medius. Next base: position 128,437,283 of record VBSM01002608.1, read on the forward strand.
AGGTGAAAACCAGGATTTCCATAGCTATCGTGGGAATTCTGTATTATTGGGTAACTGTGAGAGAGGGGCCACCCTTGATAGCTGCATTTCTGAAATGAGAAATTGGAGTTCAGAGAGTATACATCTGATAAAGTGTCCTGGTGGTTCTGATAATGAAGCTGCTGAGTACAAAGGCATCATTTGGACCTGCCATATCTGAGCCAGTGACAGTTACAAAGTCCCCAGGGGTCATTAGGTGCTCTCTGGACCATGTACCTGGATTTAGAGGTGAGGTAATGTTCTAATGGCAGTGCGTCTTAGCCACTCAGCTTGAAATCTACTATTGATGCTGCATTTTGGCAGTATTGCTCTCATTTTCCCTCTTGATTAAGCTCCTATATCATCTTTTATTGGCGTCTTGATAAATTGAGGTGGAGAGAGATTGAGGATCTTGGAGTTGCCGGGCACTTTTAGCTGCCAAGCTCCCAGCTCACTGTTCAAAGTAGATAAATATTATCCTCAATTATGATGTGACTTCATAATTAGATTTTTTGGAAACTAAATTTTTTGTTTTCATATTTAGAGAGAGAAATGAAAAGGTAACTCCAGAGAAAATAACAAATGACTGTGGTCTTAGAATGACTTCAATCCTGATTAGTTAGACACTCTGATTGTCAATTTAGTCAATTAGACAGTATAGCACCATTAAACCTGAGGCTTTATATGTTGAGAATTGTATAAACTATTTATCCAAGGTTTCCTGAATATCTGTATGTAGAATTTTATACCTTTATGAATCAAGATATTTTTGAATTGAGATAAATATTGAATACGGTTTTCTGACTCCCTTGGGCAGTTTTCAGAGTTGAATACCATAGCCCTAAATTTTGTTTTCTGTCTCTGAACATTTATAATCTCACTTTAGGTCACATAAGCCTCTGAACTTGTGTTACTCAATCACTTATTTGGAGGGAGGTAAAATGACTCATAATAGCATACATTTTACTATTGTTTTATTTACTAACATATTTTCAAAATTTGACTTTTGGGGACTAGAAGAAGCCTTAGTTTTATTGGAGCCCATGCACTATTTTAGATCCTGAAGCCCAAAGCAGAAAAGGACTCTATCCTATCAATATTATATTCTACTGTGGAAAACAGAAAATGAAATCATAAATAAATAATTTCAGATATCAACAAGTGCTATAAAGGAAACAAATCAGTGAATAGGATCAAGAATTATAGGGCTGGGATGTGGTACTATTTTACAGAGATGGCAAAGGAAGTCTTCTCTCATGCTTGCACTGAGAAGTCAGCCAGAAGAAAATCTGTAAAAAATACTTTCAGGAAGAGGGAACAGAAATGAGTGATATAAGTCTCACTGAAAAATTGTTTTAGGAACTTCTTTTTTTAACAAAAGAACATAAAGTGGACATAGGAAATGAGGCGCTCAGGGGAGAGACTCTCAAGCCATGATGATTGAACTGAAAGATAAAGCATAAATGTCAAACCCCAGCCAGGTGTAGAACAGGAGGGGAGTGTTGAGTGTCCCAAACCTGTTGCCACCCCTCCCCACTTGCCTCATTTAACCAGGGAGGCGAAAATCCCAAAGCTTATTTTCTTAGCCTTCTTATTGTAGGATGCCATGGAACTCACTTTTGGCCTAAGAGACAAAAAGGGAAGTTTTCCAGGGACTTCTAGGAAAGATTTTGTGTTCCTATTTAATAAAAATGAAAAGAAACAATCTAGGCTGGGGCAGCACATGCATCTGCCTCCTTTCATTCATTTATTAAAAAATACTAATCGAGAGCTGCTGTGTGACAAGAACTTCCTAGGCACTGGAGATACAGCAGTGAACAAGATAGACTTGCTCCAAAGGAGCCTATATTCTAGCAGAAGGAAAGGAAATTAAAACAAAAAGAATACGCACACACACAATGTGAATGCTAAATGCCAGGAAAGATGAGAATGACAGAGAGAGAAGAATGGATGCTATTTTATTATTTTATTCAGACAGTTAGAGAAGCCACCTCTAATGAGACAAAATTTAAAAAAGAAAGGCCCAAAGCAAGTGAAAGAGCAAGATGTGTTGCTATCTACAGAAGAGGCACTGTAGTTTGAGGCATTAGCATGTGCAAAGACTCAGGCAGATATGTAGCTTGTACACTGTGGACATTGTGGGAGAATATTTGAGGAGTCCAATTAGGTTATCTGAATCCAAGTTTACAAAGCTTACTTAGAGGAAATACATGAACCAAGATACGGCTTACAAAAGGCGAGCACATTTGGAGGGAAAAAATTATAAACTTTGGACACATTGAGTTGAAGTTGTCTGTGGGGACAGCCATCCTACTATTCAGATAGATTTATAGAGCTGGAGTTTCAAGAGAAAAATGTTATCAAGGGTTACAGATTTTGTAATCCTTAAAATAGAGATGGAAGTTGAAATCATAAGCTAGGCAAGATTGCCTTGGAAAAATATTTTAAAAATGTAAAGAAAAGAGAGCTGAGACTGAACACCTATAATCATGTCCATATAAATATAAATATGTCCATCTCTCCCCGAACCACCAAAGGCAGCATACTCCTTGAGCCAACATAGTTGTAATCTCATTTATGCATGGCCAGGGACTAACAGAGAGCAGGCCCTTGGGAACTAAAGTCATGACTTTGCTGTCACCACATTTTATACCAGATAAATTGTTGCTTCTCAAACACAAGTTGGGAATGAGGCTTTGGAAGAGCTCCCATTCTCTTCTTTACCCACCAGTGGCTTCAAGGGTGCGAGTTTCCCTGTGATTGTGAGCTTTTGGTTTTCAAGGCTACAGCAGAGCTTGGGAGAGGAGTATAGAAATCAAGCAAGCAAAAACACCACAAAATTTGCTGTTCTTACCAAGATTCAGTCACTTTTCTTAAAATATGCCCAGAAATTGTTGCAAGCTCTTGATTAATTTCCAGAGTACTGCAAAGGTTGATTTTGACAATTTATTTATTTATTTTTGCCAGTGTTAGCATTGCTTTTATGAAAGAGAAGGATTTTGGAGGTTCTTATTCCACCATTTCCAATGACTTTAACTCCCAGTTGATTTTTGATAAAGGTGTAAAAGAAATTTAAGGTAGGAAGGATTATCTTTCAACAAGTGGTGCTGAAGAAATTGGGCATCCATAGTCAAAAAAGAAAATAAATCTTGGCCTGATTCGTATATACTAATCAAAAATAACTCAAAAGATATCAAGGACTTAAACTAAAAATGTAAAAGTCTAAAACTTTTTAAACATGGAAGAAAACCTTTGGAATCTAGGGCAAGGCAAAAAAATTCCTACTTGGCATCAAAAGCACAAGCCACAAAAGGAAAAACTTATACACTAGACTTCAGTAAAATTAAAAACCTTTGCTCTGGAAAAGACCATGGTAAGAGGATGAAAATAATAGGCACATACCTAGAGAAAATATTTTTAGAGCACATATGCAACAAAGGACTGGTTGCTAGAATATATGAACAACTCTAAAAAATCAACAGTAAAACAAACAATCCAATCAGAAAATTGACAAAAGACGTTTCACAGAAGAGGATGTAGAGATGTCAGATAAGCACATGAAAAGATGTTCAACAACATCATTGGCCATTATGTAAATATAACCTAAAACTACAATGAAGCATCACTATATACCTATCAAATGGCTAAAATAAAGAAAATAGTGATAACACCAAGTGTTGGAGAGGATGAGATCAACTGGATCACTCATGCTTTGCTAGTGGGAATATAAAATGGTACAGCCACTCTGGGAAACAATTTGGCACTTACTTGAAAATCTAAGCATGCAACTTCTGAGCAATTGGACTCCTTGGCATTTCTCCCAGAGAAATGAGAACAAAAGCCTGTACACAAATATTACACCCATTTTATTCACAATAGCCCCAAACTGGAAACAACCTACAGATTCTCAATTGGTGAAAGGTTAATACAAACTGTGGTATATACACACTGTGGAATAACACTCATCAAGAAAAAGAATCAAAGTATCCATACACCTGACAACCTGAATGAATCCGCAGAGAATTACAGTGAGTGAAAAATCCAAGGCTCACAGATTGCATACTGTGTGACCGCATTTATATACCATTCTCAATATGGCACAGTTGTAGAAAGGGGGAACAAAATAGTGGTGTTAGAGGTTAAGGGTGTTGGGTGGAGTTGAATGTGGCTTTAAAAGGGCAACATGAAGTACCCTGTGGTGATGGAAATGTTCTGACTCCTCTACCAGCATCCATATCCTAGTAGTAATATTGTACTACAGCTTTGCAAGATATTATCATTGAGGGAAATGTGGCAAAAGATACATGGGTTCTCTCTCTATTATTTCATATGTGAATATGTTATTATGTGAATCTATAATTGTTTCAAGATAAAATTCTTAAATATGAGAAAGAAGCTATCACAAGAAATATGCCGGAACAACTGCATATCTACACGGATATAAATAGAACCTAGACTCTTGTATCACCCTACACAAAAATTAAACTGAGGTAAGTTGTGGTTTTAAAGGTAAAAGCTAACACTATAAAGCCTCAAATAGCCAATAGGAGAATAGATTTATGAACTTGGGTCAGGCAAAAAATATTTCAACATGAGACAAAAACCAATAACCATAAAAGGAAAAAAATATAAAGTGGACTTTATTAAAACTTTTCTCTCAATCAATATATAAACCATTAAGAAAACACAAGCCACAAACTTGGAACAATATCCCCAAATGTATATCTCAATTCAGAATATACAAAAATTCCAAAAATTAAATAATAAAAAGACAAATCACTTAGTTTAAAAATGGCAAACAATGTGAATAGACACTTTACAAAAGAAGATATACAAGTGGTCAATAAATAAAAAGTTGCTCAATATCATTAGTCACGAGACAAATATAAATTAAATTAAAATTAACACTGCAGTACCATACAATTTTACATATCTTGCAATGGATTTTTTATAATAAGGAATAATGGCCATGCCAAAAGTTGGCAAGAATGTGGAGCCACTGGAATGCTCATACATTGCTGATAGGAGCATAAAATGGTTAAATCCCTCGGAAACATTGTTTGGCAGGGTTTTTTCTAAGTTAAATATATGCATTCCTGATAGCCCACCAATTTCATTCTTAGGTATTTGCCCACATAGACATGTGTTCACAAAAAAGGCTTGTGCAGGAATGTTCACATCAGCCTCATTTATGACTGCAAAAACCTGAACAACCCACCCCACCAACGGAAGAATAAGTCATGTTGCATCCCCATAATAGAAGACCACTTAGCAATAGAAATGAACATACTATTGATACAACAAATGGATGAATTTCTAAAGCACTATATAGAACAAAAGAAGCCAAATACAGAAGAATATATATTATGTATTAATGAGATTAGGAACAGGTAAAACTAATTTAAGATGATAGAAATAACAAAGCCCCCCTTAGGAATGGGAGAAACTGACTAGGAAGGGACAGGAAGGACCCGTTTTGTGGTGATAGGTAGGTTCTATATCTTATTTTCATTACTAATACATAATTTTATGATTTATAAAGTTGTCAAATTCATAGAATTGAAGAGTTTAGATCTTTGCCTTTTCTTACATGTAAATTACAACTCAATAAAAGGTAAAGTTTAAAAACTCATAAACATTTGGTGAAATTTCTCCAACACCAAAAAAGTACTGTTAACTCTTGCCTATAATACTAATTAAACAAAAATGTCATGCTAAAAATTGTCACTTGGGCGGGGTCCTATTTGGACCTTCAAGCCCATGAATCCAAAATGTAAATATTTTC
>VBSM01002608.1:128443185-128494465 GCA_008086735.1 Cheirogaleus medius
CGGTCCCACCCACAGCAGCTCAGATGTGCCTTAGAACAAGGTGAAGGATGTGACTTTTAGGGGAGTCCAGGCCACCTCAATTCATAACCTCTAACTGAAGACACAATTGCAAACTAAGATGCCTTTTAACTCTACTGGGAGTTGGGAAGATAGAAAATCCCATTTACTTTACACTGTTAGCTGGTAAGTATAACATCTTTTCATTGACTGTATTTCAAGATAGAAAGATGTCTTATATTTTTGGACCTGACTTTTCTCTTGCTTTCACGTTTATTTATTTCACAAATATAATTGAGCATCTACTATGGACCAGGCACTGAGCTAGTGGCCAGGTTTTCTCTGGAGTATGTACCAGAGACGTGAAGAAAAGATAGTGATTGGAGCATGTGGAGAGCCAGTTTATGGGTGGTGGGAGCTTCAGTCCAAATCACATAGGATAACAAATAGTTGAGTGAAGTTTTGAATCCAATTAAAATGTGGGCAGGGAATCTGTGTTATGACAGCACTTTGAGATCCCATTTATAGTGTTTCACCAAACACTCTTAGTGTTACACATTTCAGAAGTCCTAAATATTAATTCCTGGATGGATAACTTAACTGCCCAATAAATCCAAGCCTAGGTTTTAACAGTGTTTTAGGTGGTTTTGCCATTTTCCTTGGATTTGATGACAGGCTACCACTTTCTATGCTGATTGTACTTGTACTGGGGGCAGATGTGACCTATCAAATGGCTTCCTGTAGCAAGATTCCAACAGTGCCCTAAATTTCATACTTACTGAAAATTCAGGTATCTATAGACAGGTTTCCAGGGATGGAAATGATTTGTTTGCATAGTCCTTAGTAACATCCAGGAAGAATAATAACTAGATTCAACAACTCATCTTGGGACCAAGACGATGGGAATTTAGGGAATGAGAACCACCCCTGAGCTTCTCTAGCATCATAACTTTTAGGGAGGAAAACTACCTGTAGGAAAGAAGCTAGAACACCTGAAGTTAGAGGGGGAAGAGTAGCTGGTTAGAAGATAGAATTAATTTTGGTTCTAGTATCATGCAGTAGCACACAAATCTTTTGCGTTTGGACCCAAACTCCAAGGAACTTTGTTACAACCCTCGGTGGTGGTGGCTGTCAAGAGCCAATCAAATGAGGAATTGTGTCTGTAAGACTCTGGGGGCTCCAGCACCTCTGTTTGTGATCTAATAACAGTATGGTTAGGGGGAGTGTGTTTCCCCTCACTTCAGTGTGATGCCTATTTGAGCAGAAAAGAGGAATAGCCCACAGTTAATGAGTTTATGAATGCACCCAAATTAATACCTGAGTAACAGGGCTGTTGCGGATAGCCTTGGGGAGCAATGTCAGTAAAGGGATGGAACAGCTTTTGGGGGGGCCCTTTGTGGCAATACGAGAAACAGACTAAGAGATGAACATGAAAATGACCACCAGCAAAGAGCACTTAAACGAAATCTCAGATGTTCCTTGATTCAGAGGTATGGATTTGGATTCCAGAAATGTCCCGATATATCACTTGTTCTATTATTATGATTGAGGCTGGTGTAGTCTGAGAATAAATGCTGTACTTTCAGTTAGGAGTCCCTTCCCCAATCCAGCATGTGCCCGCCACTGTGCTTGCTTGCTATCCTCTTCTGGTTTCCCACCCTTAGCAGCAGCCCCCATTAGAGGCTCCTCATGCCAACTTGGACAAGGTACTCAGAATCTCTTCATATCTGTAACATGAGAGATGCCATTCCATGTACTTCCTATATGTTGTTGTTGTCTTAATTTAGATCCTACTGAGTGAGGTGGGAGAGAGAGAGGAAGGAAGGAAGAAAGGAAGGAAGGAAGGAAGGAAGGAAGGAAGGAAGGAAGGAAGGAAGGAAAGAAGGGAGGGAATGGAAGGTGGGGAGGGAGGAGAAATTCCATAAAATGGAGTTTTTGAAATCAGATAGTTGTTAAGGTTAAAAAGAAGATAATAATTATATACCAGATACACTATATAAAATATTAGCATTATTCAATTATTTGTGGAAATAATCTACATTGCTGCTGTTAGGGATTGAATTGTGTTCCCCCCAAATTCATATGTTGCAGCCTTAACCTCCAGTATCTCAGAATATAACCACATTTGGAGATAGGGTCTTTAAAGAGATAATTAAATGAGGTCACCTGGGTGGGCCCTACTCCATATGACTGTATCTAGAGACAGGGTCTTCAAAGAGGTAATTAATTTAAATAAGCCCAATAGTGTGGGACTCTAATAGTACTTCTGTCCTTACAAGAAGAAAAGGGGACACCAGGGATATGCTTCTACAGAGAAAAGGCCATGTGAGAGCACAGAAAGAAGGTATCCCTCTAGGATAGGATTATATAGGACTAATCTCTTTCTTTATGAATTTATTTTTGTTCACATAATAATATGCAATGATTAAATGTCACACTGGTAATAATATTTTAAAAATCACTGACGAAATAAATAACAGAACAAATATATCCCCCAAAATTTACTTACCACGTCTTTTAATCCACCAACAGAGATAGCCAGTTTTACATGTTGGCTTTTTAAGGTATGTTTTCTAAGTGTAAAGGTTTTAGTAATATAAGAAGTAATTTTCATGTGGAATTTTAAGGATTAAAATAACATGATTTTCCACCATTTGAGCAATTCTTACATTTATTGTTTTTATTTTTATTTGAAAGAAAAAGCTAGTTTTTAGCCTCTATCATTAAACAGAAAAAACAATAAAGGGGAAGAAAAAAGGGAGAAGGGAGGAGGTCATTCAAGACGAAAGAAAGAACTTACCAGTTTTAAGCTCAGAGAAATTAAACTTGCAGAATGCATTTTAGTTACATTCCTTATATTTGATCAATACATAATATTCTTCAAAGTACTATTATAATACTAATCAGGGCAATTTTGCATCAATGGCATATTGGTTCTACCTTGGGCAAATTACTTCATCTCCCTTGATAACTTGTTATAAGCAAAACATAAACATTGCTGTTTTAAATCACAAAGATTTCAAATCACTGCTGCATAACCACTGCAATCCTGATTGACAGACTATATTTCTTAAGAATGGCATGAATATAGAGTTAAAGGATACTAAGAAACTGAGGAATTCTAACTACTGGGGTTTGGGGTATGCTTTATGGAAGAGTGACACTTTAGAAGGATGTTGATGAATGGATAGGACTTAAGGGGAAACAGGATCAAGGTCACTACTAACATAGGGAAAAGCAGAGCAAAGACACACAGGTAGGAAAATGTGAGGCATTATGTAAAAAAGTGAGCAATGTTTAGCTAGAGCAGAAATTTATAATGAGACTGGCTAGCAATTAATTTGGAATGATTCTTTTGTCAACAATGTCTCCATTATTTCAAAGGGACTTGGATATTACCACAAGTTCCCTCCCATTTGGGCAGAGTAAAATTCCTCCAGCTTCCTAAACACTCCAAAGCTACTGTACTTTGCGGAATGTAAACTGATATTTAGAAATTTATAAACAATCCTAGTATATCTGAGGTTCTTTTATTGAGAGTAGTTACTATTCTTTGTGTTAATAATATTACTATGTGACACCTGAATTCAACTTTGCAGAATGACATCACAAAGCAATGCCCAAATATATTTATGCCATCTTTCATCCAAGAATCTCAAAGCGCTCTACAAACATTAATTAATTAAAGTTCAAAATTAATTAGATTGTATTAATTTTTCATTGTATAGAATAGACTTTGCAGCTTCATTGATTTTTATGTGCTAACAAGCTATGCCTGAGTCTCTCTCTTTCTTCATTTTCTTTTCCTCTCTGTGTGTAAATGGGTATAGAGAGGAGAGGGGAAAGACTTCTGGCATTTGGGAGACTAGAATTTGATTTGAATTTGGACTTTTCAGCTGTCTGTGTGGCTCTTAAATGCCGGCCCTATCAGAGCAAGGGCTGACTTTGTGGGGTCAGCTCTAACTTTCTCTCTGTGACACAGCAGAGCTAAGCTAGAAGCTGAATTTGAATTCTCCCGTGGCTGCTTTGCTTTTCTTCCGGGCACGCCAGATTTTTAACATTTTGCTATCGCCTTGACCTAGATTCATATGGAAATAGTGATGCTGATGTCTGGACAAGACACCGACAGTTTGTGATCGTGTGGCGTAAGTGCCTATGAAATACGACCCGAGTGTCTGAAAGGGGAAAAGTGCTGACAAATCAGATCTTTTCCTACTAGAGGTTGGTTTGAATAAACACACCTAACAATTGGAAACTTCTCTTCAGCGAGTAGGTGAAAAAATAAAAATAAATAAATAAATAAGCAAATTAGTATTATGCATGGGGAGTAGAAATTGGAACGCCTGTCTTGAAGCATTGGGGTTCTTTTTGTCTTTCTGTTTTAATGGTACTAGCTTCCAGCAGCAGATCGGGATTTGAAGTTTGTTTGTATTTACAACTGGTGTCTTAAAAGATTCATTATGAAATGTGTTGCTGTTTCAAAAGAGGAAGCTGAGGCCCAAACTGGTGTGTCCTGGCTGGGCACATGGAGACTCCTCCATCTGCATTCTGTTAGGGAGAGCCCATCCCCTGCGTGTGGAGGAGCAGGTTGGCGCTGGTATTGCTTACACATGTGTCTGGGAGCCGAGCTGGGCCCCAGCTTATGAAGGTTTCCTTCTTTCAGGGTCAGACACAGGCCAGTGCAGATTTAGCCACGTTGGCCCTGATGTACTGCATATGGCTCACACTCTCAGTCCGTTTACCCTCACTGTGGCTGAGCTGCCAAGTCCCGGGCTCATTCCTTCCTGTTCTCCAAGCTGTTCAGGCCTGCCACAGAGAGTCCAGCACAGTTTCCAAGTTCTCTTCTGTCAGGGGGTTTTCTTGGACTGGTAGTTCCACAGAATACAACAGAGGCAAAATTTCAGGGATCCGATTGTTTGCCTGGGTCTTGCCACCAGTCACTGGCATCAGAATAAATACCCCTTTGGCCAAGGTAAATCTAAAAGCAGGCAGATGGGTGTAAAACTGGTTCTTTTTTTTTGGTGAGGGGAGCTAAAGAGCATTTTCCCTTTGAGAGAAAATGCTAAATTATTTTTTGCAGACAATAGCATTCTTTATTGTCATTTCTATGCATCCAGCCTCCTTCTCAGATCAAGATTCTTAGGCACCTGGATTCTAAATATTCCCCTACCTAATAGCTTTAGTTCACTGTCCTTCTGTTAGTGGAGGACTGCTGACTTCCTTCTCGCTCCTGTCCGGCTGTGCAAATCCTAACCATTCTTCAAACTCCAACCTCTGTGCCTCTTCTTTATTGAAGTTTACCTGTCCATCCAGCCCACGGCTCTCTTCAGCCTCTGAACTCACACGGCATTATTGTCTGAACTATTTGGCAATTAATCATGTATAGCACTGTCTTGTGACATCTTTCACATTATATCATTATTAAACTCATACGATTTAAGTTTTCAGGTGCCAAACATCTTCTAATATTTTCTGGGGCAGGGACCAAATGTTAGACTGTCTTTGAATTCTCCTCAGTACATGTCAGAGTCTGGGACATGTTGCTTCCATGATTACATATTTATAGATTTAAAGTACTAGGACAGGAGAAGTGAATTATTTCAGTCATTTGTTTATGAGAAAAATATAATAAATCTCTGCTGAGTTATGTTTTTATAATATTTGTATGTGGGTATATATATACACACACATTGCTATATATTCTATTTTCATTGAATGCAAGTTGAAAAAAAATTAAGTTAATCAGAGAGAGAGAAGAGAAATTGGTTGGAAAAATACTGGATCCTGGAGTATTTTAGGAATTCAAAGTATTCTAGGAAACCAAAGGCAGCGAGGCTTCTGGAGTATTTTATGCAGCATCTGGGCAGTCCTTGCAAATGCAGGCAGCTCTCCTTCTCCCTCAGTGTCTTTTTCTGTTTCCCCCTCAGCCTACCTGCCTGACTGACTTCCTGTATTGCTTATTAGAAGGGACAGCCCCACAGTTTGAGATTTTATGTTAGCTCAAGTTTAGCCACACTCAGAGACTGACTAGCAATTAATCGATCCAGTTCCAAATTCCAGGGAAAGAGAGTCTGAATGGCTCTAATTGGATGAGATGACCATTCCAGATCCAAATGGATAAGGCTAAGGGACCATGTTACCTAAAAGTATACCACCAGGGATCCATCTTTGTGAGAGGGAGCCAATCCAAAGGAAAGAGAGATTATCATAATCTGGTCAGACTCCCCTACATTTTATCAACTACAAATCTTAAATTTGGTGCTTCCCCTGATTTTCAGATTTAGTGAATAATATTACCATGCACTGTTTGCTCAGTTAGAAACCTGGACCTAACCTCTCACTACTTCCCCCTGTCTTGTCCTCAAATCCTCTTGATTCTACATCCTAACTATCTTTCTCCTCCTCTTCATGCCTGTTAGTGTTGCCTTAACCCAAGTCCTCCCCATTTGTCACCTGGATTAGTGCACTAGTCTTCCAATTGCTTTCCTGGCCTCTAGTCTCACCCCCACTTCTCCACTTGGGAATAATTAGCATAGAGATGGTGTTTAAGGCTTTGGCACTGCATGACAACATCAAAAGAGAGTACAGATAGAAAGGAGAGAGGACCCTGAAACGAGGCCCAAGGCATTCTAACATTTACATCCCAGGTAGAGGACCAGTCATCAGTAGGGACTCAACTGATCAGCCCAAGGTACCTGTCAGCCTAAAAATTCAAAGAGCTCCCAGTCTTGTACAATATAACTTGTACAATATACATTGTCGCAGTTTTCTGGTACTTAGCAATGAGGAACCATCTTAGCCCCCTTCTCCTAAAGAATGCAGAAAATTGGCATTTGCACAAAAATGTGTGTTTGCAGAACAAGGATAATATAAAGCTGATATCCCCAGCGGTAAGCCTCCCAACCACCTCCCAGGACAGTCTGAATGAAAAAATGATTATGTACTTAATGTCCACTGAGCACCCTGGAGAGAAAAAGAGCATACTATAATTGCAAAGTATTATTTTTACCATTATTAATACATGAATCATTCATTAGAAAAAAAGAACTAGGAATTGGAAAGTCAGGAGATAATAGGCTGTGTTTATAATATTGCACAGAAGGAATTGCCCATATAAATCCCCTCCCACCAAGATGTGTAGCCTGACTCACACATGCTGAGTATCTTCTTGTAGCAAAGGCAAACCCTTGGCAACAGTCCTAGAGAGAGAGGTATTTGTGGCCAAGTGACCAACTATCCTGTACACCTTATTTTTCCCTCTTGACCTTTACCTGCTCTGCAGAAGGACTTCTGGATGAAAGATCCTAGGAGGAAGTAACCTTCTTTTGTAGGATCTTTTAGACAGGCATCACCCTTCTCAGAGAGGTAGACAAATGAAGTGACTTCATTTTAAAAGGATGAGGAATTGATAGAAGTTTACAAAGACTTTAAGAATATCAAGCATAAGCACCAAAGTCTTAGATTATCTGCCAGGATATAACCTATAGAGCCTGAAGATTTTATCATGGAGCAAAATAAAGGAAAAAAAAAGAAAGAATCAAACAAAAATCAAATATAAAGATGTTCATTTGGATAAATCTTTGGAAACACAAGACCCTGAACTTGATCTGCAGGCCCTTACTAAAATATTTAGAATAAAGACCAAATTGAAATATGTTGTTTCTACCCCTATGTTTTGTAAAGGGGGATAATTTGCTTTGTCAAAGAGGCTGCAAGGATTAAAGGCAAAATGGCTGTTTAAAAGAAATGTCCACATTAAATGCCTCAAATACGACATTAAATTTAAAGGGAATAAATCAACACTGAAACAGGCAATAGGAAATAAATAAATAAGGCTATTTGTTTTTTCTTCCTGAGTAAGAAATAGAAGACAAGAAGGGCAACTGGTAGGAATGTGTGCACATCTGTGAGGAGTGTGTGTGTGTGTGTGTTTGTGCGTGTGAAAGAGAGAGGGATGGTAGATGGTAGTGTGGGGGAGGGGGAGAGAGAGAGAGAGAGAGAGAGAGAGAGAGAGAGAGAGAAAAGGGAGAGAGAAATAGGGAGAATGGTTATGTCCTGAATTTCTCATAGAATACTGGGATGATAGAACAGTACTGGGAGACTGGAAGTGGGGGATTGGGGTGATGTAAGCCCTATGATTTTGTTCAAATATTACATGGCTCTAAAACTGAAATATTAAAACTCTTGAATACATGCAATTCTGTACTTGAATAATAATGTTGAACAGGCCTTCTAGCCCCTGATTATGAATATAATTTATTACTGTGTCCTCTTATCCCTTTGATCATTTTTTTGTCTCTCTACTATGAACTCTGAGTGGCAATTGGAAGGTCTACAGTATTGGTAATCATGAGTGAGAGGTGGCTATTAAGCAATAATCCTTTCCTTTTTAATTGGTTTACAAGCCACATGCAAAATAAGTCTCATTTTTGACCAAAATTATCATTACCAGCTTAATCAATCATTTTATTCACAAGACTTTAGCCAAATGATTTTTTGGCTGCATCAAGGAATCAAATTCACTCTAAAAAGAAAGAATGTCCCACAGTTAGGTATATTTAAATAGATGTGCCCTGGGCTCTGAAGATAAATCTGAAATAACTTATGAAAAGTTTTGGGGAAAGGGATTATTATTATTGGAATACAAGTAAAATGTCCCCATATGACAACTTTTGATAGGAAAGACTATTGTTGATTTTTGGTTATTTATGTTTTAATAAATACTGCCCTATTATTTTTATGACTTATAATCTGAACTTCCAGTAGAACAAAAACACATTTAATACAAGGCACTTGAGACTCCTGTTTTTTTTTATTATGTCGATAAGTTTCCAGCTAAATTTATTCTTGACTTACGTATCGATCAGCTAGACAGTAGATCCTTCGTCCTAGCCTACCATACCATTCCCTTCGACATTAAGATTGAATTCCTAGTCACAATTTATGTTTCTAAAACTGACTTTTTAACTCTTTGAGCACACACATTCCCAAATAACTAAGACTGCAGTTCTCTCTGCACCTGCTGGCACACCCTCAGCAGCTCTGAGGAATGACATTCTGTCCTTCCAGGATGAAAGGGGCACACATATTTCCTATAAGCCATATCACTCATGCAGAGGGAACCTGAAACATAATTTGGGTCAGTCTTTACAGACCAGAAAATATTTTGGTTTTTGTAGTTTATGTACAATATCTAGAAATGCAAAATTTTTTAATGAATGAAAAAATAAATAAATACAAGTAGACTGCAGCAAGAACTCAAAATCTTGATCAACATTAATATCACTACCCACTAATTAATGGAGCTGAGACCCCCAGATAACCCTCTTCACATGTAAGAAATACAGATTTAAAATCTTATACTCAAGGTATTGACTGACAATAAATGCTGGAATCAGATGCACTAAGAATAAAGGATAGCTGCTTGCCCTATAATAAGTGACCAAACCTGCTCCTTCTTGCCAATTGTCTCTAATCTCAAATTTTGTTGGGAATAAAACTGGGAAAAAATCCTCCTTGGAGATCCTTTCTTTTGTCTGTGGGGGTTGTATATTTCCCATATTTAGGGGGATTTTGTGGTCAATCAGTTCTTATCTGCTAAATATCTTCCAGATTTCCTAACTGATCACTCATCTAGGAACTGGCAGGCTTTGTAAAACTGATATAGATTTATTTTTATATTTCTTCTGTCATTTCGATGGGATTTGAGGAGGAAGGAGAAGAAAGTCGTTTGTTCAGTCAGCCATCTTGATTCAGAGTTGATAACCTTTTATCAGGGCAGGCGCAGAGGGAAAGAATTCATGCCCTAGATCCTTTAAAAAGTAATTTTGAGAGACATTTAGCACGTTCAGAAGACTAGCATCCTGACCTACATTCTTTCAGTATATTGATTTGCAAAATCCAAGTTTCGCTTTACTTACATATTTTCTGTGCTTCAGTTCTTCAAGAAAAAATATAGCAAATAGAGAATAAAAGGCTATTAATTGTTTAAACTTCCACTCTTAACTCTCTAATCCTTAAAAACATAGAGAGAGAATGCCAGTTTTTACCAATTGGAGTACGTGTTTTTACTTATTAGTTCTACGGTGCACAGAGTAAAACATGTGCTTGCCTTTAATCGGGGATTTTTCTGCATTGTTATATTATTCAAATGAGATGTAGTACACCTTATTGTCATAAAAAAGTTTGTTTAACAAGTGAAACTAAACAAAATGGACATTGTTTCTACTCTGTAAGATGAAAACATGACACAAAGATATCATTCATTTTAGTCTCAATATTTGGTAGTGATGGTGGTAGGGGTGGTGATGGGTTGTGTGTGTGTGTGAGTGTGTGTATGCTCACACATGTGTGTGTTTATCTCCCACGCTAGACTTCAAGGGAAATCATGTCTTGATTAAGTATTTTCTCACTGAATTCCAATGTGAAGATACATGGCAGAGTGTTTGAAGGGGTGGTAGCTTGTAGGAAGGTGTAAGGGATACTGAGATAGGAAGAAAGAAGCAGACAGAAGAATGGGGGGAAGTAAAGGAGGATCTATCTTTATAGACTCTGATTTTCTGTGCTAAGTATCATCGACTATGTTCTGTGTGCTCTTCTTTTGAAGCACATTTCTCTGACACCCTTTTTCAGTATGCAGTACCCTTCCATTGCTAAGCACCTGCTCAGAAACCCTACTAGACTGCTTCCTCTGAGACATCCCTCCATGTTCCCGACTTTTCCTTCTTCTCTGTTGTCATTAACCTACTCAAATGATATTTGCTTTCTGAAAAACATACTTCTTATTTCTTCCTCTCCCTCATAGAATTTCCTCTGGTTATTCCTCATGTTAATCTCTCTCTTCTCTGATTTACTTCATCACTTAGACTCTACTCTTCACAATAAAGTTAAATATTTTCTGGTAATTGTAGCAGTGGCAGAAGTAATATCATCATTGAACCTTTGTATAATGCTTTAAAATTTGTATTGTGTGTTCATGTTTTTAATCTCACTAAATTTAAGGGAGGCATTCTGAGCCCATTTTAATGAGAAGGAAATAAGGGACTGTCCAGTGTTGCTCAGCTATTTATTAATATTCAGTAGCAGAGCTGCAAGAGGAAGGTGCTAGAACGCTAGGGCTCACATAAATTTCTAATTTTCATTCCAGGCAGGCACACAGGACAATAGCCCAAAAAAGTGTTTTGGACTTAGGTCCATATCTGAGCTCTGAAATTTACCAGCTATATAACTTTGAGCAAATCACTAGTTCACTTTACCTCTTGTTTTCTGCCCCAAGTCCCCCCGGTGCCTGTCATGAAAGGAAATGAGATGCAAATACAATGTTATTTGTTAAAAGTGCAGCTCTGTAAAAATATTAGGTATGGTAGGACCCTTGTGTTTCACAGCTTCGGAAGGTACCATTCACACAGGATGAAAGGCTCAAGGGCATTACCGCATTGCATTGCATTTCAGTGGTATCCACTAGATTTCTGCAATTTCTGTGGCTCTGCAAATTGTTTACTGCTGTTGTTTAAATTTATAAAAGGAGAAAATGAAGATTGGATGTGTCCACAGAATAAGTTGTTTGAAGTCCACACTTAGACAATGGGCAATATCCTGGTTATCTACTGTTATCTATCGTTTTGTGGTTTCAAGCAACAATTTATTGTTTTTGCACAGGTCTGGGGGCTGACAGACCAGCTGGGTTTCTCACTTGGGACCCTTCATATGTTTTCAGCGGGAGGGAAGTAGAGGCCATAGTGAGCAGAAGGATTTCTCCTCAGCACCATCACTGAAGTGGCTTGAAAAGGTTGAGGTAAACTTTTATTGTTCTCTCTAAGTAACCTCTCTAAATGAAGAGCTTGGGCTTTCTTGCAGATTATGGTCTCAAGGTAGTTAGACTTTCTGCTTGGAGGTTGGTTTCTCCCAGAATTAAAGTTTCAAGAAGACGAGGGGAAAGCAATGAAGTTTCTTATGACCTAGACTTGGAGTCCAAGAACAACATTTCAACCGTATGCAGTCGGTTAAGCAAGTCATTAATGCCAGCCCGGATTCAAGAGGAGGAAGGATGGCATGTATGTACAGGAATTCCTAAGGAAGGAATTAATTGATAGTGGTCATCTTAGAGACAAGCTACCATC
Source organism: Cheirogaleus medius (assembly GCA_008086735.1). Taxonomy (NCBI): domain Eukaryota; kingdom Metazoa; phylum Chordata; class Mammalia; order Primates; family Cheirogaleidae; genus Cheirogaleus; species Cheirogaleus medius. The sequence continues at coordinate 128,455,302 of VBSM01002608.1, forward strand.
ATGAGCTCTCTCTTCTGTCCTCTGTCTGTTAGCTGATCAATGTCTCAAAGTGTGTATGTTACCACCTTGCCAGTGTCCTACCTATAGTTTACCCCAACACCAAGTTCATCACTACCTCACCCATCAGGGCTGTGCACATATGTGTACACACACACACAGCTTCCCTGCTGATGAATAGCTGTCTCATTCATTTATTCATACACCTATCCACCCACCTGAACTTTTGTTTTCGGATTGAGTTCATTGCTACTGATGATAACAGTTTAGATTTTAGCACTAAATAACTACATAGAGCAAAAATCTCTCCCTTGGTTATACTTGCCTTCCTAATGTTAGCAGCAATGACAAAATACACATATATGATCACCAAAAAACCAACCAAACAAACAAAAAGAATAGAAAAATGGGTATAGGCAGTTGGATCAATGTAACTGCATCTAAGAAAGTAGCAGGTCAATGTGTGTGTGTGCACCCGTGTATGCGTGTGTGTATATATATATATATATATATGATATGTATGTATATATGTATGTAATGCATACAGTAGATAAATATATATAATACACACATACATATTTGTGTGTGTGTATATATACTAGAAATGTCTAAGGGTATTGGTATGAGCAAAAGATCAGAAGGATCATCTTCATGTAGAAAAATAAATCCTAAAATTCTGACACTATAATTCTCCCATAGGTCAATATTAATTTTTACTACCATGATTTAGATTGAGGAAATTATCTAATTTCCTTAAGAGCTTTCCTCACTGGCTGTGCTAAAACCATTCTAAATGATTGCTTAGTTGCTTTAGTGTATTTTTCATACATGTCTAAATTTTATAATGAAAAAAGTGGGGTACACTTTTATTCTAAATGCTAATGGTAATAACCCTCATGAATTCAGGCTGCTTTTGTCTTATGTGTTGGCAAAAATGCAGTAACAGATATGAAACTTCCAGGCATGTCCTGCCAAGGAAATGTACGTAAGGAAAGTATATGGAACAACTGTTAGAAAAGCCATAGGAACTCCCCATATCTCCTTAATATGATATTAAAAGGATTTTAATTGTGCACACACACCCACAGACCTCCAAGGGTTAACTGCACACAATGTAATGAATTCAATAATGATGAGTTAAAAAAGGTCTAATTAGCAAGTAACCACTTTATTATGAAAGAAAATGGTAATGAATTTAATAGCTCAAAATCATTAACAATATTTAGTTTGCTGGTACTTGTTCTCTATTATCCTCATTAATATGAACATTTAATATGTTTTAAAATGGATTTGTAATACTTTCTGTGCCATGAGGTTACACTGACAGAAAGAGTGTAATTATTCTGCTAATTGTTATCACTGTATGTTTGTGCTTCGAATAGAAGTATATTTAGGTGTTAATACCAAAAAAAAAAGTAATTAAGAAAGGAAAGATTTAAAACCTAATTAAACAAAAACTAAAAAAAAAATATCTTAGGACACCATAAGAAAAGAATTTCTGAAGTAATTGCTTTAGAAATATTTTTTTCCTCCTTATTAACTCATTTTTTTCTATTGTTGTGGATTCCTTGAAGAAGGGAAATGAAGTTAACTAAATGAAAACTGGGATAAAAAAGAAAGAAATAGAAGAATATCAAGGTTTGCCTTTTGCGAAGTGAAGTTAGTTCTTTACAACGTGCCTGACTGCAATGAAACACAAACTTTCTCTGCCCTGGGTAGTCTTTAATGGTGGACAACCAGAACACAGTTGGTGGCTCTGCTCCCTCACCTGAACTTACCCTGAAAACCCCTCTTCTCTGCTGTCCCTTAAGGATCCTCACAGGAGCCCTAGTTCATTTCCCACTGAGTGTCATTTCTTCTGAGATTCAGTATAGTTTTTCTTCTCTGAGTATCCTATAGCCACCAGAGCCACTAAAGGTAAAAAAAAAAGTTTCAGCCACAAATCTTCACAGATAGAAAATATCACAAGATGGAAAAAATCACAGGGTGAAGAAGACAAATGTTTAAGCATCATCTAACATTGTCAGAGATGTAAGAGAAAGAAGGAAACATGCAAGCAAACAGACAAGCAGCTTCCTCCCAACAATACACCGCTGACAGTTTGTGGTAGGACACTCTTCTTATTTTAGCCTGCTTGAAAACAGAAGTTGAATAATTTTAACCTAATTTAAAACCTGATACTACTCCACTTGGCTCTATACCCCTCTGCAACTTTTGAGATCAGACTACATTTGAGGTTTTATTTTTCCTTCTGGATATACATAATCTCAATTGTTCTTGTCATTCATTTTTAAGGCCAATATTCATTAAACAGGCACTGTTCTTGGCCCTACAAACTACTTAATTGTTTTAAGAGTCATTTTTTTAATTTAACTTTTATATCAAGGAGCCAGACCTTGTCCCAGTGCTACGGGGACTTTGACCAGCAGTGACTATGCTGAGGGCCAAGGTTAATGTCTAGACATGCTGCTTCTACTTCAAGGTCTTGACAACTTGCATCTCCAACCAGTTTGATATTGATTTATGCTCAGCTTGTTATCTTCCTTGGAGGCATCACAGCAACAGGATACTTCCAAATAATCATTATTTTACTGGGTATAAGGTGTTAAAAATCTTAAAAGATAGGGTAGGTAGGCATTTCATGTACATGGGTCTGTAAAGATAAACCATAGCAGAAATGACCTCACACAAGTCATTCTATTCCAGGTGAAAGAGACAAAGAGAATTGAGAGAAAGACTCTAAATAAAATGGTGACTTTCTTGACCTACAAACATAGACAGTGTTAATAGTCATGGACTGCCTGCGGTAGGGTCTCTCATCTCAACTGCTTTATCCACTTTTTCCGCTTTGTTTTGAGAAAATTTTCAGTAGTGCTGACTGACTTTAACCACATTTGGATGAATAATAATTGTATTGAATTTGGGGATTCAACCACCATATTGGTCAAAATAGCAAAGTAGACACAAAGGAAAAATCGTTTGTGAAAAAATCCTTTAGAAAAATATGACTGAAATGACGTAGGTATGTGTAACAATTTTCTGCACCAGTAGCATACGTTCAGTTATTAATAATTCTCAATTATTAGCACTGATCTAAGGAATGAGCTGAGCACAAACCACAACATAATTTCCATGGCTTGAAAATTTTTTTCGTATTAATGTTTTTTTAAGTTGCACTCTTTCTTTTAATTCAAACAACATAAAAACAAACTCATACGAAAAATTTAGATAGGAGAAATTTCAAAAAATAATATTAGAGGTTAACACACCTAATGTGTCAATGTCTTGCTTACTGGAAGGGGCATTTTTGAGGCAAGAAGGCTAATATTAATCAGAAGATGATGATGGAGATGGCGCTGGAGAGGATGGAGTGGATGCTGGAGAATCAGGCTTTGATTCTGTTGCTGGAGGAGGGGAGCTTACCGCTGACATCAGTTTCTTGAAAAAGGTATTTAGAGTTGTTTGAATAGCCTTTTTCTTTTTTTCATCATAAATGGTCTTGTAGGGCTGATGTTCTAACTGCACGGTAAACCTTTGTAAACCACTCAATGTTAGGATCTCGCTCCTCAAGCTTAGCAAATCCTGCTTCAATGAGACGAAGGTCTTCAGCTAATTCTTTGTCATGAACCTTTTGGGCTCTGGATCTTCTGATTCTTCACTTTCTGCGTTTCTGTCAGCTGTATCTCTGTCTCTGAGACTAGCTGCTGGTGTAAAGATGTTGTGCCAATAAGGTGTTCACGTCATGTGGGTTTGTCTGTATGCACAGAAGAAACCAGTTCCTGAAATATTAATTTAATTATTTCATTATAAATTATTCTTATGGGGAAGCTTGGGAGCCTGTACCTAAGTATGGAAAGCAGTAAGTTGGGTCATCCATAACCCAAGGACTACCTGTAATTACTGAATTGCTGCATTTACATTTGTAATTTTGCTATTTTTAAAAAATATGGCTCAGGTATTTTTTGTTCTTTATTTTCCCTTTATTCTTTCATGTTAAACTTTTTGAATTTGTGTCCCATTTTAATTCTTCCCATTTTTTTTCTTATTTCAAAATATTAAGGGGGTACAAATGCTTTGTTACATGGATACCTCGTGTAATACTTAAGCCAGGTCTTTCAGTGTTTCCATACCCATAATGGTGTTCATTGTACCCGATAGTTTTTGTCCCTTATCTGCTTCCCACCCCCTCCACTGCTTGATTTCCACTGTCCTTTATATCTCTGTGCCTATATTTGTGCCTATGTGTGCCCATTAATTAGCTCCCTGTTATTAATGAGTACATGTGTTGTTTGTTTTTCCATTCTTGAGATACTTCACTTAGGAAAATGGTCTCTAATTCCATTCAAGTTGCTGCAAATGACATTATTTCATTCCTTTTTATGGCTAAGTAGTACTCCATGGTGTATATATGCGTGTGTCATGAGTATTATTTATTTTTGGCTAGTTCTTTGTTCATTATGCAGCATCTCTTTTTATTGAGGTTTTGCCTTATTATTATTTTTTTGGCCTGTACTTACTTATTTTATCTGAAATTTTCTGAATTTATATACTAACTTTCTTTTATAGATTATATACCTAATATTTCTTTTGGTTAGTCATACTTGATATATCTTCTTACATATCTTCATTTTAATTTTTTACTTTTCAGCACTGTTTAGCTTTAAGAGTAACACTTATAGCAGCATACAGCTGGATTTGTTTTTAAAAAATTCCATTTGATAGCATCTGCCTCTTAATAATTGAAATTAATCCATTTTAATTATTATTATGAATATATTTAGACTTATTTTTACAATCTTATTTTGTCTTTCTCTTAAGTGTTTTTATTCCTTTCTAACCTTCCATTGGATCAATTGATATTTTATTATTCCTCCTATGTATTGTTTGAAATGTATGTTTTGTTACTATTCTTTTAATACCTATTCTTAAAGTTTAATCTGAACACTTTGCCTAACAAAGGTAAAAGTTAATTTGTATGGCTCTAATCTTTCTAAAGGGCTTAAAATATTATCACTTTTAGCTCCTCCCTCCAATCTTCTATATGATTCATGTCTTGTATTTTAATTTCCTCGCTGACCTTAAATGCCCCCAAATTATTTATTATAATCTTTAGTATATTTACAATCAATAATATTTATTTATTAGACTGAATCTTATGACATTGTCCTTTTATGGCAAAAAAAAGTCCCAAACCAGGTAACTTTATATGACCTACAATAAAATGTCTACTAATTTCTTTGCTCAATAATATTTCATATTTTATTTATTTCTCTATATAGTATATACATGTAATTTAAATACCAAATAGTCCTACATAGTTTTTAACAGCAATAGCAACAACTAAAAGAAAATAGACTTTTTACCTAGTCTTTCTCACCTATTGATTCCCTCTCCCAAGTCAATGATATATAAAAAACTTAATATTCTTTCTGCTTATTATTCCTATCTATCTGAATAATGTCCTTATTCACTTTCTTTTGATTTTTACAATAATTTATTGAATATACAGTGTGTAAAGTGAAAATTTAGTGCTTTTATACTACTCTCTCTCTCACCATACATACCCATCCCAATTTTTGTTACCTCAATGTTCAGTGTTTGTGTAATGTGAGTAAATAAATATTGTTCACAGCCATATGGGATAAAATTATGTATGATTTGCTATATAAGCTCACCCATTAATAATTTGATCTTTTTTTGATTTGGTTGGTTTTCTATGTATTTCTATTCTCCATTTGCCCCTGTAGGTCCATTCTCCATCCCTTTCCGCCCTTATTTCTGCACTTAGAAGCTGACCTCTATGGGGAACATTAGAGGTTCTCTTGGGTTTCTACTTGGGTTCATAAAATTGTATGCACTGTCAAGAGGTTAGAGGGAGGAAGGAGAGGTTGATACAGGGTATCAATTTGGCTGAATTAAATGATGCTCAGATAGCTGCAAAAGCAGTATTTATTCTCAATCTTTGCATTAATTATTCTCGATGCTTCAGCAGGCACTGAGCCTCTCACCCTTCTGCTGAAAGGTGGTTTGGCATTTGATTAGCATGACTGGGCTGCCCCAGGTGTGTGTGTGAGGCTCTTTCTGGAAACAGAGGGCACTGGCGTGTCAGTTGGTGGACTAAGTGACGAAGAGCCATCCTCAAGGTGGGCGGCACCATCCAAGCCGCTGGAGGCCCGGGATAGAACAAAAAGGCAGAGAAAAGGAAAATTCTTGCTCTCTCTAAAGGAGTCCACGTCCTTTTGCTCCTGCCCCTGGACGTCAGAACGCGATGTTCTCTGGCTTTCAGGTTCCTGGACTCGCATCAGCACCGCTGGCTCAGGCTCGTGCGCCTTCAGCCTCAGTCTGAGAGTTACACCGTGGGCGTCCGTGGTTCTACGGCCTTCAGACTCGGACTGAGCCATGCCACTGGCTTTCCTGGCTCCCCAGCCTGCACATGGCCTATGTTGGGACTTCTTAGCCTCCATTGTCAGTGAGCCAATTCCCCTAATAAATCGCTTGTCATATATCTTTTTCTCTATATTAAGTTCTGTCTCTCTGGAGAGCCCTGATAAAATACGGAGATTGATCAAGGAACTTATTCTTTTGGCCCCTCCTTGCCAGGCCTTCTCCAGGGCTGGCTGCTTCCTCAGCCAAAGGGCTTCTCAAGACAGTTTTTCTTTTTGCTGCATGATTCTCTCCTTCCCCCAGCCCCTCTCTGTCCTATTGCCTTTGGGACTAAGGGGAATGATGGGTCTGCTGTTACTATTTCAGGTCACTATACAATTCCTTGCAATTCCCCCTACACGCCAGCCACACCTTTGTAAATAGTCTCTTTATTAGATCATTCTCCAATTATCCTAATTTGAACGTGCTGTTTCCTGTTGAAACCCTGTCTGATTTATGGTTGTTTTCCCCAGACCCCCTCCCAGAGGTATAAAACACCCCACTATAATAGCAAACACAACAGATCTTATCAGTTCATTTTCCAGCCTTTCTTTTTTAATTAGCTAAACTTTAAAGTGAAGTACCAAATATATATAGAAGAGTGTGCAAATCACTGAATTGTTTCAAGGTGAGCACATATGTATAACCACCAACCAGATCAAGAAATAAACCTTACTGGCACCTGCAGAAGACTCTCTTATGCCTTTGCCAATCATCATTCTTCTCTTAAAGGTAATCAGCATACTGATGTCTATCACCAACAGTAAATCTGATTGTTTTTGAATTTAAGTAATTGACATCATGTAGTACAGACTCCTTTGTGTTTAGCGTCTTTCTTCAATATTGTATTAGTGAGATTCATCCATATTGTTGCACGAGGCAATGGTTAGTTCATTCTCATTGCTGTATAATATATTAGTGTGTGACTGTGCCACTATTTACTCTACTTTTGATGGACAATAAATTTGTTTCCATTTCTATTATAATTAGAGCTGGTATGAACATTGACATATATATATATATATGCAAAATATACACATGTATTGATTGGTTATATATCTAAAAGTGAAGCCACCCACCACAGTGTATGCATATATTTACCTTTAGTAGATTGCTAGAGTTTTCCAAGATAGTTTAAACATTTTATATTCCCATCAGCAATTTATGAGAGTTCCAGTTGCTCCACATTCTTGAAAATTTTGGTATTGTCAGGTTCTTTCATTTTAAACATTCTGATGCATAGTTTTGTTTTCATCTTTCTAATGATGAATGAGGTGATGTACCTTGACTTATTTACTGGTTACTTAGGTATAATCTTTTGTAACTTCCTTACCCAAATATTTTACCCTTTTTATGGTTTGTCTTTATTTTTCTTATTTATAGGAGAAATACATGTAAGAATTACTGAACATGTGTGTGTCTGTGTGTGTATACAGATAATCCCTAACTTATGAGGATGGTTCAACTTAACAATTTTTCAACTTTACGATGGTGCAAAAGCCATACACATTCAACAAGCTTCTCAGTTTAAGATTGGGCTACATCTTGATAAACCCATAGTAAGTTAAAAATACTGTAAGTCAAAAATGCATTCTTGACTGATGATATTTTCCATTTATGATGGAGTTATCTGGTCTCAACCAAATTAAATAATCCATCCTTTCCCCCAGTGATTTAAAAGGCTACCTTCATTTTGTTCCAAATTGACACGGACTTTATTTCACTGTTCTCTCTCTGTGTTCATGGTCCAGTATCACACTGTTTTAATTATTATAGTTTTATAATACATTTTAATATTCTTCCTCTTTTTCAACATAGTTTTGTTTCTTATCTATTTTTAATCCAGATGAACATTGTTTTAATTACTAACTTAAGCTTGATTTATAATAACTTACTATATTTAAAGGTAAATTAGAGAATAGATATCTTAACAGGACTCATAATATAACATAGTTCTGTTCATATTTTTTATGCTCCCATGCTCTTATTATTAGCTTTTTGGTGTAGTAAATAATTAATTGAAGACAGAGAAATAACTGTTTGGCTTACAGAATGTTTAATTTATTAGCCTCATAAAACAAGCTGATATCCTGGGGGGAAAAAAGCTGTCAAATATCTAGCCTAACTTAAAAGACTAAATTTTCATAAATATTATATAGAGGCACATGTATAAACCTTATAGGTCCTTAAATCAGTATGCTCCTCTTCAGATGGCAGCATCATTCACAAGCTCCATCAGCTCATCCCTCTTCTCATCACCATAAAAACCCACAGCTCATAACAAACAGCAGGAAGCATTAGTAGATAGGAGACAGCAACATGTGCCCCTTATTTGCAGATGCTTTCCCTCAGGGAAATAATCTTTTCATTTGGCTTCCCCTTAAGGAACCTTGGGATACTCTGATATGCAGATCTATCTAGTCAGTACTTGAAAATTTGTATTTGGATTATAAATTGACTTAAAGCTATGCATCAGACTTCTAGGCATGCTTTTCAGACTTCTAAGTGCATGCCCTCTAATTGCCCATCAATAAATAGATAAGAAAACATAGACCTTCCTTTCTTTTTTAATATTTTATTTTTTAGAGAAGTTTTAGGGTCTCAGAAAAATTAAGCAGAAGGTACAGAAATTTCCTATATATTACCTATCCCCACACATACACAGACTGCTGCATATCAACATCCTGCACCAGAGTGGTGCATTTGTTACAACTGATGCACCTCTGTTGATACATCAGTATCACCCAAGGTTACATTGGGATTCACTCCTGTGTAGTATATTCTCTGAGTTTGGACAAATGTGTAATGACATATATCCATCATTATAGTATCATGTAGAATAGTTTCACTACCCTAAGAATCCTCTGTGCTCTGCCTAGACTTTTCTTGACAAATATTAGGCAGATTTTAAGTTCCAATTCTGATAGACTCCAATCACATGGAGAGATAATTAAATATTTTAAACTAAAAGTGAATATAAGTTATCAATCCAGGAACATATTAGCTATAACAAATGGGACATATGTCCAAAAAGCAAAAGATACTACTCAAGGAGCAAAAGAAGGGAGGAATTCAGAGCAAACAAGGAGATGAGAGATACATGCTGTAAGGATTGGCCTCACAGCTGAGTATCAGGGTGCTCATCCCTATTCCTTCTGTGCATCCATCTTTTTTTTTTTTTTTTTGAGACAGAGTCTTACTCTGTTGCCCAGACTAGAGTGCCATGGCATCAGCCTAGCTCACAGTAACTTCAAACTCCTGGGCTCAAGCAATCCTCCTGCCTCAGCCTCCTGAGTAGGTGGGACTACAGGTGTGCACCACCACACCCAGCTAATGTTTTCTATTTTTAGTAGAGACAGGGTCTCACTCTTGCTCAGGTTGGTCTCAAACTCCTGACTTCAAGTGATCCTCCTACCTCGACCTCCCAGAGTGCTAGGATCATAGGTGTGAGCCACCATGCCCGGCCTGAATCCATCTTTTGAACCTCTACAGATGTTATCTGAACTACCTCCATTACTCCAATGTATGGAATCCCACTCAAGATTCTTTAGAATTAATATAAAGCTCACCAAACCCTTTCTGCTGGCTAGTTGCAAGCATTACCCCATGGCTGTATATGCCTGGCTATGTATGCATAGCTCAGAATTCTGGCTTGCAAAGGTTATTTTATTTCTGAACTTTTATTTAAATTTGCCTTTTTTACCAAATTCTTTTAAAAAGAAAGTTATTTAGATGGATTTTTTGTTGTTGTTGTTGTTGTTTTTCTTTTCACTCTCTTTATTTTTTAGCAGAGCTGTTGCATAACACAATTGGTTTTGCATGCTTTATAGGAAAGCAGGCCACCTTTCCTCATAAAGGGTGAGGGCATTGATGTGCCTTCCAATCACTTGGTTCTATTGTTCTAAGCAGTCCTTTCAGTGTTTTTGGCAGGCTCTGGCTTCTGTGCTACCATGGCCTTATTTTATTATTGTGTGGAGGAAAGTGCAGTGTGATTATCCATTCTTCCTTCAGGCAGAGCAAGCCATCTGGAATGTTTATTAAACCCGCCGGCTGATCAAGAGGCTAGAACTCTGGTGATATACATGGACGTGGGTTGTTCTACATCATCACGGCTTTGTTCCTCTGATGATGTCGCATGCAGAGAGGGCCCCACTAATGGATTTAGAGCACTTCACAGTGGAGGTGCCATGGGCTGAATGGGGGAAGAGATATTTTTGGCTTCTGGGTAATTGACTGAAGGATGGTAGAAAAATGTTTCATGTAAAGCAAGAAGGCTTCAAAACTTTTAAATGTTTAATTTGGGGTGGTAGAAGGGCAGGTGATCAGCAAGAGGTTTGAGGAAAGGCCTTTGAAGCCCAAATCTTTGCGATGAGGTCATGCCCCCCTAAGCCTGTCTGTCGCTCTGTGTAAAAAGATCAGTCGAGCTTGTCCAGAAATAAAATGCTACTATTCTAATTTTAAAATTTAGGCATTTCCCAGCCTACACTAAGCAGTACTTATATTTCTTTCCTTTTATTAGTGTCACTGCAAAGAAAGAGGAACATTCTTCCTTTGCTATAAATTTTGGTCTGTAATTGTTGAACATATTTTTTGCAGGAAGGCAAACTTTGTCTCTTCATGCTTTCGCTGTTTGTAAAATGAGTGTTTGTGGAGCTGGGAAGAATAATTTATAATGAGGGTTTGGGCTTCTTTTCAATTTAATTTGAATTTTACACTGAGTCAACTTTTCAGTCAATTATAGAACTATGATTAGTTACCAGTCACTTAAATAAGCACCTTTTAAAAATAGACCTATAAAAATGATACAGGGACTAATCACTGATGTGAGAAAATCTTATGCAGGGCTACCCGAGCCATAATAGGAGAGAAAAAAAGATGGGTGAGTAAATAAAGCCTGTGTTTGGCTAAATCACAAGATATGTTAGTTACCCAACCTACTAAATAAATCTGCCCTGGCCCAGTTTGTCAGTGCACAGTATATGCTATCAATAGTGCCTTTAGTAAATCCTCGATGACAGAAATGAGTAATTTACCTTTGTATGAAGATGAATGTATCACACTGAGGAGCTCAGTATAAAGCATCTTGTCTGATTTTATAGTTTGTGTCTATTAATCTAGATATAGTTAAATATATATATTTAAAGTTGGTCATATCTACAGACATGTGCTTATATATAGCATATATGTCTCTCTATATACTGTATATATAGACACACATTTAGATGAATATATATATACTTATTTATATTCATATCTCATATATTCCTCCAAAGTCAAATTAGGGACATCTAATCTACTCCACCAGAAGTCAGAGCCGTACTTATATTATAGAGGGAGCTAGTCCTGTCAAACACAAATGTCTCTGACTCACTCGTCTGTTACCACAGTAATGATGCAGGAACAATCCCCACTCTCCGAATGATGTGGTTTTATACAATAACCATTTATTATTGCTCATGGCTATGGGTCCACTGGCAGTTCTGGTCTTGATAGTGCTCACTCATTCATCTGAGCTCAGCTGCAGGTCAGCTAGGTGGCCTTGCAGTCTTAGCTGGTTCTGTCCCTTGTCTGGCAAAACTTGGCTTTCTCTGTCCCCTGTGGTCTCTCCTCCTCCAGCAGACTAGACGAGGCTCATTCTCACAGCAAGAGAAAGACAGCAGGGCTTCCTGAGGCCAGGCTCTGATGCATGCTGTCACTCCTGCCGTATTACACTGGTCAAATCAAGTCACAAAGCCAGTCTAGATTCGAGGAGTGGAGAAATAGATGCTACCTGGTGATGGGAAGAGCTGTCAAGTCCCATTGCAAAGGACATGGCGATAGCACATTCCTCACTGTAGTACAGTTTGTGGAGAGTTGGGAAGAGAACTTGTCCTCTAGTCCGGTACTCTTCCTAACACACTTGACTCTGTCCCTTCGAACATCAAGCAACAATCTACAAATGCATGTTTCTGAAGCTCTGCAAACCATGTACAAATTGCAAATATCAATGCTCCCCAAAGCCCAGTGCATATGATGATTATTTACCATAATTTGGTCCTATCTATACTAACTACTAACCAAAGATTCACCAGTTGAAATTATACTGAATACTATGCCCAGAAAATTTAGGAAATGTCATAAGTTCAGTTCTCTCTTTTGAAGACTTTCTTAAAGTAATTAAGCTTCTACTTAATACTCTGAGGAATAAGATGTTGCTATCACTTATAACCTCTCTCTGCCCCATTGTCCTTATCTACAAACATTAGTACATCTGACTGTGTGATTTCAAGGCATTAAGTCTTCTTATACTATAATTCTGATATTTTCCTATAAAAATGGAAACACTTCCCTATTAGAAGTCCTCTTCTGGATTCTTTCTAGGCCTCTATAACTGTGCCTACCACCTTTCCTCCTTCACGTGGTATATAGAACAGCACTGATTAGAAATATTAGGTGGGTAAAGACAAACAAATAACCTAAAAGTGAATTGTGAGCTATTGAAATTTGGCTTAATCTGTGACTCTATATTTGAATTGATAGCAGCGCATCAATTATCCAATTAATAAATAAGCCTGTATGTGTGTTTGATACTCAGGGATGGAGCTCAGCCAGCCTTCAGTTTACTCTGACTGAAATAACCTATCTAATTTCACTTTGATTTTCTGGAGATGTGTTCCTGCGGCTTACCTAATCCTTGCTTCTCCTAACCTCTTGCTCTTGACATTATTTTCATGTGTGTGTCAAATATTGGGTATTTTGGCATTCATAGATGAGGCCAAGTGGAAAAGAGTCCTATAGTTCAAGAGTACAATTATAAAGAATCCACATGACTTTAATGTTCACTGATTTCATAGGAGTAGAAGAGATTCCTGGGAGTAGGGGATTTTAGATAGAGAGAAAGGCAGAGAGAGAGGCAGAGACACAGACAGAAGAAAGAATGATGGGCAGACTTGGATGAAGGTCTGTGTGGAGGTCAGATCACAGAGAGAAATAGAGGGGCCCATGAGACATGTATCATAATCAAAAGTAAACTCTGGCACACAAACAGGTGAAGTAACAGAGGCTGGGCCAGAAGTTAATAGTGGTCCTGGGTAAAACATGGTGGTGGTTGCTGGGATTACTCTGCTCTAGCTCCTCAAGTGGCCTTTCCAAGAGCCACCTTAGATAAGGAGGTTATAATTTTCCAGTAAAAAAAAAAAGACTTCAAAATTAAAAGACACAATACTTGAGGCCTCAGTCAATATTATTGTGTCATCCCACTCTCCCTTCTCCAACTCAAACAAACCTACAAGGGGGGCCATTAGCTCCTGACTCTGTGAGTAGAGATGCAGCTCACTGGCCCACTGGGTACCACTGGCTTTAGAGGCCAGATGCGCTGGCACCATGCCATGGCTCTGGTTCTTACTCCATTGATGACACAAGGACGTGAATTCTGTCTCATCCAGTACCTCGGCTGTAGTGTGAATGAAGAGAGCAAGGCTTCAACTCAGAGCATGAGTTCTCACTCTTGGGGCACTTTCTGAGTCTGAGTTCTGTGGAGTCTCAGCTAAGCTAATTATAGCTGGGATGGAAAATCAGGGCAGATCAGTGGAAAGAGGAAAACCACTCTGGGGTTGGAAATACTTGAGGAGGAGGAGGAACTATGTAAGTCCCATCTTTCTGGAGAAATTAGGTTGGATATTGGGGCAACAAGATTTGAATATTAGTGTTAATGGGAATGTACTGTTTGTATTCTGTAGCTTTTAGACCCTGAGAACCTTGTTTTACCTGAATTTCAATCCCATTTGATTCTATAAAGTATTATTACTTCCATTTTATGGGTGAAGAAGCAGAGGCTCAGAGAGGCTAGGTGATTGCCTAATCCATGTGGTTGAGATTTGAGGACAGTTCTCTGCAACTCTGAAGGCTGAACACTCTCTGTTGCCCCATAAAGTCCTCTTCCTTTTGCTTTGAGACATTTCTTTTGAATTCTGAGTCACTTGGCTAGTTTCAGTCCTAGTGTTCTCTTCACCAATGTGTGCGTATGCATGCATGGCATTAAGTCACCTGCATTTTTTAAACTGATAGCCAAAATACATCATCAGCTGAATGAGGAACAATGTCTGAACCTTTGCTTTCTATTTTGCAACAAGTAAATACTGGTCTTGATAATCTGTAAAATGATTTCTTTTTCTTTTTAATTTAAAAATATTACAGTATACAAATGTTTTTGGTTACATGAATTGCTTTGTTATGCTTGAGTCAGGGCTATAAGTGTTCCCATCACCCAGATAATGTTCATTGTACCTGTTAAGTAGGTTTTCACTTATCCTTTCCCCACCCTCCCGCTTGATTTCCATTGAGTTTTACTTCCCTCCATGCATGTGTGTGCTCATCAGTTAGTTCCAATTCAATTGCAAGTACATGTGGTGTTTGTTTTTCCATTCTTTAGATACTTCACGTAGGATAATGGTCTCCGGTTCCATCCAAATTGTTGCAAAAGGCATTATTAATTCATTATTTTTTATAGCTGAGTAGTATTCCATGGTATACGTATACTACATTTTGTTAATGCATTCACGAATTGATGGGCACTTGGGTTGATTCCACATCTTTGCAATTGTGAATTGTCCTGCAAAAAAACATTCCAGTGCAGATGTCTTTTTGATAAAATGACTTCTTTTCCTTTGGGTAAATACCTAGTAGTAGGATTACTGGATCAAATGGTATGTCTACTTTTAGTTCTTTGCAGAATCTCCGTACCGTTTTCCATAGAAGCTGTAATAATTTGCAGTCCCACCAACAATGTATAAGCATTCTAACTTTCCTGCATCCATGCCAGCATCTATTGTTTTTGGACTTTTTAATAAAAGCCATTCTAACTAGGGTAAGGTAATATATCACTGTGTTTCTAATTTGCATTTCCCTGATGATTAGTGACATTGAACATTTTTTCATATGTTTATTGGCCATTTGTCTATCTTCTTTTGAAAAGCTTCTGTTCATGTCTTTTGCCCACTTTGCAAGCTATACATCTGATAAAGGGCTAATAACCAGAATCTACAAAGAACTCAAGCAAATCAGCAAGGAAAAAACTATAAGGTGATTTTTTACATTGTAAACTTCTCTTGATCTTCTTGGTGATGAAACCAGTCACTTGCCAACATCACCTCAATATACAACTTTCATTTCCATAAGGTCTAAAATATCCATCCATTATCACCATTGGAGGACTTTATCTATGAATGCAGCCTGGCAGATGTGTCTTCCATCAGCCTGTCCTAACTGAGAACAAGCATAGTGATAAATACACAAGGCACATTCCTGTCCTAAAAGAGGTTACAGATCTCACTACATAAACAGCAATATAAGAAGCATTGGGTTTGATTGAATGTTCAAGTGACCCACTGTCAAACTAAATACCATAACCCTTCTGAGTTGGAAAGTCTTTAGAATCTAGAATAGTAATCAAAGCTTTCGAAGCAGTTAGGGAGGGTAGACTTAAGTGAACCCTGAAAGATGAGTGGGCGGTGAAGGGAAAAACCATTGTAGAGTATTTTCTGACATAGATAACAATCATTCTGCTATATTTAGGGATGGTGAAAATAGGAAACCCTGTAGGGGAGTGTATTTTTATAAAGCCAGGGTGCTTGGGGAAAAGGCATGGAACAAGGGGTGAGAGGTAGTTCCTTAAGGACAGGTTTTATGTGTCTACATTATGGCTATTTAATATTTCATTCATAAAGAAAAGCTTCTTAGCTTGTGTAAGTAAAGAAATGGTTTGTTATCTTCTAAAACACAAAGTGTTTGTACAGAATCCAACAGTGAGTTTCCCAACATTTGCACAGTGGACAAGAAAGGATCATGTGAGCAACTGTATGGCAGGAGAGAAGCCCTGAGAACTGAGCACTTGGGATCCAATTTTTGATGTATTAAATAGGGCATATTACACTGACATTTTTGCTTCTGAGGGCCCAGAATTGTAAAATGGAATACTATTGATTAGATGCTCAATTAATTAGGAATTCTTTTAACTTTGTAAGTCTCTGATAAATGGAAAGGAGTAGGTTCTATTTTTGAAAAGGTGAATCTACAGGCTATTAGTTGAAAGATGATTGAAGCTCCAGGGTATCACATTCTACTTTCTGAGAAAGGAAGGTAAGCATCTGTTTCCTTGAAATCTTCAGTTTCCATACCTGCCAGCTCCATTTGTACCCCTCTCTTCAGTGCTCTCTAAACATTTATGTTGTATGTGTGTAGGACTGCACTGAAAAATTAAGAGAGACTGATTTCTTTTTCAGGAGTAGTTAATTACCAGGGCACATTATGTTTCCCCTGCTGATTCCTACAGGTAAGAAAGATTTGGAGGAGGAGCCCATGTTCTGTTCCAAGGGCTTCCAGATAAAGAATATTGATCTGGATTTGATCAGGACAATGAGGCATCCACTTGCTGGTTAGGTCAACCCCCGGTGTGCATTCCTTCTATCTATAAGATTTAACCCATCTCCTGTTTTCTATGCAAAAGTGGCTATTAAGCAAAGAATGTCTAACAGTTCATGTCTCTTCACTAGAAATTATGAGGAGCTTCCTCTGGCTTGAGAGAGTGTTTGTCAAAATTGGAAAAATCAAGTCTTAAAGCATTGCTAAACAGTTGCATTGGAAATTGCCTCTCTGTAGATGAGACTATTTCTTTTCATCTACGTTGAAAAACCAGAAGAAAGCAAGTTGGGTAGAGCTTTTTTTTTTTTTTTTCCTTTTTTCCACCCACTGAGGAAGTTTGGGAGTACGAAACATTGATTTGTTGGATATCATAGTAATTGCTAATGTACTTTCTTGCCACTAACAAATCTGTTTCAATAAAAGAAATTGAAGAAGTAAAGCTCAGAAAAAAAGATCTGGATTGGATTTGACCTAGCAAATCATGATAGGGTAGTCAGGTGGCAATTCTATGGATCAAGGACAAGCAATGTTGCTGAGTAACTGACCAAAGTATGCCAGTATGGATTCTTTTAAGGTATCCAAAAATCATCAGTCATAAACAAGATTGATGATATTCTTATAGTTTTGGATCATTCTAAACTTCTCAAGGAGCAAACTCAAATTTCTGAGGAAGCCTGAGACTCAAATGTTAGTGAGAATGCAACTTCTGTTAAGAAACGGGGCTATAGTCAACATGGAGAATGGGAGGCGGGACGTGCCTTACCTTAGTGTCGTGTCCAGCGTTGACAGTCCTCCCTCCTCTTCGGACCAGCCATGAAGCTGCGGAAATTAAACAAACAAATAAGAAGCCACATTTATATTCCCTTTATAGGCAAATAAAATCCAAAAGATACGGATCTTTGAATGGATTCTGCAGTCATAAATAGACTTCAGGGTGAGTTGCCTATATTTCCTCTCACCCTTGAATCCAATCTGCTGTGAAAAATTTTCACTGTCTCCAAGTCATCATGAAAACATTCTCAGCTAATTGAGACATTCCCAAACAATTAAGATAACCAGATGCGTCTGTTATTTGTAATTACCTGAACATGCATTCCTTTCTTTGAGAATAGTTCCATTTTTTGAGCCTTTTGAACTACTCCAGATAATGAAAATGAAGATTACTGTGTGTGCATTTTTCACTCGGCCTAATTTTGACGGGGAATTACCTCTTTCCGAAATTAAGCAGCAAAACTAGAAACATGTGTGCAAAAAGAGGGAACTTTTTTCTTTTGCCTTGTCCCAAAATAATGTCATTTCTCCTTATACAAAATTACATCTCTGACAATTTCTAAGATTTAAGTCAAGACAGATTTATATGTAAAAGATGGAATCCAACAGTTAAGGGAAAAATAAACAATTTATTATTATCACGCATGACCTGCCACATTTCATATTTTAGATTCATGATGGGTCTGGAGCACCAGATACAGTTCTTGACGGTAGATGTAGTAGCTGTTTTAATAAGTGGTAACTACCACCATAAATAACTATTACACTTACTGCTGTTATCAGTACTAATATTCCTGTTCTCTTAGTAATGATACGCAATTTCTCCAAACGGAGATCATCATTAGTGCTTTGGGGTTGTCTTAGAACTTTATTGATTAGTCTAATATACAATTGATCAGAATAATTCACCACATTAATCCAGTAATAATCCTACTATATTTTCACTTTTCCAACTATGTAAATCCTTATAAAATTTCCAGATAAAATTCAAATGCTACTTGTCTCTTAACTTTGCATTTGGTCTTCACTGATTATTTTTAAATTAATCTTATATTACCTTTTAATGTTTTTCTATAATTGCCTTGAGCAATTATTTAGTTTACACTATAATATAAAATTTCATACGCCCTCTCTGAACATGAGGCTTGCCCTGCCCTTGTTTCATTCTTTACCTACTACTCCAGCCCTTGCACATGGTAGGTACTCAATAAATATTTATTTTCTTTTATTTGAAAAGGTCTTTTGCCTTTCTGATATACTTATTTCCTCCAGCAAATATTGTCATTTAGTTGGATTCTCAGGTGTTATAATCCACCTACAAGATAAACGAAACATTCTTCTCTTATCCTGGGCAGTGGAGCTGGTATCACTCTAGGTCAATCTGTGAAGGCAAAGTTTCCTACTTAGAAGATCAACATGGGAGAAATGTCTCTGGAGATGGACAATGACAGCAGGAGACATGTAAAGTGGGAGAAAGGGACAGAACAAAAAAATGGAAGAGGAGGAGGAGAAAAAAAAAGAGGAGGAAGAAAAAGAGGAGAAAAAAGAGGAATGGCGAGGAGAAGAAAAGCAAATGTTTTCCCTATAAATGACATTTTAAAATAATGAATAAAAATGGGGGATGAGTGATATTTATGCAGCGGTTGCTAAAATATTTTCTGGTTTTGACGAGTACTTCTGAGCTAGCATAGAATGCTTTTTATTCTTATGCAAGTGATTGTTCCTCATCATGATTAACAGTAATTTTATTAGATTCCTGGCCCTATTATTTAATTACTGTTAAAGAATAATACGGACTACCGGTCATTTCCAAAAACAAAATTCACTATTTTGGCTAACTGTCCCTGTGTATTTTGTTGTTTTGGAAAAAAAATAGAAATTGCAACCATACCTATCTTACTTCAAATCCTTTTTGTGCAATTTAGTGATTTATGACTTTGAACAAATCATTTATTTTCTTACAGTATATTTTTATTTTTTATTTTTAAGTGAGAATTGTAATACCTAATAATGTATGTGTAATAGGCATTTCATCAATGTTAAATTTCACTACTAAAACCTTTATCCATTAAACAAAAATATTTAGTACTGGAGTAAAGTGAAAAAAACATTAGAGGAAAAAAAACATTATCTTAAGTTTCCACTGTTGTCTTAATCACATTTTTGATTGTTTTACTTATGTGTAAACATGCTTATAATTCTTATATTTTAAAAACTCCAAACAAAAGTTCACACTATACACAAATAAAAACATATAGTTAAAACCATTCAAAATAATTTAATGTGACAGATGATATTATATTATTTTGCTGAACTAAAAGATCTATGTGGATTTAATTGTAAAAACAAAATACACATAGGCATTTATTTCATTTTATGTCAACTTGTATATTTGTAATGTTGAGCCTGGTGGACTATTCCTTGAATTATAGCCATCACTGTGGTCATTTTTCCTTTTTTAAAAATTACTAATTTAAACAACAATCCATTGTGTTAATGGACGTATTTGTGTGGCAGTCTACCCAGAAATTAACACTAAAAATATTTTCAAAATTTAATTTAATGAAAAATTCCTTATTGTTTATTGCTGGTTAGTCCTCATGAGCTGTTGCAAGTTGTGATGTATAAAGATGGATCTGAACACGGATGGTACTGCTGCTATGCATGGATTTCTTTGAGTTCAGTATGCTCATACTACTTTGTGCCCTGTGATGATTTGATTATTCAACCAGAATTCTCTACTTGAACAGCTATAAAACCTTTGTAAGTTTGTACCATGTGCTGTGATGTCATTTACTGTTCATTTGGTACAAAAACCCCATTTGTGTATTAAATCTGCTTCTGTTCTTTTCTCATTAGCCTGTGACAATTAATGCAGAACATTATTCCACCACACTGCCATTTTCATGGTGTCAAAACATTCTAGATTTATTAAATAAATTATGAAGCTAAAATCCTACTCTATGAAAATATCTTTCAATTGTAGCTGATCACTGTAAAAGAGAAGTTTTTTCTTTGTAATTAGTAAAAGAATCCAAGGAGAGCACAACAGCAGGCACACAATGATCGCTGTCTCATTAACACTGGGACATGATCACCTAAAGCCAGCAGAAATGCTCGGACTGGATGTGGTCATTTGGTACCAAGGTGACTGTAACTCACAGACAAACCTGAGCACTGAAGTCTTGTGGCAGTACTAGGTTATTACAGAGTCTACTAGATGATTCAGGATGTTCTGTCCTTCTGTATTTTAAAAATGATTACCAAGCTGAAAATGTAAAATTAAAAACAGAAAATCTGCTATTGTGGATCTCATTGACCTCATAATGCTGCCACAGACCCTCAGGGTCAGCAGACACAGCAAATTAACACATTCAATATCAAGAGATATTCATTGGAGAGTACACAATAAGTGTGTAATGTTGAGCCTTTCACATTCCCTAAGTGCTTTTCCTTTTGTGGTCTTCATTTATTTAATTTTATCATGACTGAGATGGGCCTTTGGTTACATCTACTTAACAATTTTCTAGACTAAGATTATTAAAGCCATATCCTATGATCTAGGACACTAGACTCTTGATTGGGCTTTTCTCTGTGTGTCAGAGATGATCCCAAACTACTTCAGGAAAAGTTTCTTCCTGACTACAGAGACTTCTGTGACCTGCTTCTATAGGAAGGAAAGATGGCCCTCAATTCAACCAGCTGTTCTTGTAACACTCTTTAATGTTCACTGGAGAATGTCAAACCTTGGATCAGCTTGTTTGGCTGCTGGGTGTTATGTTTCTGCACAAACTCAAAGCAAAGAAGAGCAGCTCCCTTGTCAGGGAGCCCAAATGTGAGCTCTTGGACTCTCTGAAGCATATCAGAAAAGTTCAGGTGAGGGAAAATAATATCAATGGAGGTATTTCTGAGGGGCTGTGATCCATCCATTTTTTAAAGATGAACTGTTCTTAACCCTCTTCTGTCTTACCACACATGAAAGATGATGTTTATCTACATAACATACTCGCATGCATAATGTGGATTTTGATGAAATCAAGAAAGAAAGCACAACAATTGTAGTAAGATAAAGCATTGTAGTAATAATTCATGGCCTCAGTAACTATAAATGGTGCACAAAATGGTAGGAGAAAACTGAAGTTCAGAGAGATTAGGTAACAATTACTGAGGAGCAGATGTCTGATTTAGTCCTGTGTACTCTTTTGCTCTGGTGTCTCATGATTTCAGCCCATTTTAGGGAGGAATTTCATAGTCTTATATAAAAGGATTGATCAAAGAAGACTCCAGCATTGTTTCAGAACAAGAATTGTGCAGAAAAATATGACTGGGTTCATGCCTCTTGCAGAGACAGGTTTGGATTTGACTGCTTCTTACCTATCATTCTAGACCCTAAAGAGGGGAATCTGGATTTAGACCAAGAGCCTATTCATGAAAAGGAGGGCTGAAATCTGTTCATCTGGTTTTTGTTTTTCTAAAGTTGATACATTAGGATGGTATGGGGAAAATGGTAAAAAATGCAAACAAGAAAAAAAGATGACAAGGTAGTTGGATCTTTAAAATAAAAAAAGAACTCAAGTTAATAAACACAGTTGACATATAACAAATTTCATATACAAATGGGATTCAACAAAAGCCACTGGACAGGGCTGTTTGCTATTATTATCTTTATCTTTTTCAACCCCTTCTGTAGTACTTACTATAAGTCAGATTCTGTTCTATAATACATCATTTATATACATTAGCTCATTTAGTCCTCACAACAAACTTGTGAGTAGGTAGTATCACTGTCTCCTTTTCACATACAGTGAGACTGAAGAGCTGAGAGTTTACGTACATTGCTCAAGATCATACATGCATTAAGGGGTGGAGGTGGAGTTCAAACCCGGACAGTTGGCCCCGGAGCACATCTCATCACCATTATAATCTGCAGGCTCCTTCCCTACCCACTAATCTTATGGCTGTCTCCATGTCTCATTCATTCCAAAGCTGGGCTTCAGCAAACAATCACTGCAAGTGGTGACAACATAGAAGGACCACTCCTTCTACACATTCTCCTATCTTCCACTGGAAGACTTGCAGGATATTATAAATCCACAGGTACCAGCCTATTTCCTCATATCCCCCAATTTCAGAGGACCCTATAGAAACACAGAGGCCTTCCTAATGCCTTTGATAAAATTCCATAGGAAAGCCATAATCTACACAACCCTGAAGCATAACAAGATAAGAAAGAACACAATGATAATAATAAGAAAAACCACCAAGTGCTTGCTTTATGGTGATCACTAGGATAAGTCCATTGCAAAAATCAATCCACTCATCCTCTCAACAGTGATTTGTGATAGGTATTATCATTACTCTTATTATATAAATGATTAAAGAAAGGGCAGAAGGCTTGTGAACCAGGTTGATCTACTACAGGGCCTAGCGCTGTTGCAACTACATGGAAAAAGCTTGATAATTTGTACTAGACACTTAGATATAAATAGATAACTTTAAGGATAGGGATATTTCTTTGGATAATTTAATAGCACAACCTAAGCCACTGATAGTTTGGCCAAATACATCTTGCGAATTTATGTACTAAATAAATATTTGTGAAATTACAGAACAGTACTGAGAGAGCCATAGGAAAGTAGAGCATGGCAAAGAGTCTGTTTCCTTTGGTATGATCTTTATGCAAGAAGACAGGAACAGGTGTAAATTCAGTCAACTTTTAGCACCGCTGTGTGCTGGCTTCAGGAATGGAGCATGAAGAGGAAGCTCAGGGTCTCTCTTCTGATCCACAGTGTTTCTGGTCAAAGGGAAATTTGAAGCAACAAATGGTGATCATAGAAAGGAGAGATGTTGGTTCAGCTCCTAGGCTGGTGAGAGTAAAGAAAGGGGGGGCCTCTCCCTAGGGCTCACCTGGCAGGAGACTCTGGTTCTCATCTTGGCTTCTGCTGTCAACTGCCTGGCTCCTCCTCTCTGAGACAGCCCTGTCCTGGCTTGCCCAATCCCCATCCCTCTGGAGTCTCTTCCCTGAGCAACAGAGTTCTACTGGGATGCTGAAGATTTGGAGTCTGGAGACATTCTGATTCCCTGCAGTGGTTGGAGGCTGGGTTTGATTTGTCTTCTAGACATCTCAAAACACATTTTTTGTTTTTTACTATAGAGACATCAGGATACCTAGTACTATACACCAGGTATCTACAGCCAGACTTTTGTAGGTGAACTTTAATTCTTAATCTCATTTATAAGACTTTATTCCCCCCATAAGAACATGGATTCATTATTCTAAATAACTTCCTTCAAGAGAGCATTTGGAAGACAACCTGTTCGCAATTTGGGCACGCTCAGCCCGGTAAATCACCGTTGCATTCTCTGAATCATGTGTTCTGTTTTATTATCACCAGAGCATGGTGATGTTTAGTCTCTCTCACTCTACCAGAGAAAGCTCGGAACAGCGGGTTTGTCCTTGGCTTCTGACACCAGTGCTTAACAGAGGGCTCTGCAAAGAAAAACATGAGCTGCACTCCACATCCCCTGTTTGTTTTTTATCTCCCTTTGATGGTTGCAAAACAATCTGATAAAACAAAGTATACAATAAGTATTTGATGCTGAGTATAAAGTTTACCATTACGTTTTATTATATATTCAGTATCTGAAACTGGAATTGGCTTCTCTAAACAACAGCTGTGATGAAGAGGGCAGCTGTTTTGGAGAAGAAATGGCTCTTAGCGAGGAGTCTGGGACCTATGGCTCAGTCCTAGATCTGCCCCTGGCTTCACTACAGCAGCTATTGGACTCTTCTGGTGGTCAGTTTTATCTTCTGTGAAATGGGAATAATTCTGCCACACAGGGTTAAAATTATATATCTTTTAATTGTTAAGTAAAGCTGGAGAGTTGTAAACTCTAATGGATTGGGTCAAAAGTAACTATTTAATTAAAGGATGTAGAGACCTTTGGCATCTCTTCTGTCTTCTGTCCTATACACATTTACATACATACAGTCTCTTCCTCTCCCTCCGCCCTTCTCCCTTCTCCGTCCCTTCCCTGTCAGGATATGCAAATGAAATGAAAACCCCTAAGTGCAAATAAAGCTTTGCAAAGCTTTAGGCACAGGTTTGGAGAAAATACAAATTGCTGGTAGTGCCATAAAAAGCCATATAGCAAAAAAGTTGCATCATGAGGATACCAAGAAAACATCTGCTCTTTAAAAATCCCACCAGCATGAAGGGTTCAGTTTGAGGCATCTCTTTTCAGAACAAATGAACAGAACAGCAATGAGAGGAACTCTAGACAACAGCACCAAGATGATTAAGCCCATAGAAGAATCCAGCTATCTGGGTAGATTAAAGAAAATGGATAAGTCATTGAAGCCATTGCCAAGATGGGGAATAATTACAGTCTACAAAAATTTCAAAGGTAGAGAAGCAAAGAAAGGAGAGGAACTATTTAACTTGATCCAGAAGCGACGCATTACAATAGGCAGAAATGAGAGAAAAGGAAATGTTGGAAAGTGATTCTTGCCAATTAGAAGGATAACAAAGATTTAAAGCCAGTCAAGGGCTCTGCAGAGCAGTGACATAAGAAGATCCATTAAAAAGTCTTTATCAAAAATCTCCCACTGCTAATGCACAGGAGAGCTGCTTTATCTCAGCAACATCACTGGACGTAAGAGTCAATAGACATGATTATTCCTATACTTGTTTGTAAAACTATACATGTAATAATATTGAAGCCTTCTATTTGCCAATGGAGATGTGATAGCTAAGAGTCACCATCTTCTGGGTATAGAAAATATTTATTCATTCATTTAACAAGTACCTACTAGGAACCAGGCATACATAGTGCTAGGAACTTCATTTATGCCATGAGATACAACACTTTAAATTTTTATATCATTTGTCCTGGTTTTACTAAATAAGTCTTATCTTTGGCCTTGTTCATATTCTCTATCATACAAAAGTAGTAGTGAGCTCGATGAGGGTAAAGATAGGGGCACATAGGGTTTTTCCCTTATAGCAGCCAGCCCCCCACACTGACTATATACATGAATACTAAGTGCATCTTCCCTTTGCCAAGCACAGTGTCAAGATGAGGGGCAGGTAGCAAGATGTGTGATTTCTGGAGTGAAATTATTCTCGGTGCCCCATAATGTCATAAACCCCTTATCTTCTCTTAGAGTCACAAACATGTCATGAAAGAATATTCATTTAAATGTGTAAATGCATTTTTTTTCTAGGATAGTCAAATCCTAAAGGAGCAAATAGTGTCAGAGTCAAATAGGCATGATGGAGACAATCCCAGGGCTATTCAGGTATAGACATATCTAAATAATGAAAGACAGAGTCATTAGCCAGGCTGACATCAAGAGCGTTAGTTAAATACTGATGACATTCTAAGTAAGGACAGAAAATGGTGATGGATTTCTCTTGTCCTCTTTCCCTCATTTTATGTGCTTAAGACTTCTTTATTTCTAACAGTTGATCAACTATAAGCATCTGTAATATGATAAATACCAGAAAAGAGACACCATTAATTCTGTCTTTTAGTCTCGAAAAGACCAGCTAAAGAGAAGTTATTTTATTAGTACTTCCCACTCTATGCCAAATATCCACACATGTTCTCTACAGGGTGTGCTTTAAATTACTTACTGAAATGGATATTTGTCTTTACAAAGAAATAATAGTTTCCTCGTGTCTCTCAGTAACAAGAAAAATTTCCATCCTTACTGGGGTAAGATGAAAAAGCTAATCAGGACTGCGGTGTCTTGGAGTCTGCAGATGCACGCTCCCCGGAATCCACAGTGGGTTTGGATTACCTGGTGGTATTTGAACGACCCCTTTGGCTCTTCTTGTACGTTTGTTTAACACTTTGTTCAGCTTTGTTATTAAGTAGTTCTGACAGCTCCTAACTAAGGAACAACATGCTCTGGCTAACTGTTTGGGCCAAAGGTTTTAATGATTTAAAAATAATTTCATATTCACTTTGGTTTAAATGTAGAATTGTCTGCAGATAGCAGGAGGTCTGAATTAAGAGCAAAGGGAGGTCTATTGTGGAGGCTGGGCCAATTTTTGCAAGAACTACAATCTTCCCTGAAGTGAACTTAGCATAGTCAGCCACCTACCCCATAATTAAAGAGAGGCAATCTTGGAGTTATTATTATCCATTTACATATATTTTAAAAGTGAATTCTTCCAGGGAAGCAGAGCCCATGTCAAATTCTTCTTTTAAATCCCTATGTGTTTGCTGCCATACTTGGTACGTAGTAGGCATGTGAAAAAAATGGTTAATCGAATTGTTTTCCTCCATATACTGTAAGCAACTTGAGGTCAAATCTCTGACAGGATCTGGTGTCCTGAGTGTAGCTGTAGATCCTCCTCCAAGACTTACTGAGTGACGGGAAGACCAAGAGACCTGTTTCTCATTCTACTCTATGCCAAGCCATCGGAGGAGGAGTCACGGAGTTAACAAGAGATGAAAAGAGGGATTGCTGAGCCACAGTGTGGGGTTAGAGAACACGAATTTGTGGCAGAGCCAATCAGCATGTTTTCAAAAATATTTCTAACAAAATTTGGCAGCCTGGGAGACAGAGAGAAAGTGAGAGCAAAAAACAAAACACCCAAAACATAACAAAAAAACCCAGAAGGCGGGGGGCTTTCCTCTAGTAGGGCTTTGTGTGGCGATGGAGTCACAATCTCCTTATCCCTACTCTCATTTATCCCTTTGGTGTCCTGGATGGTGACCTGGCTTCTCTTAGAATGATTCTAAGAATGCAAGGGACACTTCAGAGAGAGTGTTCAAAAGCGGCCATAAGTTTTGCCATGATTGTTGGTCTAAAACAAGCCTTCATCTGCATTTTACTTTAGGTTTGAGAGTTTCTGTCTCCCCACTTCTCTCTCCCTCTTTCTCATATGCAAGGTCACTGCATAATTTTATAAATAAAATCAAGACAATTTTGAGAAGGGAAAAAGGAAGCTACTAATGATTATACCCAGAGCTGCTTTATGACTTTTGTAGGATCCTAAGAACTTTTGTCTCCACTGGCCCCTTTCTCTAGAAAAAAAAAATTAAAAATTGTATTTTATTATAGTGTAGGTATAAAGATAAATATAGTCCAGGCTAGATTCATTACAGCATAGTATGTTTATTTTTTTTCTTTCTGATTTTAAAAGAAATTAAAGTTAAAACACTTCTGTGGACCCCTAAAACTATGGTGCACCCTAGGCACTGTGCCTCTGTGCCTGATGGAGAAGCCGGCTCTGATGACCCCAGGACCACTGGAGGAAAGTGGGTCTGTCTTAGGTGTGGTCAGTCCATGGGCCATAATAAAGGCTGTGCTCAGCAGAATGCCAGGTTCCTGGGGCTTGGCTTAGACCTACTCAGAAGGTAATGAAGTACCTGAATATTAGTAATCACCTTGCTGCGGTGGGAAAGCAATGGCCTGTGGAGATAGCAGGGGAGTGGGTCCCACTGCTTAAGGCAGAGGCTGGGTGTGAGGTGGGGTGGAAGGAAGGCAGAGATGGATTCCAGAAGGGTTTGCTGGAAATCCCTTGAAACTGTGTAGGTGGGGAGGGAACCTTGCTGAGGGCCCAGGCTGTGCTGCTCTCTCTGAGATAAGTCTTCCTTAGAGTGAGGCAGCAGCTCTAGCCTGGAATTTCTTTGGGTTAGACAACCAGCTGACCAGCAAGCTGGCTGGGGAGCTGTGCCTTGGGTGACAGTGACATTAGGTGACCCTGATTCTTATTAAAAAAAAACCAGGAGCATGGGGCTGCTTCACTTCTCTGTAATGAAAGGTGGTGACTGTCTCATGGAGTTCTCGTCCTGAGATATATGTGATGCAAGAATTACCTTGCCTCTCACTCAACATCCACAGTCTTGTATAGTTAAGTCACTTCTATGTTTAACCTTTTACGTGGTTATGTAGCTTATCTCTCTACATTGACGGTAAGCTGCTAGGGAACTCTAAGTGTGTCTTTGCATTCACAGTTGTCAGACCTAACTCTAAATAATCTCAGAGTCTAAACCCCTCATTTTTTCTTTCTTTTTTTGAATTTAGAATTTTTAATTATAATTGTCTATATTTATGGGGTGCAATATGATGTTTTGATCTATATATGCATTATGAAAGGATTAAATCAAACAACAAATCCAGACCCTCACATAGTTTTTATATGGCATAAACATTTAAAATACACTCTTTTAGCGATTTTGAAATATACACTACATTATTTGTTAACTGTAGTCACCATGTTGTGGAATAGACCTCAAAAAAACTTATTCCTCCTGTCCAACTATTAATACAACTTTGAACCTTTTGACCAACATCTCCCCATGTTGCCAAACCTCCAGCCTCTGGTACCCACCATTCTACCCTCTACTTCTAATAAGTTTGACTTTTCTAGATTCTAGAACAGTAATTCTCATCTTTATTCCATGAAGTTCTGCCATTGTTATTGTGTAACATTTTTATTCCTTAATTCTTCTATTAGCCCAACAATTTGAGAGTCTTCATTGGTGTCTCAAATCATACCCTTTACAACATTTTCTTTAACCTCTTCAACTCTTGATATTAATGCATGTCTGCCAACCTTCTACTTCTACCACTTTGTGCTCATCTTCTAAGACTGACCTAACTTCAATAATCCATATTTAACAGCTCCTCTCTCCTGCTGCAACCAACTTATCTTCTAGCTGTTCTATTCCTTCCCATCTACTGCACCTTCACCTTCACCATGGCACCTGTCCTGAACTCTGTTTCAGTTGCCCCAGTTCTTCACCTACCTCCAGTTTTATGAGCCTTCTCCAGGCCCCAAGACTTCATGACAATCACTTCCAGTGTTCTTTCTAACACACCAGAATTGCTCTTGACAGTGGCCTTAAATCATGCCAAATCCCAAAATCGAGTTACCCCACCATTTGTTAGCTATGCATTCACTCGTAAGCAGCCGAGCTTGGCCTGATAACATTATGAGAAAGTTACCATTATCTGCTAAACCCTTGTTCCCTAATCTCACTTTTAGACATCTTATTTCTCAGTATCTTAGTATTAATATCTTATGCCTCTTTGAACCGTGTGTCCTTTTTCTCTCAAGAAAAAAAATGTTCTAACATTTTTTCTACATTTTTGATGTCTCATTCTCAACTGTGCTGTCCTCATTCTGAACAGATGACCTTGCTTCCAACTTTACTGAAAAAGCAGAGGCCATCTGGTACAACCTCCATAATCTTTCCTCTTCTCCATCTGTCCCATGCTTCACGTTCTGAAATTTTCTCTGGTATCTTCATCTTTCCTTCTCTTTCCTCCTGTTTCCATCTCCTTTCCAAAAAAATCTTGGGTTTTTAAAAATAATAGTTACTATGTATCAAGCTCTAAGCCAGGCTTGATATGCAAAGCACGTGTAGGTCTTTTGGTGTCATTTATAAGTAGATATAGCTCATGACCATATCGGGAATCTGAGAATTGCAGAGTTAACAACACACCCGAGGTCACCAGCACAGTGAGCTCTTGGTCCCCTACTGCTTGGTTTCTCCAGGATCTGCAGGATACACCAGCTTCGGTCCTTTTCTAATTGTTTTTGCTTACATAAACACACATGAAAGCACCTGAGTTTTCCAAACAAAATGCCTTTCATCTTGTTTTACAGTCAACATGTTATCTTATTATTATTCTTTTTGCTACTAAATACACTGAAAAAAACGTGTCCAATCATTGCTTCTATTTCCTAACATTTGCAATTCACAGAAAATTATCTCCCATCTTCAAATTCTGATGGTGAAGTTAAATGGAATTTTCAGAGTCTTCTTTAACCTGCCCCCCCTGTAGTATTTTAAACTATTTTCAAGGATCTCGTCTCCTTGGTGTTTTCTTCTCTCTTGGCTTCTGTAGACTGGAAACATCCTATTTTTCTCCTCCTTTTCATGTTAATTTTCTGACTCTTTGCTGTTTTCTAAACTTGAAAAGTAATAATTCCTCAAAGATCTACTCTTCTCTTCTCTTCTTTCCTTTTCTATTTTTGTATTCCCTTTCCTTGAGATATCACTTATACTCTTTTCTTCAGCAACTATTAATATTTCTAGGTGAATAAGTTCCAAAACTATAACTTCTTCACCTTCTCATAAAACATAGCCCTAAATTTTCAAATAATATCAACCAAATATTTATGCCTGATTATAACACTGGCATATCAATATAAATTTTAAAATCTAGTATAAAATATAGTTCATTAGGCTTTCCCCCAAAATATGCCCATCCTCTTGTCTTTCCTCTTTCTGTCCTGTAACTCTTTACTCAAGAAACCATGAAACCACCTTTAAACTCCATCCTTTTCTTCATCTGTCACAACTAAATTGTGGCCAAATCCTTTTTACCTATAGCATTCAAGGTATCTGATAGCAATAAAGACCTAGAATCTTAGAACTTCATTTAAATTCTTCTTAAAATATTTTCATTTACCATGCTCTCCCATGCCTTTTCTTTTTGAGGTGAGTGAAGAAATTTTTTTCCAAAAATTTTTTCTTTTTCTTAAACGGCTTTATTGAGCTATATATAATTCACATATCATATATTTCATCCATTTAAAATGCATAATTCAATGGTTTTTAGTATTATATGTTCACAAAACTGTGCAACCATCACCACAATCAATTTTAGAACATTTTCATCATTCAATAAAGAAGCTCCATAATTGTTAGTAGTCATTCCTCATTTCTCTCTCCCACCTCTCCCCTACCCCCGGCCCCAGGCAATCGCTCATCTAGTTTTTGTTTCTATATGTTTGTCTATTCTGTATAATTTTTTGCTCCTTCTATCTAACTGTAATTGTATAATATATCCTTTGATCAATATCTCCAGATCCTTCGTACCCCTAACCACCCAAGCCTCATGTAACCACCATTCTGCTTTCTCCTTCTTTGGATCAGCTTTTATAGATACCATATATGAGTGAGGTCATATGGTGTGTGTCTTTCCATTTTTTTCTTACTTCATTTAACATAATGTTTTCTAAGTTCATCCACGTTGTTGCAAATGACAGGATTTTATTCTTTTTATAGCTGAATAGCATTCCATTATGTATATATACCATATTTTCCTTATTCATTTACCCATTGATGGACACTTAGGTTGATTCCGTAACTTGCCTATTGCAAATAGTGCTGCGACAAACATAAGTGCAGATGCCTCTTCAACACTCTGATTTCAGGTTCTATGGATATACCCAGTAGTGGGATTGCTGAATCATATGGTAGTTTTATTTTTAATATTTTGAGGAACCTCCATACTGTTGTCTACAGTGGTTGCACCAATTTACAGTCTCACTAACAATGTGTAAGCATTCCCCTTTCTCCACATCTTTACCAACACTTATCTTTTGTCTTTTTGATAATAGTCATTTTAACAGGTGAGAGGGGATAACTCATTCTGGTTTTGATTTGCATTTCCCTGATGATTAGTGATGTTGTTAGCCAATATGTCTTCTGTTGAAAAGTGTAAATTCAGGTCTTTTGCCCTTTTTTAAATAGGGTTATTCATTTTCTTGCTATTGAGTGAGTTCTTTACATATTTTGGATATTAACCACTTGTCAGATGTATAGTTTGTAAATATTTTCTCCCATTCTGTAGATTTTCTCTTTACTCTACTGTTTGTTTCCTTTGCAGTGCAGAAGCTTTTTAGTTTGATGTAATTCCATTTATCCAATTTTGCTTTTGTTGCCTGTATTTTAAGAAATCCTTGCCCATACCAATGTCATGAAGCATTTCCTGTATGTTTTGTTCAAATAGTTTCATAGTTTTAGGTCTTATATTAAGGATTTTATCCATTTTATTTTTGCATATGATGGTAGATTGGGATCTAATTTTATTTTTCTGCATGTGAATATCCAGTATTTCCAGCAACATTTATTGAAAAGACTATCCTTTCCCCAATGTATGTTCTTGGCAACTTTGTCAACTTGATAAGTTTGGCTATAAATGCCTGGGCTCTTTATTCTGTTCCATTGGTCAATTTATCTGTTTTTGTGTAAGTACCATTCCATTTTGGTTATGATCACTTTATAGCATATTCTGAAGTCTGATAGTGTTATGCCTCCAGCTTTGTTCTTTTTGCTCAAGATTACTTTGGCTATTTGAGGTCTTTTGTGGTTCTATGCAAACTTTAGGATTGTTTTTCTATTTCTGTAAAGAATGTCATTGGTGTTTGTGTAGGGATGGCATTGAATCTACGGACCACTTTGGGTAGTATGGAAATGTTAACATTAGTTCTTCCCATCCATAAACATGGGATATCTTTTCATTTATATGTGTCTTCTTCAATTTCTTTCACAGTGTTTTATAGTTTTCATTGTAGAGATCTTCCACTTACTTGGTTAAATTTATTCCTAGGGTTTTTTTTTTTTTGTAGCTATTGTAAATGGAATTGTTTTCTTGATTTCATTTTCAGATAGTTTGCTATTAGTATATAGAAATGCTACTAACTTTTGTGTGTTGATTGTGTATCCTGCAACTTTACTGACTACATGCTAGTTATTATATACAGTTTTTTTTGGTGTAGTCTTTAGGGTTTTCTATGTATAAGATCAAGCTGTCTGCAAACAGGGACAATTTAAATTTCTATTTTCTAAGTGGAATACCTTATATTTCTTTCTCTTGCTCCGGCTAAGATGTCCAGTACTATGTTAAGTACAAGTAGTGAAAGTAGGCATCCTTTACTTGTACTAGGTCTTAGATAAAAAGCTTTCAACTTTTCCTCATTCAGTATTGTGTTAGCTGTGGATTTGTTATATGTGGCCTTTATTATGTTGAGGCACATTCCTTCTATAACTGATTTGTTGAGAGTTTTATTATGGAGGAATTTTGAATTTGTCAAATTCTTTTGTATATTAAATGAAATGGTTATGTGGTTTTTGTTTTCCATTCTATTAATGTGATGTATCATGTTCATTGATCTGCATGTATTGAACCATCCTTGCATTCCTGGGATAAATTCCACTTGGAATGGTGTTTTTAAATCTGTGTACTGTTGAATTTGGTTTTTAGTGTTTTGTTGAAGGTTTTTGCATCTATGTTCATCAGTAATATTAGCCTGGTGCTCTCTTTTATTGTTATGTCCTTGTTAGGTTTAGGTATCAGGGTAATGCTGGCGTCATAGAATGAGTTTGAAAGAATTCCCTCCTCTTCAATATTTTGAAATATTTTGGTATAGATTGAGAAGAATTGGTATTAGTTCTTCTTTAAATGTTTTGTATAATTCAGCATTGAGGGCATCAGGTACTGTGTTTTTCTTTGGTGGGAGACTTTTTATTACTAATTCAATTTCCTTACTCATTATTTGTTTGGATTTTCTATTTTTTCATAATTCAACATTGGTAGATCATGTGTGTCCAGGAATTTATCTATTTCTTTTATATTATTCAATTTGTTGGCATATGATTTTTCAGATTAGTCCCATGATCTTTTGTATTTCTGATGTGTCAGTTGTAGTATCTCCTTTTTTGCCTCTGATTTTATTTATTTGGGTCTTCTCACTCTTTTTATTAGTCTAGCTAAAGTTTTGTCTTCTTCTATACTTCTAATGGTAGGAAGTTCATCACTCTGTGAAACAGTCCATTTCATTTTTAGACAAGTATGTCCATTAGACATCTCTCTTCATGTGCTGATCATCCCCTTTGAAAAAGGTAAAATCAATCTTCACCTATCAGACTTTTGGTAACTTCTCATTTTTAACTTCTCATATGGTTTTACTAAAATTTGTTTTCAGAATATCTTACCATTCTGATTGCCTTCCTCTAAATGAGCTGTAGTTTGTTCAAGTGCCTCTCAGATTTTCAACTTAAATACAGAACTTCATGTTTAGTTTTAGGTTGTATTTTTTTATTTTATTCTCTTATTGTTCTTCTCTCATCAAAAATTTTTAATTTTTAAATTCTTTTATTCATAAAACTCTTCCCTCCAACTTTATACTATTTTCAAAGGGGTACTTATACTGCTATTTATAAAAATGTAAAATAATCTAGACCTTTGCCTAATATCGCTGGAGACAGCCAAACAAAATGATAATTCTCGTAAGGAACATAATCTTGGACTGGTAATTTTGAAAT
Organism: Cheirogaleus medius; assembly: GCA_008086735.1. NCBI lineage: Eukaryota > Metazoa > Chordata > Mammalia > Primates > Cheirogaleidae > Cheirogaleus > Cheirogaleus medius. The sequence continues at coordinate 128,489,973 of VBSM01002608.1, forward strand.
GCTACTAATGTAAGACTATTGTTTTGCCACACTAATTTATTTAGTTATTAAAGAAATTTTAAGAGGTCTCCTGAAGTCCATCATTTCAGAGACTGGAAATCAGGTCAATTTAACCATCAAAGGTGAGTATCCTCAATTCGCATCCATTTAAAAAATTTTTATTTCAAAAATGTTAAGTACTTTCTTCATATCCAGCTTCTGACATTGCTCTCAGGGGTAGAAATTTTTACTCACTTTTAAAGACAGATCACTCTAAAAATGGACCAGAAACAACTGCTCTTTGCAACTTCAATGAACACTGCCTCATAAATTATTTTTTCTTACTTTAGCAAAAAGAGCTACTGTGTTTTTGAGAAAAAAAACAGACATAAGTTCGCATCTCAACATCTCTAATTTTAGTTTTGTTGCTTGGGAATGTTGCATAAGAAGTTTAGTAATGCTTATCTCATATTGTTTTGATGAGCATTCAAGATAGTATATGAAATATTTTTAGCAGAGTCTGACACAGTAAAACTACTAGGTGAGTTTAAGTTTGATTGCCTGACTGCCCATACTTCCTTAATCCTAAATTTTGCCCCTTTGCTGAGAGCTGCCTGTTGCAAAGAGATTTTCAGATCAATTTTGGCTCAAATTTCAGTCCCAGAGTATCTTTGCAGTATCTGTTTTTTTCTTAAAGTCTCCTAAAACGTTTGTTTCTTATTGGCAAAAATATTTTTCCAAATTTATTAATAACTAAATGCCAGTTGTTTATAAGTCTTAAAATTAACACGACTCAATAAATTGATATATTATTTATATACAATAAAAATGCACCAATTTTTAGCACGTAGTATGATGGCTTTTGCTATATGTGTAACCTCCATTACAACCAAGATACAGAACACTTTTATGACCCCAGTAAAATTCTTCATGTCTACTTGCAGTCAATTCCTCTCCCCACTCCATTGTCCGACCCAGTTACCAAGCAACCACTTACCTGCTTTTAGCTACTATAGAATATTTTTGTCTATTCTAGAGTTTTATATGGAAGGAATTCTACAGTGTGTAATATTTCATATCTGGCTTCTTTCATGCAGCATAATAGAGTATATCATTAGTATCTTTCTTTTTATTGCTTCATAGTATTCCTTTTTATGAAAATACTACAATGGTTTATGCATTCAACTGTTTATAGACATTTGGATTGTTTACAGTTTTGAGATATTATGAAAAAAGTTGCTATGCTTATTCATATGCAAGTCTTTTTGTAGAAATATGCTTCGTCTCTTTCAGGTAAACAATTTAAAAAATAGAACTGTTGCATCAGAAAGTACGTGTATGTTTTTGAAACTGTCAAATTGCTTTCCAAAGTGCTTCTACCATGTTATACTATCACCAACAACATGAGCGTTCCAGTCCCAGTTATTCCATATCCTCATCAAGAATTGATAGTCAGTCTTTTATAATTTAGTCATTATAATAAGTATACAGAGGTAACTAATTATGGTTTTAATTTCCATTTCCCTGATGACTAATGATGTTGACTATTGTTTATATGCTTATTGGTCATTTGTACATCTTCTTTTGTGAAGTTTCTGATCAACTCTTTTGCTCAGTTTATATTGATTATTGTCTTATAATTGGGCTGAAAGATGATTTTTACATATTTGATACAAATAATTCATCACATATATGTATTACAGATATTATTTTCCAGTCTATTGTCTGCATGTTCATTTTCTTAATATGTTTTTCAAACGAGAGAAGTTTAAATTTTTAGGGAGTCTAATTGATCGTTTTTTTATGGTTAGAGTGTGTGTGTCTGTGTGTGTTTGTGTGTATGTGTCCTATCTAGGAAGTCTTTTGAAAGTCTTTGATAACCTAAAAATTTCAAAAATTTTTTCTTCTGATTTCTTCCAAAAGATTTAGCTTTTTATGTTGGTTCTATTATCCATGTTGAGTTAATTTCTGTGTATCATGTGAGGAAAGTGTTGAGATTAATTAAATTAAGTAAAATATTTAATTAAAATAAATCTTTAATCAAATAGTATGGGTCCTTCATATTTGTTCTACATCTTCAACATTGTTTTGGCTAGCATAGATTTTTTTGCATTTCCACTTAATTTCTCATATAAATTTATAATTAGTTTGTCAATTTTTATCAAATAGCCTGCTATGATTTTCATAAATTCTGATCAGGATTGTATAGAAGTTTTAAACCAATTTGGGGAGAATTGATAACTTAAAAGGATTATCTTTCTTCCAATTCATGAACATTATAAGTTTCTTTATATATTTGGATTTCTTATTTACTTGCAGCAATGCTTTGTAATTTTTAATATGCTAGTCTTGCATATATTTTATTAAATTTATTCTTAATAATTTTGTGATTTTGAAGCCAAGATAAATGAAATACTTAAAATCTAATTTTCAAAATGTCCAGTGCTAGTATATAGAAGTGAAATTAATTCTTGAATACTGACTGTCCATCTTGTGACTTTGCTAAATTCATTTATTACTTTCAGAAACTTTTCTGTAAACAACTTTTTAAGATGTTCTATGTGTATAATGATGTCATCAATGAATAAAGAAAATTTTACTTCTTTGTATTCAATATTCATGCCTTTTATTTACTTTTCATGACTCATTTTATTAACTAGGACTTCTAGTAGTGAATACAATAGATGTATTGATCAAATCTGCCCTGCACAAATATTAAGGAAAATATTCATTATTTCATGTGTCAATATGATGATTGCTCTAGTTTTTTTTTTTTTTTTTTTTTTTTTTTTTTGCGTATACCCTTTGTCAGGGTGAGAAAGTTCTCTTCCAACTTTGCTGAGAGCTTTCATCGTAAGTGAGTTTTGAAAATTGTCAAATGTTCTTTTGTGTCTATTGAGATAGGCAAATATTTTATCTTGTTTATTAAAATAGTGAAATCCTATATATTGATTTGTATTCAAATGTTAAACTGATTTTGCAATGTTAAGATTACTTCCCTTTGAAATACTTCTGGATTTTGTTTACTCTGAGTATATTAGATATTTTTGTGTCTATGTTCATGAGAGATGTAGTTTTCTTTTTTTAATAATATTTCTGCCTAGTATTATTGTCAGACTAATGCTCAACTCATAAATTGAACTGGGGAGTGTGGCCTCCTTCTCTATTTTCTGAAAGAGTTTCTGAAATATTGGTATTATTTATTTGTTAAGTATTTCATAGAAACCACCAGTGAAGCCATCTGAGCCTGGAGTTTTCTTTGTAAGAAGGTTATAATTACAAATAAACATAATACTCTTCATCTTTTAAGTTTCTTCTTGTTTTAGGTTTGGTAATGGGTTTCAAGGAATATGTTATTAATGTTTTCATATCATGGCCCAAAGTCTTTTATAATTTTCCCATTATATCTTATTACTGTCTGTAAGATCTCTTATCTTGTCTCCTCTTTCCTTCTTGATGATGGCAAATATGAATTTTGTTCTACTAGATAACTCTAGCTTAGCATTTACCAAATTTATTGATCTTTTTAAGAAGCCAACTTTTGGGTTTATCAATTTTTTATTGTTTACATGTTTTCTATTTCCTTGGTTTTTACTCCAAATGTTATTATTTTCTTCCTTTTACTTAATTTGGGTTTAAATTATTCTTTTTCTTCATATCGAAGCCTAGATTTTTGAATTTAGATTTTTTTCTAATATAAACACTTTAAGTTAAAAATCTCCCCATGTACTACGTTAGTGCACCTGATGTATATTTGATATGTTGTATTTATTCAGTTAACAATATTTTCTAATTTTCTTGTGATTTCTTCTTTACTTGAGCTATTTAAAATGTGTTTTCTTCTTAATAATTGTGGATTTTCCAGGCTTCTCAAAACTTAAATCCCATTTTAATTTTTTTATAGTCAAATAACATACTCCATATCCTTTGAAATTTGTTGATTCTTCTTTTATGGCATGGTATATGGTGTATTGAATGAATAATCCATGAATATTTGAACAAAATATGTATTTTGTTGTTGAATGCCATGCTTTATAAATGTTAATTAGTTCACATTGTTTGATAAATTTGCCATCCACTTCTTCTGTTAAAGTGAGAGAAAATATTGAAATTTCTAATTATTATTGTGGATTTGTCTGTTTCTTATTGCAGTTCTGAGACTTTTTGTGTTATATACTTTAAAGCTCTGGTTATAATGGCATGAACATGTAGAATTCTTATATCTTATTAATGAATTGGCCATTTAAAAAACATCTCTTTTCATGGCTCGGTTATTTCTTAACCAGAATTTCTTTTGTGTGGCATTAACGTAGGTACTCCAGCTTTCTTTTAGGTGGTGATTGCATGCTATATATTTTTCTATTCTTTAAATTCTATTCTATCTCTATTTTTATAGTTAATATCTATTAATTATACATATAAATCTATTAACTGTACATAACATAGAAGTGGATTTAGCTTTGGTTATTCAATATGTCAATCTTTGTAATTTATTTTTATTTTATTTTTTTTTT
>VBSM01002608.1:128494565-128547017 GCA_008086735.1 Cheirogaleus medius
CCATTTGAGCACCATAGTTTTAAACAGTCAGAACCAATTTGATGGCGAGTAGACAGCGAGTTAACACCGTTTATGCTATCCTGTATTAAGCTTTAGCCCGTTATCCAAAGTGAAGCGACACAAGATATGGGAAAAGGGATCCACATCTAATCTTTGTAATTTAATTATAGTGCCCAACCATTGAAATTTAATGTAATTATTGATATGGTTAAATTCAAGTCTACCATTTTCCTATTTCTTGCACTTTGTTTAATATGTTTTTTGTTCCTTTTTCTTTTTTTCTGCCTTTTTTTGGCTTACATGAACATGTTTTTTAGTACTCCATTTTATCTTCTCTTAAAGTTTTTAGCTATATTTCCTTATTTCAATTTTTTACAATTAGCAGATACCCTAGGGATTACAATATGCATTTTGAACTTGCTGAAGTGTACATTCATATAACATTAAGTATACAATAGTGCCCTGTTATTTTCAGTGTCCTTTTCTGCAGTTTTAGTTACTTGCAATATAGTACAAAAGGATATTTTGAGAGAAAGAGAGATCACATTCACATAAGTTTTACTATATGATATTGTTAACAATTGCTCTATTTTATTAGTTATTACTGTTAATTTCTTACTATGCCTAATTTTATAAGTTAAGCTTCATCATAGTTATGTATGTATAGAAAAAAAACATAGTGTATATAGTGTTCAATACTATCCATGGTTTCAAGTGGCATATCTATTGGGGATCTTGAAATATGTCCCCCATGGATAAAAAGGGGAATACCGTATTAAATTATACCAAATTAAGTATAATATAAACATATTCTAACAATATTTTTCTCTTCTCCCTGTGCTGTGCTGTTCTTTTTCTTGTTGTTGTCAGAAATTTTACCTACACATATCTGTATTTCCCAAAATACTCTATTATTTTTGCAATAAACAGTAAATTATGTTTCAAATAAATAAGAAATGAGAGGAAAGTCTTTTATAATTATTTATATTTTTCTTTCTGATCTTTCTTATGTCTTTCTAGAGTTTTAAATTTCTATCTGATATTATTTTTTTTTTTGACCTAAAGAACTTCCTTTAACATGCCTGTGCTTCATGTTGAAAGGCGATGAATTCTTCCACTCTTTTTGACTGAAAAAGTCTTCTTTGTTTAACCCTCATTTTAAAGGATATTTTTGCTGGATACAGAATATTAATTTGATAGTTTGATTCCATTTTTTCACTTAAAATATTATTCTATTGTTTCTATCTTGCATTGCTTCTGATGAAAATCTAGCTCTTATTTTTGTCTTTAAGACCATGTAATTAATGTGATTTTAATTCTAGCTGATTTTAAGATCTTCTTTCTTCATTGGTTTACCACTACAAGCATACTTTGTTTTATTGTACTTTGCTGGATTGCACTTCACAGATATTGCATTGTTTACAAATTGAAGTGCTGTGGAACCCTCCATCAAGCAAGTCTGATGGCACCATTTTCCCAACAGTATGTACTCACTTTGTGTCTCTGTGTCACATTTTAGTAATTGTCTCAGTATTTCAAACTTTTAAATTATTATTATATCATTATGGTGATCTGTGATCAGTAATCTTTGATGTTACTATTATAATTATTTTGATGCACCATGAACCGTATCCATATAATACAGTGAAAATCAATAAATGTTGTGTGTATGTATTCTGACTGTTCCACTCACTGGTCATTCCCTCACCTGTCTCTTTCCTTCAGTCTCCTTATTCCCTGAAACAGAACAGTATTGAAATTAGTCCAGCTAATAACCCTCTAAGTGTTCAAATAAAAGGAAGAGTCACTATCTCTCACTGTCACTCAAAAGTTAGAAATGGTTAAACTCAGTGAGGAAGGAATGTTGAAAACTGATATAAACCTCTCATGCCAAATAGTTAGCCAAGGTATGAATTCAAAGGAAGAGTGATTGAAGGAAATTAAGATTGCTACTCCAGTAAAAATACAAATGATAGGAAAGCAAAATAGCTTTATTGTGGATATAGAGAAAGTTCTAATGGTCTGGATAAAAGAAGAAACCAGCTGCAACATTCCCTTAAGCCAAATCCTAATTCAGAGTAAAATCCTAACTCTTTAATTCTGTGAAACTGAGAGAGATGAGGAAGTTACAGAAGAAAAGTTTAAAGCTAGCAGAGGTTGGTTCATGAGGTTTAAGGAAAGAAGCCATCTCCTCAGAAGATAAAAGTGCAAAGTGAAGCAGCAAGTGCTGGTATAGAAGCTGAAGCAAATTATCCAAATGATCTAGCTAAGATCATTGATGAAAGTCATTACACTAAACAGATTTTCAATGTAGACAAAACAAGTCTTCTGTTGGAAGAAGATGCCATTTAGGACTTTTATGGCTAGAGAGGAGAAGTCAATGCCTGGCTTCAAAGCTTCAAAAGACAGGTTGACTCTCTTGTTAGGGTTTAATGCAGCTGGTGACTTTAAGTTGAAGCGATTCATTTACCATTCTGAAAATCCTATGGCCTTTAGGAATTATGCTACGTCTACTTTTCTTGTATTCTATAAATGGAACAACGAGGCCTGGATGACAGTACATCTGTTTACAGAATGGCTTACTAAATATTTTAAGCCTATTATTGAGACCTACTGCTCATAAAAGAAATTCTTTTCACAATATTGCTACTCATTGACAATGAACCTAATTTTCAAAGAGCTCTGATAGAGATGTATGAGAATATTAATGTTTTTTTAATGCCCACTAGCACAACATTCATTCTACTGCCCATAGATCAAGAAGTAATTTTAATTCTTAAGTATTCCTATTTAAGAAATATATTTCATAAGATTACAGTTGCCATAAATAGTGATTATTCTAATGGATCTGGGCAAAGTAAATTGAAAACCTTTTGGAAAGGAGTCACTATTCTAGATGTCATTAAGAACATTTGTGGTCCATGGGAGGAGGTCAAAATATCAACATTAATAGGAATTTGGAAGAAGTTGATCCTTCATGGATGACATTAAGGGGTTCAAGACTTCAGTGGAGGAAGTAACTGCAGATGTACTGGAAAGAGAACTAGAATTAGAAGTGGAGCCTGAAGATGTGACTGAATTGCTTCAATCTCATGATAAAACTTGAATGGATAAGGAGGTGCTTCTTATGGATGAGCACAGAAAGTGTTTTCTTGAAATGGGATCTATTCCTAGTGAAGATGCTGTGAACATTGTTTAAATGACGACAAAGAATTTAGACTATTATATAAACTTCATTGATAAGACAGCAGCAAAGTATGAGAGAACTGACTCCAATTTTGAAAGAAGTTCTATTGTGGGTAAAAGCTATCAAATAGCTATCTGCATGCTACAGAAAAATCGTTCATGGAAGGAAGAATCAATCAGTATGCCAAACTTCATTGTTGTCTTATTTTAAGAAATTGATAGAGCCACCCCAACCTTAAGCAACTACCACCTTGATCAGTCAGCAGCCATCCAAACCAGGCAAGAAACTCTATCAACAAAAAGACTATAACCCACTGGAGGCTTAGATGATAATTAGTAGTTTTAGAAGTAATTTTTAATTAAGATATGTACATCTTTTAAACATAATGCTTTTGCACACTAATAGACTATGTCATATTGTAAACATATTTTTTATAAACACTGGGAAACCAACAAATTCATGTGACTTGCTTTATTTTGGTAATCACTTTATTGTGGTGGTCTTGAACCAAATATGTAACATCTCTGAAATATGCCTGTATTTGATTACAATGTGTCTTGGCATGATTTTCTTTATGTTTACCTTTTTGGGATCAGTAAACCTCTTGGAATTTTGAGTTTATATTTTTGACATTGATTTTGGACATTTTTCTGTTGTTATTTCTTCAATATTTTCCTGATCCTTATTTGGGACTTCACTACCACTGGAAAATTCCAGAAATTTATAAGTTTTAAATTGTGTGCAGTTTTGAATACCTCGATGAAATCTCGTGCTACCTTGCTCCATATGCCCCAGAACATGAATCATCCCTCTGTCCAGTGTATCTACCATGTATACAATACTCGCCCATTAGTCACTTAGTAGTTGTCTTGGTTATCAGATTGACTTGTGTTCAAGGTCAATAGTAGCTTAAGGCTAAGTCACAATGCCTATGGTATTCACTTTTCTTCACCTATTGACACAGGCATTTTATCATTTCAAGTCATCACAAGAAGAAAAAGGGTGAGTACAGTATAGTAAGATATTTTGTGAGAGAGAAAAAGATCACATTCACATAACTTTTTTTTTAGTATATTGTTAAAATTGTTCTACTTTATTTTTATTTATTATTGTTAATCTCTTCCTGTGTCTAATTTATGAATTAAGCTTTGTCATAGGTATGTATGTATAGGAGAAACAGTGTATATAGTGATCAGTACTGTCTGCAGTGTCAGGCATCTTCCAGGGGTCTTGAAATGTATCTCCAGGAGATAGGAGGGTAATACTGTATCTTCCCTTTTTTCTCATTGTTTTCATATTTTCCTTTAAGACTAAAGTATATTTAGAGAACTGTTTAAAAATCTTTGATAATTCTGTCATTTCAGTAATTATTGAGTTTTTTCTATCGAGAGATTCTCTGCCTGATTATTGGTCACATTTTCCTGCTTCTTTACATATTTAATGATTTTCTTATTGAATGATGAAACTTGTTATTGCTTTTCTTTTAGTGTATGGATTCTGTTGCCTACTTTTAAACAGTGTTGAATTCCTTTCCTTTTTCTTGTGTTCTTTTTGTTGGTAATTTCACTTACTTTTGTATCAGCTCAATCCTTTCAAGGCTAGTTTGTAAGCTATTTTATGGCCAACCTGAAGAAACCTCTATGTTAGAGTTAGCCTATGCCATGGCTTTTCCAAGATCTCTGCTATGCTTGTCATTTAAGATCTTTTAACATTTGACCTCGGACTTCCTTTTCAATCTTATTGTCCATTGCCCTTTTAATACACATTATGATCCACTCAACCAAGCCCCTCATTTTGTTTATTCTATTGATTCCCTTTGTCTAAAATGTCCTACTCTTTTTTTCCACCTGATTAAATTATATTCTTCTTTCCACACATAGGTTATGTATCACCACTTCTATGAAGCTTTCATTGTTCACCTGCATGAGAACTAATTTTTCTTCTTCTCAATTTCTAAGTTTATTTGTTTGGTTCTAATTCATTATAGCTATTTGTAGCCTGGTCATTTCACTTTTTTTAGCCTTAGCCTGCTCATCTGTAAAATGGGACAATTGGATGGCTAGATTTGTAAGATAACTTGTAAGTTTGGTCTAGTCTAGTCTAGTATAATGAATTAAGATATTGTATATAGAAAGTTATTATTATTATTTTTGTTGTTATTATTATTTTTATTATCATCCTGATGATGATCTTGTCACCCTATAATGCTGAAATCTCCTTGAGAGCAACACCTAATTGTCCTCAGCATTTTGTAATTCTTTATAATTTGACCTTGATTTTCAGATATTATGACCCTTTTATTTGTCCACTCTAAATCTTCCAGGCCACAGTCAATTCACTTATTCTCTATGCATGAAGAAATTGTAAACAAATAGTATTATCTAGATAAATTCCAAAAAGACATATTCCTCAAGAATTTTAATGTGTAAAGTGAACTATATTTTGACTTGAATTACTTGAATACTTACCCTAACATGCTTAAATTCTTTTCTTATAAATGTGAATTGATTGGTTGCATGGCCTGAAGCTATTAGTCAATATGCATTTACTAAGTGCCTTTTAGGTTTCCAATAACATGCTAAGTAATTTAGGCCAAATAGTAATAATAACCTGAATAATAATACTAACATTTATTGGGAATAGATTCTGGCCAAGGCTTTGTGCTTAAGGCTTTTACATATGTGAACTCTTTGAATGCTACAAGAAATAGATGGTTGCTATTTTATCCCCATTTCTTGCATAATGAAATTAAGGCTTAGAGTTGTTATGCAATCTTCCCAAGATCAGTCTCTCAGTCCTGGCTCCTTAGTAGAATCACCTGGAGGAGCTTCTAACAAATTACCACATTCCTTTGTGCCTTAGTTTATTTAAATCAAAATCTCTGAGGGTGCAGCCCAGCCATCAGTATTTTAAAATATCTTTCCAGGTGGTCATAATTTGCAACCAGCATTGAGAACGACTGTTCTAGAGCCTCTATTTTATCCTTAATAACAGTTGATAAAAGTTACTGCCCAATATGAGCTGATACATTAATTAGATAGACATACACAGATAAAACAATAAAGAACTAGTACAAAGGAACCAGGTGGTTTCAAAAGTAAACACTGAATTGTATAGCCTATCGTAAGAGCAGCAGAATTTCAGAGAATGCAACTCAATTATAATTCTAAAGTATGAAAGGGTTTGAATATAAAGAACGACCAAATGCTTTCTCCCTAACAGAGCAGGAGATGCTTTTAAATTGCAGACAAGATCATGCCTAATCTAAGAAAGGGTTTTCACATTCAATTGGACTGAGGGGCATTGGTAGTCTTGAAGACTCTTAGCATAGGTGTTTTAAAAATGATTCTAGTAAAAGGCAAGGCATTGGACTGAGTGACCCCACACAGCCTCTCTCAGCCCAGGAATTTTGTGACATGCATTGGAATGCAGACGGCTCATCACTGAGAGGAAAATGAAACAGCCATTGTGTCTTGCTAACCCAGACTGCTGGCCTCCTCCAGCCACCTCCACAAAGTTGGCCTCAGCCATCAGAGCACGTTTCAGCTCTGGTTCCCCAGTAGAAAAAAATCCAAAGAACAATAGTGCAGTATCTGAGAATAACAACTGACTCTACCCAGTACTCATCATAGCAAAACCATCTGTCTAAATATCCGACATTATTACAAGTTTGCACCTTGTCAGAATAGATAAGTTAGGCCTAAGAGGCTGAGTAATGAATGCCCCATTAACAGATTTATAGTAAAGAGTTTCAAATGAATGGTGGAGATCTATGCATGTTATGGGACACATCTAGTCCACAGGAAATTGTGAACAAACCAAAGGAGGTATCACTGTGGATTAAAGCAATGAGCACCGTGGGCATACTGTGTGAAAGTGTGGAGGGTCACAATACTATTCACTTTCACCAGTACTGACCCTATTGTTAGGGAAAGATACCTAGTCCATGGCACGATTCTCCTATCACTGCACTCTCTCCCCTATAAGAGCCGGCCACCTAGTGCCAAATGTGTTAAGAGCACACATGAAGGACGGCAATGACTGCCAAAGGAAGGCATGGGAAGCAGAAGATGAGGAATATGTATAGGAATGACTGTGGACACATCTGATCAAAATGTAAAATCTGACATTTATCTGTTTGCGATGCTGCAGAAAGGTGGTCTTGCCAGCCATGGATGGGCCAGGAAGCAGTGGTTTTTCTATTAAGGGTAAATAAAATGAGGGTAAATTTTTAAGTTGAGGAATTTTTCTGTTGCTAGAAGGCAAATTACTACATGCAGTAGTACAAAAGAACAGGGGTAAACAATACAATATGCTGTGAATTGGGAATGCATGTGTGGTAATGTCATGAATATATTAACTTCCTTCATTGTCAAGGCAAGTGACAGAGGCTGCCTGAAATTCAGAGAGGAGCCGGCTGTCACTCTGCAGCTCAGACACTTGGAGTCACATCTCTCCTAATAACAAAGTCTATTCTGTTTACATTTGACATGGTGAGCAAGGGGTGGTGGGTTGCTTTTTTATAAGAAAATGAATGAAGGCATGAATGAATGAAGGAGTGAATGAATAGATGGAGCCTCTACCCAGTCCATCCTGAAGCCATCAGCCTTCCCTGTTTGGATGAAAACAAATCAGCTCTGACAGGAGCACATTTAGATGAATTTTTTAATATTTCTGGCAATGGGTTGTATTTATTTATTTTAACTATGTCAACATACTGCATATTTCTGACTCTGGGTCCCAGTGGTGTTTAATAAAAGAAACCTGAAAAGCACAACAGTGTCAGAATCTAGGAGGGAGGAGATTCTATATGTACTAATGGAGAAAAGGAAATTTAAAGATGATGCCAGGGAGGCTGGGTGACAGGTTAACATTAGTTCTGCTTGGATCCGGGGTCCAGTTATCTGGCGGTTTCTCCCATCCTAATGCATAACTGAGGTAAGGAGGTAAATATCCCATTGTGTTTAATAGCAGGATCCTGAGAAATGTTCTTGGAGTGAGGGAGGGAAAAGAGCCGGAGGCAGATTATTAGGTTGGAATTAAAATGCAGACTAGATTCATTAAATTGTTGACCCTCCTCCCCACTCCAGAAAAAAAAAAAATCAGGTTGCCATCTTAAATTGACAGCATTAGAGAGGAATTATGTGCGCTGATTAATAAGTGAATGTTTTTACCATTATGATCGCGGCACCTGCTAGTTATGTCGACACTGAAGAGGCTCTCAAACTACAGTGTTTCCAATAATAAAGGTGCCATCAGCTGAAAGTTGTGCACAAGTGTCAGTGCAGGGACACATCATTTTCTTATACAGTTGTGATGTTTAAAAATATTGCCGCAATTCCTCTTGCTAGGCTCCTCCGCACCCTTCCCTTCCTTCCCAACTCTTACCTGTGCATTGTGTGCAAAAGCACATCATTTACTCACATCAGTAAAGCAAATTAAAAGAAAATCTAGTAAAGGAAATTTAGAGTCAAATCAGAAAATGCCATGAAAGACAAACATGCAGCTTACCATTTAGAGCCACATGATATGAAGTGATTTCAAAACATGTGTTATTCTTTCCAGGTTCCAAGAAAAATGGCAATTTTATCCAATTTGGGTGTTTGCCAAAGGTGCCATTTCACCAAATGTAGCTACGGTCATAAAAAAGGAAGCTTCAGAGTAGATTAACTGGCTTTGCTGTACTATAATGGTGCTTTAAATGAGCAATTTGAGACAATTAACCTGGAACAGGCACTTCTGAGTGCTTTATCCCTTTAACAGTTTTGGTTCTTCAAACAAGAACAGAGAAAATGAAAATTGGCTCTTTCCCATCACAGAATCTTCTGTATAACTTTGTGAATATGCATATGATCCATAAGGAGCGTGTAATGGGAAACCTAAACTATGTAATTTGGAGATGTAATACTCCATCAACCAAATAAAATCATTTAAAAAATTAATGGGTATTTATGTGGCTGACTTAAGATAAAACTGTTCTCTATCTTTTGGTAATACTTAATCGCTCTTCCCTTGGATACAAATGCATATTTTTCATCTATGTACTTATTATTTACTGTAAAGTATGAGAGGGAAAAGATCATTTGGAATTATATGGAATTATTAAAGTATTAAAATGCTTTCACACAGTATCTGGAGATACTGCTCTTTTATTATATTTAAAAATAACTAGGCAGAGAAGAAAAAATAAAATAAATTTTACTAATCAATAGGATAGAAGAGCTTTAAGAATGCATTTATGAAAATTATGTAATTTCAAGCAAATATCTATAGAGCGCCTACTATGTGCATGAGATTGGGGTAGATGATATAGAACAAATTCATTGTAGCCATTATCATTAAGAATGTGTTATTCTGAAAAGGTCGATCTAGAGATGGTGCAGAGGGTGGAGTGGAGTCAGAGAGGGAAGAGACTTTTACTGTGATTGAAGTGCCATGACTGTCTTGTGGTAGTAAGTAAAGCTAAAGAGAACTGTCCTAGGGAAAATTAGTGTTTAAAAATCATTGCAAGGAGATTGGAAATTCTTAATGGAAACTCCAGGAAGCTGGAAGCATCTTTGTAATATGGAAATGGGAAAAAAGAAAACACTGACTTCTTGCCTGGGAATCCAACTTTCCTTAATAATGTGTGACCTTGATTCAGAGGCTTGAGGTTTAAGCCCCACCCAGGAAGACAGGAAAGTCTCCTTTGCCCAGTCTGAAAGGATGGTACTAAAGGCCTCAAACATGAAAGCGTGAAAGGACGATTTATCCATTGAAAAATAAATGGCCAATAGACATTATGCATTCTGGAAGAAGTAAACAAAAATAATCAAAATTTCAAAAATTTATTCTTCCACATTGCTATATCCAGTGTTTCATTTTGAGACTTTATCTCATTAGACAATTCTGAAGCATTGCACATAGCTGATCACGTATCCCTTCTCGGAACTTTTCATAATTGGATTTCTGAATACCGCTTTCTCTTTAATGGTTGTTACTTCTTAGATTCTTCTGCTGGATTTTTCTCTTCTCCCCAGCCTCCAAAGGGAGCTCCAGGCCCTCAGTGTTCTTGCATTCTTTAAGCCATCACACCCAGTTGCATGCTGCAAATGCCACGCTGTGACTGCCCAGATTACATCTCTCACCTTGACCTCTCCTTTGAGCCCTGAATTCGTGTCTCCAGCTGCCTACTCAATATCCCCCTCTGAATGTCTAAGAGAGGTCTCAGAATGAACATGGCCATATTTAACTGAATCCAAACCATTTTTTCTCCTTGTCTTTCCATCTTAGTAAATACCACCACCTACCCTCAGTTTTTCAGAAAGAAAACTTTAGTTTTTTTTCCCTATGGAGTTCTTTTGCTCTGAATTTGGGAAGCATGAGTAGCCAAGATTACTCCTTACATAAAGGGAACCTGAAGTATCACCATGCCCTCAGGTTATTTTTGTTCCTCTTTTCAATAATGAGTTGCCTACCCCACACATTCACTTGACAAATAGCTGTTGGACATGCTGCATGTGGTGGAATCAAACCCAGATGGATTAGACACAGATCTTGGTCTCAGGGATCTTACAATTACATACCTGAGGAGACAACTGTACACCTTGCTAGTTCAAGGACTAACTCACAAGTTCTGTAACTAGTTCAATAAAATCTCCCCCCAAGTTAATACAATTCATCTCTATTCCTCATCCCATCAGATTCTAAAGCATATGCTCTGAGGTCTCATGCCCAGGTCTTTAAATCACTTGTAGGAAAGGAGGGACAGACAAAAGGTTAGTACTCTAAATGCTTAGTTTACATAAGCAGGGATAATGTGGTGGTTCTACTGATTTACGTTTTTCAGACTGACTATGGGGTCAGTGAAGTTCAGTGGAGTTTTCTCTGTTCTCCTGGGACCCTTATAAAGACAATGTACTTCTAAACTTCTACATTCACTCAACATTAAATGAGCACTTACTGATTTGCATGGATCTACAAGATAGAGATAAAATAGCCATTAAGACAGATTCTCCATTCTATAGGAGTTTAAAAGTCTAATCAAGGGAGAAAACCAAGGAAATAAATTGTGCAATACCAGGGCTCAAATGCACTGAGTGAAGTTGGGGGATACACGTTGGCAATGTGGACTGTGCCACCTGGTGGGCTCAAGGCAGGCCTATAAAGAAAATGATGTTTGTCCCCTGTTCTGGGCAGCAGGGAAAGCAGAGACAAAGGCAAGAAGGTGTGAAGCAGCAGGGCCTATTCAGGGAACTGTGATTCTCTCAGCTTGAAAGGAGACCATGAGGAAAGCATGTTCAGAGGTAAGATGAGGATTAGGTCACAGGGATCGGGTGTGCCAAGCTAAAGAACTTGGCCTTCATCCCGTACAAATAAGGAAGCCAGTGAAGGCTTTAATAGAAAAGATAATGGAATTGGATTGGCACTTATGCAGATCACTGTGACAGCTGTGTGCAGGTGAACTGGACATGATTAGCAGGGAGGCAGTCTTCCTTGTAATGTGACTGAGCACAACCAAACCTGGAACTAAATGTTTAGCGTTTTACCATACATACTAGGTCTTAGTCTTTGTCTGTTTGCTTTGAGGACTTTATATATTTTTGCATTATTAATTTGCTTGTGAGATTTAAAAATCTGTGGTTATTTTACTTATGGTTTGACTTTGAGCAAGTTACTTAATCTATCTACTTTGATTTACTCCTCTGTAAAATGAAGAAAATAAAATATTACCTCTCTTATAAAGCTTTTGGGAGGCCTAAAGAAGTATTTGCATGTAAAGGCCTAGCCATCACATGCTTACAATGTACTACTAAACATAAGTTAATACTAATATTATTTGAAGTATCAATGAGGCTAATAAGTGCATTTTTTACTTCATCCAGGGCTGAGAATGTAGCCGTCCCTATATTTTTCAGACCATTTAATGTCTTCATACTATAACAGATTGAGGATAATTTAAAGAAAAAATGTATAACTAGCACTGCTAAATCCCAATTTTAACACTCAACCCTGAGCTGTAAAGAAAATTCCCTATTGAAAATTTTAAATGCTGTTAATTGCAAAGTCAAATTCCGGATTGGCCTAATAACTTTGTTCATGACTTATGGGAGATTGTTCTCCTCATGAATGTGGACACATGTAGGGACACATGTCATTTGATCCTTGATGTTCTTCAAGGCAGGTGCCCTTTTATAAGACATCTTGCCTTTGTTTTCCTATTCCAAGGTTTGAAAAGCTCATTCAGAAGTTTACTTTGTTTACTTTCCATTAATAACCACACTGGCTGTTCTATTTTAAATGTTTACTATAGAAGACACTATATTGCATGCTTTATATCTACTCATTTAAGTCTCATTATAATCCAGGAGTAATAGTTATATAGGCAGGTGCCATTATTATCCCCATTTTACAGATGACAGAACAGACAGAACAGAGTTTCTAATGCCCGATCATCTGAATTCAAAGCCACAGGGAGCTTAATCACTGTGCTAGTGTCTTCATTTCTTCATTAATACTAGAAACATCTAGCAGTGGCTCAAAAATTGTATATTATTTCATGATTAACTGGTTGCAGAATAGTTACCTTTTATTTTAACATGGAAGCTCTCATTTATACTTTATAAAACCCACTTAGTTAAAAAGATAGCATGCTTTGAAAATAGTTAAGTGTAGCCAAATACCAAAATTAGAGGTATTAGTGTGCTAAGTTGAACCACTCCTTAACCTATTGATTACTAAAACAGAAGAAAACAGCACCTTTTCAAGTTTCTTTTTTCCCCCTTCAGAATAATTGGATTCAAATTCACATCTGTAGCATTAAACCAGTGTTTTCAACCTTTTCTTCCCCCCTTCCAATTGTTTAACCTCCATCTACATCTCTGGCATAAATTGAAGACTTTATTTGTGAATATGCGGATAAGCACTTTGCCTCTCCCAGTATTGTTCAGGGCCCAGCATCATTGTTACAGCTGTAATTGTAACTATCAAGACACAGTTCTTTGTAATTAGAAAGTCAAGATGGTATTCAGCAGTATGGCAGCACAGACTTACATTTGTTAGGCTATTAGAAAAAAAAATGTTTACAGAGAAAACAGTGTCATTGTTTAGTGCTCTTAATTGACCATCTGCCTGGTAAAGAAATGTCCAAAGAAGGATAAATAAGACTATAGTACACTTATTTATTTATTTTCTTTGTGCAGTGAGGAAATTAGGAAAAGCAACAGCAGAGGCAAACTAGATAAGACATTGCTAAATCAGGCTGCAAGTGAAATCATGCCATGCATGCGTTTCCTTTTTCATTTCTCCCAGTGTCAAGACAAAGACCTACGGCCTCCTCAAAGGTTAAGAAAAAAGTTTTCGATTGCCCCTCGAGTTCCTTGACAACGTGGCTCCTGCCTCCATTTTCGCTGTTCTCTCCCACTAATCCTCCTGAGGTGGGCACTGTGCTCTAACCACTCTGCTTTGTTCTCTGATGCGTAGTTTCAACAGATAAATGCTCCTTCTTCCCTGCGTTTGCTTAAGTCAGTTCTATCCCTCCCCTCTCCCTCCGAGCTATAGAAATCTTATCCATTCCTTCAAGAGCTAGGTCAAGCATTTCCCCCACCCGTATGTCTTTCTCTGACCATTCAGGAAGACAAAAATCTTTCC
The DNA here is from genome assembly GCA_008086735.1 of Cheirogaleus medius. Classification (NCBI taxonomy): domain Eukaryota; kingdom Metazoa; phylum Chordata; class Mammalia; order Primates; family Cheirogaleidae; genus Cheirogaleus; species Cheirogaleus medius. The sequence continues at coordinate 128,508,382 of VBSM01002608.1, forward strand.
CTCCTCTGAGCTTCTGTAACACTTATTATTTTTCCATTCACTTGGCAATGGAAGGTGACCTGTCTGGTGATGGTATTCTGTTGTGCTGGAACCATTATTCATATTAAGCTTTTCCATTTGCATCCTCATATGCTTCTGTTTTGACTCTCCCCTTGTAAAGTTCTCTTCCTAGAATTCTATCTTATTCTTCTTTGAATTCCCCCTAAAATGCCCATCACTTTTTCCTAATTTTTTTTCTTGATTCCAAGAAACCAACTAGCATTTGGGGTCCTGTGACATGTGTATCTTGACCCTTGAGACATATTTTAATTCTCTTCCAGAAACATACTGAACACCTATTATGTGCCCGACTTTCTGCTAAGCATTGGAGACACAGAGAAGAATCAGCTGTGGTCCCTTGTCTCAAGGAGCTCATCTCTGGGGAATGGTCTCCCCAGTGGAGTCATGTGTCAAGGAGAAAGGAGTGCAGGGAAAATCAGGAAACACACCAAAATCGGAAAGCAAGCTTCGTGGAATTTGATTCAAATCCACAAGAGTTCATTTTTGCAGGTGCTTTGGTATATAGTTACCAAAAGCCCATGTTCATATTGATGGGCCTGTGCTCTTTTGTTGTGTCCCCCTGGTGTACATCTTGTAGAAAAGGCTACATCGATTGTTCTTGCCAGAAGGGAAAACAATATGTGGCACCCAGGACAGAGCTGGTCCCAGATTCAGCAATTTGGGTTATATTCCATGTCCAAAAAGCAAGGAGCAGCTGGTCTTGAAGAGATTATCTGTTGGGCTATATGGATGTCCTTCTGCCCAGGGTCTGAATTGGGTTTCCTCCCAAGACAGTGAGTGACCAGGCTTATGCTTCGGGACCTGTCTCTTCCAGGATCACAGATGGAAGCCCCCATTACAGCCATGCACAGATTCGCCACAATATGGAAACCCTTTAAGCAGGAAATGGAACAAAAACACAAAATATGACCTGACCCAATACCAGTCTCTAATTCTAGTGGATAACTCTACTTGGTATTTCTTCTCTGTAGTTTTCTGGAGAAAATGGAAGCCTGGTTCATTACCACTTATTTTTTCAAGACTTGTGCAAACATCTTTTGTAAAAACTCCTCTAACCTAGTCTCTCCCTTTCCAATTCAGTTATTCTTGGAGCATTTTATATACTTTATACATATTGTAGTGTTTCCTGGACAATGCTTCAACCACTGACTAGCCTTATAATTGAACTGACCATTCCTTATGCATAAAATTACTATTATAAATAGGTGTATATTTTCCTGCTACTCTGTTGTCTTAAGCTGTTAAATGTCACAGGGCTTTTGCTGATGCTGTGCACCTCTTTGAAATCTACTTCCCAGGGTCTCCTCATAGCTCATTTCCCTTATTTATTTTAGGTCTCTGCTCACATTCTGCCTTATCACTGAGCTCTTCTCAACTTCAAAGAGCAGCCTTCACCCCAAACAACCCTGGCATATCCTATATTCCATACCCTGCTTAAATTTCTCCAAAGCTCAGCTCATTAAGGCAGGAGGTTCATTTTCTTTCTCACTGGTTTATCTGCAGGGTATTGGGTAGGTATTGAATAAATATAAGTTTAATAAATTAACTCATTTTCAGAGATTCTTAGCTAGTGCCCTTAGAGTGATTGCATAGAGTAAAAGTTTCCTTAGAATTCCTCAGCTTTGGAGCTCCATGATCCTGGGTTTGGATCCGATGTCAGTCATTTAGCAACGGTGGGACCGTGAACGAGTTTCCTTTCTCTAAGCCTGTTTCTTTCACTTCAGAATAGAGATCATAGTACTGACCTCTTTAGAGCAGTGGTGAGAATGCGATGAGATCAGCTTCTGAAAGCATGTGTCTACCACAGCAGGTATCCAGCATATGTAGATGATTTTCGCACCCTCCCTTTGCTTTGTTTGTTTCCTTCCATCTCCCTAGTTACTTTCTTCCATTGTCCTCCATTTTCTCCTTTCCTTTTTTACTTTTTGTCCTTCCTTCTCTTTTTTTCTGGTCCCTTCCATCTTGCTGTGCTAAGAGCAGAAAAAACCCAAGAACTCCTCTTCTGTGTGTATTTCTGTAGCCCTCTCAGAGTTCATGCACACACACACACATGTGCACACACACACACACGCACACACACATAGCTTGCTTCTATTTCTAACTTTCCAAAAGATTTGCGTTGAACAGTATCTCATTTTTCAACATATCTTGACAAATATTAATATATATGCCCTTATTGTCATCTCTTTTTCTACTGAAACTTTTTGCAGACTCATAATTTTTCTCAGCTCTCTAAGAATCACAGTGCAGGATATCCCTGTGGGGGCCTTCCTGGATATGGGCTATTCTCCTCTATCTTTTGTGCTATGTCAAGAGCACATAGTCTAAAGAGAGGCATGAAGCACAAGAACCTACATATATATTCAGAGAGAGATTGCCATTGCTTTTGTCATAAGGGAAAATTAACACAAAGATTTTTCAGTATTGTGGTAATCTTTGCTTAGGTAGAAGCCCTTACTTTATTGAGCTACGAAAGGGCATTATTTCTAATATTTTATGGTTAGAAAACTGAAGCAAATTTAGGCAGAAGATTTGTCCATACTAAGATACAACTGCAGAAGCCTCAGTACTTAGAATAATGTCTGGATAAATAGTTGATGCTGGCCTCAGTTAGGATTAGGTACAAACTCAGCTACACTGTCTACACCAAATAGAAAGGGGTTTGTCAGTCTCATATAATAAGAGGTATTGTGACAGATTAACCAGAACTGGAACTGTGGCTTAATGACTTCTTAGTGCTGGCTGTAGCATCTCTAAAAATTCCTTGTGATTTAGGCAGAAAGAGGGAGGAAGTGGAAGACACATAGTTGGCAGATTTCTGATTAGAACACATTGACCATAATGAAGTTCCATGGTTACCCCAGCTGGGATGGAGACTAGGGATGAAGTGCTCCGGCTCCAGCCTCTATGAGAGAGGCAGACATAAAAGGGAGGTTGTTGGAATGGGTATTATACAGTCTCTACAGCAAAAATAGTTGGAAATAAATGAGATAATGTTTTAAAAAGAATAAGCTTGGCATTTTAGAGCTAAAAGATTCCACCTATCTATCTATCTATCTTTTTTTTTTCTTACCAGAAAGAAAACTGCAGCTGTCAGTGGATTCCTTTAAGTTCACACAGTGTCTTAGTCCATTCCTGCTGTTATAATAGAATACCTTAGGCTAGGCAATTTATAAAGAACATAAATGTATCTCTCATAGTTCTGGAGGCTGGGAAGTCCAAGATTAAGGTGCCAACAGATTTTGTGTCTGGTGAGGGCCTTCTTGCTGTGCCCTCACCTGGTGCAAGTGCAGAAGAACAAAAGGATCTAGCTAGTTCCCTCCAGCCCTTTTGTAAGGGCGCTAATCCCATTGGCCACAGCAAAACCTTCATGACCTAATCACTTCCCCACAGTACCATATTTTAATACTATAACCTTAGGGCTTAAGTATGCTTAAGTTTCAACATGAAAATTTTAGAGGGACACATATTCAAACCATAGCATTCTACTCCTGTGCCTCAAAATTTATGCTATCACATACAAAATACATTTATTACATTCCAATAGCCCCCAACGTCTTAACTCATTGCAGCTTCATTTTAAAAGTTAAATCCAAAGTCTCATCTAAATATCATCCATATCAAATATTGGTGAGAATCAAGGTGCTGTTCATCCTGAGGCAAATTCCTCTCCAGCTGTGAGCCTGTGAAATCAAACAAGCTATGTGCTTCCAAAATACAAAATACTATGGGGAAGGCATACGGAGAAATAGGAAAGAAGAAAGGAGCAAGAGGTCCTGAGTAAGTTCAAAATCAAAGAGGCAAATGACATTAAATTTTGAGACTTGAGAATAATCTTCTCTAACTCCATGTCCTGCCTTCTGGACACACTGGGACAAGGCTGGCCATACTGGCCCCATGGCTTTGCTTAGCACAGCCCATGAAGCAGCTCTCATGGGTGGCAGTCAGGTACCTGAAGCTCTCTCAGATGGACATTGCACATTGGTTGCTTTACAGTTATAGGATCTTGGGGGTGACCCTGTCCCTACAATTCCAGTAGGCATGGTCCTAGTGGGGGGCTCTCTGTGGGCTCCAAACCTGTGGCATTTCTCTGCCTGGGACCTGAGGCTCTCAGAGGCATTATAGCAATGATGGCCTTTTCTCCAGTTTCCAATACCTTGTTCTTCCTCATTTCCATCTGAGACCTCATCAGAAGTGCCTTTACCATCCATATAGTCATGCATTGATTAATGATGAAAATAAGTTCTGAAAAATGTGTCGTTGAATGACTTCGTCATTGTGTGGATATCACAGAGTATAGTTATACAAACTGAAATGGTATAGTCTACTGCATACCTAGACTGTATTGTATAGTTTATTGCTCCTAGGCTACAAACCTGTATATCATGTTACTGTACTAAATACTGTAGGCAACTGTAACATAATTGTAAGTATGTGTATATCTAAACATAAAAAGATATAGCAAAAATACAGTGTAAAGGATATAAAATGATATACCTGTAAAACACACTTACCATGAGTGGATCTTGCAGGACTGGCAGTTGCTCTGGGTGAGTTGGTGAGTGAATGAATGAGTGGTGAATGAATGTGAAGTCCTAAGACATTGCTATACACTGCTATATACTTTATAAACAGTCTATACTTAGGCTATACTGAATTGATAAAAAAATTCTTTCTTTAATAATTTCAATCATGAATTAGACTTAGCTTACTGTAAGTAACATCATAAACTTTTTATTTTTAACCTTTTGACTCTTTTGTAATAACACTTAGCTTAAAACATAAACACATTGTACAGCTGTACAAAAATACTTTATTTCCTTATATTATTATTCTATAGTCCTGTTTCTATTTAATTTTTTAAAAAGTTTTTAAACATTTTTTGTTAAAAACTAAGACACAAACACACACATTAGGCTTGCTCGTGGTCAGGATCATCAATACCACTGCCTTCCGCCTACACATCTTGTCCCACTGAAAGGTCTTCAGGGCAATCCCATGCATGGCACTGTCATCTCCTATGATAACAATACCTGCTTCTGGAATACCTCCAGAAGGACCTGCCTGAGGCTGTTTTACAGTTAACTTTAAAAAAAAATAAGTAAAAGGAGTATATTCTAAAATAACAATAAAAAGTATAATACAGAAAATACATAAACCAGTAACATAGTCATTTATAATAACTGTCAAGTATTATATACTATACATAATTACATGTGCTATATTTTTATAGGTTGGCAGAGCTGTAGGTTTGTTGACACCAGCATCACCACAAATACAAGAGTAATGTATTGTGCTATGATGTTATGATGGCTACCATGTCCATAGGTGACAAGAATTTTTTAGCTCCATTATAATCTTATGGGACCACCCTTGTATATGTGGTCCATCATTGAACAAAACATTGTTATGGAGTGTATGACTTTACATTTTCACCAGAACCACTTAAGTAACCTGTAAGAAGATTAAGCTTTTTTCTATAGCTCTGCTTTTCTTCTGAGCGCTCCAAGAGTAGTTCTTTTGTGACCAAGCTTTACCCATTACCCAGTTTCAAACCTGCTTCCACATCTTTAGGTATTTGTTATAGTGACACCCCACTCTCAGTACCAATTTCTATCTTAGTCCATTTCTGCCACTATAACAAAATACTTTAGACTTGGTAATTTATGAGGAACAGAAATTTATTTCTCACAGTTCTGGAGGCTGGTAAGTCCAAGATCAAGATGCTAGCAGATTTGGTATCTAGTGAGGGCCTTCTGGCTGTTTCCTCACACGGTGGAAGGGCAGATGGCAATAAGGCCTAGCTAGTTCTCTCCAGCCCTTTGATAAGGGCAGTCATTAATGCCATTCATGAAGGAGGAACTCTTTTGTCCTAATAATGAACCAAAGTTTTAATACTATCACCTTGGTGTTCAAGTTCCCACATATAAGCCTTGATTTTTGAAACCATAGCACACAGTAAGTGCAATTCTCAGATACTAATTTAAGTCAGCTAATTGCCAGCAAGATCTTTCTTCCACAAGCTGCCACCCGCTGGTCCTTCACATTCCCCACTTTTATTATGCAGACCTACAATTGGGGTAGATAAAGTAGGTCAGACATGCCCCTTGGAATAGCCACAGTGGTTCTATCTCCCTGTTAGCACATTTATTACAGGTCTCTCTGCTTTCACCATTTATTAAAAAAAAATAGATGGACATACCAAAGCTCAGATAATTTAACTTAGTCACCCTTGAATCATCCAGCTAATAATAAATAAAGTCAGAATTTAAATTCAAAAGATTTGTGATGCACAGATGGTAAGTTGCAAAAACATACTATTTCAGAGAACATGACAACATATAAAGCACAATTGTATAATTTTTGTTACTTCATTTTATTGTAAGTAATCAGCTTTTGTAATTTACTTATTAATATTCAAACATTTCTTTTACCTTTTTAGACCAATGTTATTTATTTTAAACTTCTTTGTTGTTATTATTTAACTATTGGACTCATTCTAAGCAAACTGAAAGAGTGATGTCATATAAATGACATGACATTGGGTAGCAAATGTGTTTTCTTTTTCTTCAAGTCAAATGAAACATTTATCCATGAATTCTTAGCCTGAGCATACAGTGGAGCCAGAAGAGTTGAAGAAATAAACAAGCTCCATTTATTTCCTCCTACTTACCCCATTCCCATCTTATCAGCATTGGAGAGAGTAGTAGTCAAGTTCATGCTCACAGATATCAAGTCCAAAATAGACTGAACTCTACTGTAGGGCCTCTCAAACTTCAAAGCTCATGTACATTGCCCTAGAGCCTTGTTAAAATGTGGATTCTGATCAGTAGTTTGGGGAGGGGCCTTAGATTTTGCATTTCTAATAAGTTCCCAGGTGATGCTGATGCTGCTAGTCCTGTCTGTTACTTTTGACCCTGTGACCATGTTTTATTTTTTTCTTCAAAGCACTCATTACCCCTGAAATATCATATATTGATGTGTAAACACCCATCTCCTCCCCACTAGAATGTCAGAACTCTGAGGCAGATCCTGAGTTGCTGTTGTTCACCTCTGATTTCCAGCACCAAGATTAGTGGTTAGTTTATAGGAGATGCCCTTCCAAATATCCATTGAATAAATAGATTAATCTGAAACAAATACCTTAAACAGACTGCTGACCATCCTACCTTTGAGAATCCTTTCATTCCAAACATACATATATATGGCCACTCCACCTACCTACTAAAGGCTAATGGCTTCTTAATTATTCTGTCCAAGAGGCACTTGGCTTCCCAACAGGTCCTCCCTCTCCTTCCTTCCACTTTGCCCCACTTCATATGTAAGCTAGTCTAGATTCCTTTAGTTACTGTCAGCATTTTCATGGGATAGACTCAGGAAAATGTTCTGACTTACACAGAAGAGTGTCTTACAGTGGGAAAAGTCTCTTTCTATCTTTTCTGGGTGATATAAGATCTTTATTAGGTCAGTCCTTTGCAACCTCAAGCCTCTTAGGGAGGTAATCTGTCCAGCTCATCCTGTCACCCTTCAACTTAGTGCCACTCAGTAATGATGTGCTCTGGCTGTCATCTCTATTATCCTCGTGCAGTAAGTTTGGACACCTCCTTCCGTCTTCAGTTCATGTCGAGACCATGTAGCATCTTTACTTGAATATGTTTGGTAATTACACCTGAGAACTCATGAAGGACAACCATTCAAATAGTTTTCAAGTGGACTTTGGCATCAGAAGGCATGAGTGTTAGTGGCAAATACTACTTTTGTTTTTCATGTATTGACAGAATCCAACAAATTTGATGTCAAAACAACAAAAATCTTGCTTGCATCATTTGAGAAAGGTTGCAAGATTTATATACTTGCATAATCCAAGGCACATTCACACAGTGAGATGATGCTCCTCCCTCAAATCTCTTTTTATCTACAATAGATCTTGTTTTAAAGGTACCTGCCCATTTATTGTAGATGACAGACTAATAAAATGAAGTCAGTTTAATAAACGCTATATCAGAATATCCCATCTTCTAATGTGGCAATGTGAAATTTCACCACTGGAGGAAGCATTTAACATTCTGACTATTTTAATACTTTTAATAAATATTTGCAATTCCTATGATAAAGCATCCCAGTAGAAAATGCATTTCCTCCAAAATTTATGTGGCTGCTGGCAGGTGGCCATTTTCTAATTTTCTGTCTCACTTACATACATTTATTACAGATTTCTAACTACCCCTTTTTGCTCTTTAACTGGCTCAGAGCATGCTGTTTCCTCTAAGTAGGAATGTGTGGTTGAAATTGAGGGTGGTAAACAAGAGCTTTCTAGTTTTCAAATTGGAGGGTTGGTCCTATCTTCTTGGGGGGTCCTTCAACATCCATTTTATTCATCCCTACAGTACATTTGACTTGAGTCTTCAGGATCTGCAGAGAATTTCAGAATCCTTTCTCAGCTCCTCCATACTGTGAAAGGCTGGAGACAAGCATAGGGGCAGGATTACAAGAAGGGGTTGGGTCATGTATTTTGATCTATTAAACTTTGACCTTACTCATAGAATGCTGCAGAATCTGTAACAATGCTTGATAGAGTAATAAAACTTAGAGAGACAGTAATATCCAGGTTAAATAAACTATATTTCCAAAACACATGGAAGGAAACTATTTAAGAAAATTTTATTATAAATCATTTTGTAGAATAGGAAAAGTAGTTTTTTAAAGTCTTTCTTCACCATTTAATATGTATTTCCAGTCTCAGTTAGATATCTCCATGTAAAATTAGTGGGTACACCTCAAACACAAACACTTCCAAGCAGAGCTTACTATTCCTGCTAACACCTGTTACTATTATACCTTGTGACATACTCAGAATCTAGTTCCTTATTTGCATGCTGGATTTCACTTAAAGTTATTGTCATGCTCTAATCAGAACAGAAATCTAAGTCTTTTTTAGGCATTTTCTTTCAATACTATCCCAAGGTCTTCTTGTCCTACCTATTCAATATCCCTTTACTAATTTCCTCCTTCGATCCTCCCCAATACTGCTGTAGCTTATTTGCTTATTATCATGAATGACTACCATTATTCATGCAACATTTAATCAATGCATTGTCTCATTTAAGCTGTCCAGTAGTCCTATGAATCAGGTGATAATATTATCCCCATTTTACAGACACAGAGTGAGGCAGAACATCTCAGTGACGTACCCAAGCTAGGAAGCCTTAGTGCTGGGATTTGAACCCTGACAATCTGACACAGGAAATGAGGCTGTGAACCACCAAGCCCCCCCACCTCCCACTAGCTATTATAAAACCTTCAGGAAGCTTCTCCCTGATTACTTTATCTTGTCTCTCCTACTCTTCTTTACATTTCTGTCACAGACTGCTTACAAAAAAACTGTGGATTTATATTATAATCTATAAAACCTCTGATGATACCTCCATACCCATGATTTATTTGCTCAGTCATTCATCTATCATTCATTCTTTTATTTCATTTATTCAATAAATATTTGTGGACCATATATTATGTGCCAGGCAAAATCTAAGCACCAAGGCTAGGTAAAGATAAAAATCATCTGAAGTTCTTGCCCAGTGAATGATAATTAAGGAAAAAATGATACAACATAAGCTTGAGTAGTAGTAGGCGCTATGAAGAAAGAGAAAGCAGAATAAAGGCTATATAGAGACAGGATCTGTTGTTTTAAATAAAATAATTAGGAAAGATCTCTGTGATGAGTAACATTTAAGTGTAGACCCAAGTAATTGGAAAGAGGATGCACTCTAGACCAAAGGGAAGAGCATTCTGAGAGAGGGAAAAGCAAGTGCACAGTGCTGAAAGCAGGGCTGTGCTGAGGCTGCTCAGCACAGTGGGGGGCAGTGGGGAGGCCAGAGTGACTGGAGGCAGGAGAGCTGTTGACAGAAAAGACTTGAGGGAGACCGGGGGTGGGGTGGACCATATTGGTGTCTTTGAAATGATATTCTTTTCACTTTCACTCACATGTTTCTATATTTCCAAAATCTTCTGAAAAGATGACAACATGTCACAATGTGCTATTTGCCGTCTCTAAAATAGAACCTGCAACTTACCACCTCCCTGACTTTGTCCAAGCTAAAAAACCCTCTTCTCTGACTTCTGAAATCTTCCCATCATTTAAGACCTATTTCCAATGCCACAGCCCAAGTTAATTCTTCCCTTATGTCTCATACTGCTTTAGCTCCCTCCTCAATGAGGAGGAGGAGGAGGAAAAGCAGGAGGAGGAGGACTATTGTGGAAGACCTAAGAGGCCAGGCAGTCTCCGATCAAATATCGATGCACTCCTTACTGAATGGGGTCCCCTGGAAAAAGTGAGGATGTCTTTCCAAGCTTAAGATTGGTTTTGCTATTTAAAAAGTACAGCAGCAGCAATACAGGAATAATCTCATAAGGTTTTGGAGGCATAAGTGAGATTATTCTTACACATTATACAAATCTAATAAATTTTAGATTTAAATTACTTTAAGGGATGTTTGGAATTTCAGGATCCCCTTTTTTAATAACCCTAATGATATGCACTAGTCTTATGCTTCTCTCCAGTTGCTTTTCTGGGTTAGACTTTAAGCGTCTTGAGAGCAAGGACCATATTTAATTTCCTTTAGTAGGTGCTAACAGAGTGGGTTAGAAGAACTTATTATCCAAATCACCAATTTACGTACTTCATCTAAAATATTTAGGACACAAATAAGGGAAGGATTTGGTAAAATCTAAATTCAAGTGTTTTTCTTTTTTCTTTTTTTTTTTTTTACAGTGGGGTTGAGATAAAAGGCCTAGGAAATACAAGACATACAGAATATCTTTATCACCTTAGGGAATAATTTTTGAACAAGATACAAAAAGTACTAAACTTAGAGGAAAAATTGATGAATTTGACTGCATTAAAATATAAAATTCGGGTCTATCAAAAGTGAATAAAATGACGAGATACAAATTATAAGAAGATATTTGCAACATAATCATCAGCAAAGATTTTGTATCCAAAATGCACATACAGTGTCTACTAACAGACTTTAAAGAGACACAAGCATACAGAAAATATGGGAAATATGGGAAATTTTACAGAAAATAGGACGCAAATTGGGAATAAATTAATGAAAATATGATCAACATTCTTTGTAATTGAGGAAATAATATTAAAGACCTCAATAAAATACAATTTTATGCCTACTAGATTGTAAAAATGAAGATATTTGATAATAACTATTAGTGGTAAGGACAAGGACCCTTGAAAATACATAAACACTTCTGGTGGAAGTAAAATTTGATACAATCATGTTGGAAAGTGACTTGTACCATTTTGTGAATTTGAACATTTTCATGCTGATGGGCACAGAGTTCTACTTCTAGTTATGTAAGTTAGGGAAAGTTTTACTCATAAGTCCCAAAAAATATGCACAAGGATGTTCATAAAAATATTGATTATTAGAACAAAAACCTGGGAACAACTCTAGTATCCTTCAACAGGATAATACCTACTATGGACTGAATTATGTCCCCCCAAATCCATATGTTAAAGCCCTATCACGCAATGTGACTGTATTTAGAAATGTAGCCTCTAAGGAGGTAATTAAAGTTAAATGAGGTCTAAGGGTAGGGCTCTAATCCAATAGGACTTGTCCCTATAAGAAACAGAAGAGATGCCAGGGTGTGTACATAGGAAAGGCCATGTAAGGACACAGTGAGAAGGTGGCAAACCAGGAAGAAAAGACTCAACAGAAAACAACCCTGACAGCACCTTGATTTTGGACTTCCAGCCTTCAGAATTGTGAGAAAATAAATTTCTATTGTTTATGCCAACCAGTCTATATTTTTATGATAGCCCTAGCAAACTAATATGATATACAAATAATTTATGATATATGCACACAATTAAACATCATACAGCAATAAAAGTGAATAAACAACAGCTATACCCAACAAGGGGATGAATCTTAAAAACATATTTACTAATAAAGTCAAATAATAAGATACTATATTCAACACTATGCCATTTTTTATTAATATAAAGTTTAAAAACAAGAAATAGTATATAGCATTTTGAGATACATACAGTATTTGGGATACATGAGTTAAGACTATTTTTTTAAAGGGAAGAAATAATGAACATAAAATCTAGGAAAATGGGAAGCCTGGGTAATAGGATGACAAAGACCCTCAAGAAGAAGCAATGGAATTGTTAATGTTCTAGTTTTTAAGTCAGATAATGAGTTTTCAAATATTCATTCTCTGTCTCAAACTCATTTATAGATAATATGATACCATTTTTAAGTATCTAATGTTATGTAAAAGGAAACAAGTGATGTTTTTTCTTTTAGGGGGTACTTTTCTCTCATATGCAAGTGTCTTCGTTCATTTGGGTTGCTATAAGAAAACACCATAAGCTGAAAGGCTTAATAAAAAACTGAAAGTTATTTCTCACAGTTCTAGAAGCAAGATCAAGGTACTGGAAAATTCAGTGTCTTATGAAGGCACTTTCTTGTTCATAGATGGTGCCTTCTTGCTGTCTTCACATAGAGAAAGAAACCTCTCTCAGGCTTCTTTTATAAAGGCATTAATCCCATCCATAAGGGTTGCCCCCTCATGACTTAATCACTGCCCAAAGATCCTACCTCTTAATACCACCATCTTGCAGGTTAGGATTTAACATATAATTTTGTTTGTGTTTGGGGGTAGGGATGAGACACATATGTTCAGACCATAGCAGCAAATATATAGCCTTCGGATTTTTTTAATTGCCATTACTTTCTTCTCCCTTTCCTTCACAGCCTTTACTTTCTTCTTCTTTCCATATAACTTGGTGCTTTAGAAACTTCAGCATAGTCCATTTCATTAATTCTTTTTTATGAAAAAAAATCCCACTAATATAACAGGTATGTGAGAGTACAATATTCAGAATTGATTCCAGTATAAAATTAATTCTCAGTTACTTATAATATTTAATTTGTATATGCAAAGTACCCCAGTCACCGAGAAGATAATTGACTTTTCTCTGAAGTCTCTCTGTCTACATATTAATTTCATCTTCTCTCTCAGCCCCACATACTCATTGAAACTCATTGGTATTATCTGTGTGTACATAGAGGAGCTGCAATATCAATAAGTTTGTCAAACATCATCATATCTGGTCTGTTGGGCAGAATTTGTTTATGTTATCCCAATTCTATAATCATACAACATTGAACAACCGCCTTCCAACACGTTATGGATTCTTTTCTCTTTTACAAGTCATAGTCACCATTAAAGGTTTAAGTGTCACTGTAAAATAGCTACATTAAAATACTTATGGCAAAGTCTCTAATGCCTAAGGAAGCAAATTTCCCAATCTTTAATTGGTAGTTTTTTACAAAGTTTAAATTCTAAAAATATTTATTAATAGCCTATTATATTCCACGTGTAGTTGTGGGACCATAGCACATACACAGAATAGGCAGAGTAACTATTTCAAGGAATTTTTAATCTGATGTATATATTGGTAAGAGGTGGGAATGTTACTGAGATGGGTTGTGATATTTCTCCCTACTAACACATTGCATTTTGATAATATTTTATTGCCACTCTTATCCTAAAGTCTTCAAAACAAATTGTGTCTTATCCCATGGGATGTCTTCTGACAGCCACTGACCCATTTGGCTTTAATCAGAAAGTTTTGTGCATGACATTACCCAAAAAGCAGGGAGGGCTGTTGAATTATCATTATTATTATCATATTATCATATTATTATCATATTATCATATGATATTATCATATGATATTATCATATATCATATTATCATATGATATATTATCATATTATCATATTATCATATTATTACTTAAGGAAGTAGATTAAATGTGAAATAATATTTCAACATTAATAATTTAGAGTGAAACCTATCAACATCACTACCACTGGCTTGAAGAGTTCGATGATTGAAAAATAAGTTTCTTTTCACAAACACTAACCTATTTCGTTGGCTGGCTGTGTCTGAGCAAGAAACACTGGACAAATGATGGAATGTTCATATCACCAGAGAGATCCTAATAAAAGGGTTTTTGGTTTTCTTTTTTTTTTTTTTGCGGATGATTCCAAAACATAAGCTGCATTAATTTTTCTTTTAAAATAGAGTTTCCTTTCTTTTCTCATTCAGTGAAGTATATTTTCCTTCCGATGCTAAATCTGTACATCCCAAAGGCACGAATACCAAAGCAGACTTCCTTGTTCCCTAATTATCTTTGGCGGAATTAGTATCATAAAAGAAAATTCCAGCGAAATCAACTTACATAAGTAGGAGAACAGGAAACAGCATGTCATTTAAAAAATCATCTGTTCTTGTGGCCCACCCACAGCCGCACAGGGATTGAAGTCAGTACCCACTGCTGGAAATGTCGCCAGGCGTGCTGGGGAGATAGAATGGGAAGATTGATGCCAGGTCTCTAGATTGTCCTGGTGGTTGCGTTATTGTGAGGAGCCCTTGGTGTTAGAGGGATGATATGGGTGGTACTTTACAGTTTGTTGTGTCTATGCTCAAAGAACCACCACTTTCATTCTCAGGTTTACAGACCTTGGTGTTTGGAGTTAGGCCTAAGTGTCTCGTGAACATGCCCAAGTGTCATTGTGTGATATTGGCTTAGGTAGTGATTGGAGTTGCTCCTTCCCTGAAAATTGACCACCAGCACTTTGTGAGTCCCATTGGGCCTTTCATGCTCTCTCGTAATGAATTTCCATTTAATTTTTACTTTTGTTGGGTGGACTGGAATCCATAAATATAAATGGGAGAGCCGCTGGCCATTACGGGAGCTATAATTCAATCCACTGGAGGCTCTGATAAAACGTACACTGGCTAGAACTCGATTCTTACAGCTCACGATTATCAGAAATTCTCTATTGAATTACAACCTGGTAATGTCTATTTTCTCGTGCATTATCCTATCTGTAATGATAACAAAATCATGCTAATCCATTCTGATTTTTTTTTTTTTTTGGTGTCACTGAAGCTGAATAGCCCCTCCAGCCCGCCTCTTACATCAAAGTGCTTCTTCCCTATCGGGCCTCTTAAGGACAAAACTGTATGTATTCCACTCTTTGGCACACTCTAATCTTTCCATTTCTGTTACAATACCTCATTAGTTTGACTACCTCATTGCTTTGTAGCTTTGAAGAAGGGCAGAAGTGGAGAACACTTGAATCCTCAGTAACCTCTGGCAAGGAGGGTCTGCTCCTCCAAATATTTCAGCTATTTCCTCCCCACTGGCTTGCTATCACGGCTGAGTTCCTGTGAGGAGCAGATATGAACCTGTGCCCTCCCACCTTGGGCATCATAAATATTTTTCAGATAATAGATAATTCACCCGATCTTATGGGTTCCTGTGCACTTAAGAGATTCTCAGTATGAAGACAAAAATGCATTTTGATTTGAGGCATTCCTGGGTTTTATAGGGGTGCTAAATTATAACCTCATAATGGTGAGGGAACTAAAGACTTCTCCCATTACCAAATGCCAGCTTTATCTCTTCCTTTTTCCTTTCCCAACCTCAAAAGAAACATCTGAAAAGCTATTCAATGCAATAAACAGTAATATTCACCTGTATATAATCCCGTGTTTGCGATACTAAACAAATGTGTATGGGCAACATGGACTGTATGTGTATGTGTAAAGTAAGGGAATGTTGTTACTTGAAATTTTTGAAAGGAAATGTGAATCTCTGCACAAAGCAGGCTGTTCCACTGTGGTGTGCTCTAAGGATTGAAAAAGTGTCCTTATATTGATCTTGTATCTGCCTGGGTCAAATTAACTAGTCTTAACCTTGCCCTCTGGAGCTAACCTGTTAGTTGTATCTCTTTTCATAGGATATTTTCTCCAAATTTGACTATTTTGATCAGATTTCTTTTACGTTTTCTTTGTACAGTTCCTGCAAGTCTTACCTCTGTGATGATGGATTCTGGAACTCTCCCAATCCTGATCAACCATTCTCATAGTGTGTCTAAGAGACACATTAGGATGGCCTTACAGTAGAGCACATTTAAATATTGTCTTAGGTTAGTTTCCTCTGTAAGAACCTGAGAAATATGGTGTCTGCACCATGCTTGGTGCATATGGTTTATTTGGGAAGTGATCCCAGGAAGCTCAAGTGAGGAAGGGTGGAAAGTTAGTGAGAGAAGGGACAGAAGCCAATAAAGTATGTGTTAATGAGCTGATTACTGCTGTGGGCAATGGGGCTCCATTGAACTGGGACCCTCTGAGAAACCAAGTGGAACATGCCTCAGAGTCAGTCCATGGGTGTTAGGGAGGCCTTGGTGTGTAACCACCCATGCTCCTCCCCCACCAGCGAGAAAGCTGAACCAGGGGACATTAACACCCAGCACTTCTTTATGCCTTGCTGTGTAAGAAACATAAAGGTTTCTTGCTGTGAAGAACAAAAGAAGCCCACAGGCCAAGAAGAAAAGAGACCTAGGCTTTTGAGGGAGACCTATGAGCTGCTGCAAGCTGCCTACTTTGGCAAAAGGGGAAGTCAGGTGGTCTGAGGGGACATGGGGCAGAACATCAGGAAGGGCTGCTACAGACAGGGGGCTGGTAATGTCGATGGGGCACCTGGCCAGGCATAGGGTGACAGGGAATATAGCCCATGAAGCTGCAGAGTTTAAATCCTTGCTGCAAACATGATGGTCTAAAATAATAATATTAATGATAGTAATAACTTAGAAGCTATACTAGGCAAACAAAATGTGTCAATCAGTTTGTAATCCATTACAGCAATAAGCAGCAGGAGCAGTGGCAAATTTGAGTGCATGTCCTGTCTAGAGGGGGCTGCCACGCCTCAGCTCCAGCCAATGGTGGCCATTCAAGAATATGGGTCCATGTTGTTAGATCTTCTGATTTCTTTTTGTGAGAATCTGAAAATCAAGACTTTATAGGAAACATCTTGATTTTTAAACACTATGGATACTGAATTTATTTGGGCCCTATGAAGCACATCTGGGGCTTTCCACCTCCAGTTATAGTCTCTGCTATAATAGCAACAGCAACAACAGCACAAGGGCTACTGGAACCAGGGGCCCTTTTGTGCATTTCTGGGTAAACTGGTTTTGCTAGCACATGCTTACTCCATAGAAATCAAGTTTCTGATGCAGCTTAAGAAAAGGGGATTAAGAACATGAAATGAGAGCACAAGTGGAGCAGTCTCTATCACTAAATAAACTTCATTTCCACTGAGCCTAACACCATCTTTGGAGGGTTGTGGGAGCTCCAAAACAGGTCAACAGCTTTTCCCCCTTGTTAATGTAACCCAGGTTAAAGCAGCATTGCTTTGCATCAGGAAAATTTAAGGTAGAGCTTTGATCTCTTTCCTATTAAAATAAAGTAATGCATTATCCTGACCTCAAAAAAGTAGTCTTAATTAGGGTCCTTGAATGAAGTAATTGACCTTGACATTGCCTTCAGCTCAGGGCACAAAGCTGTTATCAAAACAACTTATCGAGAAGTAAGACATGCTGCAATAAGAACTATTTATTTAATAATTCTACATTGTAGAATTTTAAGCTCCCAGAACCCATACACTACAAGGACAAATAGTAGGTTTGTAGTGACCAGTAAGGAGACTACACTGTATTAGAATGAAATCCATGATGAGATTATGCATTGGTTAAAAAAAAAAAGAATACAGTCTTTGTTTAAATACTAGTATTTTTGATATTCTTAACCTAGTTGATTTACATCTTAACAAAATTATTTGGTTGTGAAATGTCTCTTTGACAGGTTGCAGGGTATCTTTTAGCATCAGCACAAAGCATGGAAATAAAGAAGTACTGCAAGAGCATCGGACTAAAACTCAAGACATTTCATTTTTATTGCCATCAGTGTGGCCTTGGAAAACATTTTTATATGATCATCTTTAAATTCCTTAAAGCTTTATTATTTCATAATATAATTATTGACTTCTTAGTTTGACCTTTCTTTGTCCCATTTTTCTTACCTAAAAATCAAGTTATCATCAATTCCTCTTATCAAGACAAACTCTGGGCAAAATGGAAAGATGAAAAATATGCCTTGTAGTTCCCAAGACCTTCTTTCTGGTGGTTCTTTCTCTTCCACAACCTGCTTCCTCCCTTAGTATCCCATTCCCCAAACTCACATGCCACTTTGTTGCACCAATAAACTCTTACAGTCTCACCTAATTGAGTTTTTTTCTCCAGATCTCCAATCAACTATTCACCCCATGGTAAAAAAGAAGTAGCCAATAACTGTTCTTTGTTGCACTTGTACTTATTTCTGGTTGCCTGAGTTAAGGTTTCACTTTCCTGTTATAGAAATTCAAGAAATAAGTATCCAAGTGGTAGAAATCTTAGGGTGCTGGTGAAGAATGACTTCTACTCTCCCTCCAGGCTAGGAAATGGGGTGCATACATAGCATATAAACTTGAGGCCCAATCTTAGTACAAGTTATAGAGACAGATTGTGGTAGAGTAAGGAAAAGGGCTCAGGTTCAGTGCATTTCAGATGGTAGACAGGACATGACAACGTACTGGGGGCACAGAAATGAACATAGCATCAGTTGCCCCTCAGCAAGTTACAGGCTAGTGGAAGGGATGGAAGGAAGCAGAGATTTCCCAGGCTATGCAGTCTGTACTGTCAGGCCCAGGGAGGGCCAGCTGAGATGCAGTTTGGCACAGGCTGACAGACCCACCCCATAGTGTTTTTCAACCCTTTGTCAGATGATATATGTCCACAATAATCCAATCAGACTATATCGCATTTTTCCCAAATTCTTGTCTTCTGATAAATCATCTTTATCCTTCACCTGCTAATTTCTTATCCTTGATGTCACGTCACTACCACTGTGCTAATCCCACTTCCCAGAACACATATAGCATAGTAATTATCTCTGGTTTGGACTCCTCACATCACTGCTGGTGCTTCCCTATGTGCATCAGAGAGCTCAAGACATTCTTCAGCTTCTTCTGTAGTCCCGGTTTCATGTTGGTGTACCTGACATGGTACCAATTGGTACCTCGTGTCCCAATAACAAAGTATACCACAAAATCCTCTGAGAAATCAGAAGAGAAAAAATTTAATAGGGATAAAAGAGTTAGTAACATTTTCACCAAGGAAGCATTTCCTCTGGTCTTGAAGTATGATCTGGAGTTTGGCAGGAAGAGGAGGAGGGAGGCATTTAGGCTGAGGCATGAAAAATTTCGTATGTTTGGAGAACAAGAGGTTACAGCAGGAAGTCGTGTCTACACCTCCTTGACCTGCCATACCTGTCTACTTCATAAGAAGAGCTTTGACACCCAATCAAACACAACAGGGTTTATCTCTGAAAGTCCAGAGTCCATGCTCCACAACGCATATATGGAAAGAACAGAAAGAAATTGCCTTGTGAGGCCGGGCACGGTGGCTCACGCCTGTAATCCTAGCATTCTGGGATGCCAAGGCGGGAGGATCGCTCAAGATCGGGAGTTCAAAACCAGCCTGAGCAAGAGTGAGACCCCGTCTCTACTAAAAATAGAAATAAATTAATTGCCCAACTAAAAATATATAGAAAAAATTAGCCGGGCATCTTGGCGCATGCCTGTAGTCCCAGCTACTCGGGAGGCTGAGGCAGGAGGATCACTTGAGCGCAGGAGTTTGAGTTTGCTGTGAGCTAGGCTGATTCCAAGGCACTTTAGCCAGGGCAACAGAGTGAGACTCTGACTCAAAAAAAAAAAGAAATTGCCCTGTGAAAGAGAAAGTTTCAGGAAGACCTTGCTAGTGAGCAAATTTGATATCATGCAGTATAACAGTTATTGGCAGAAATAACTGTGTATTAATAACTATCTTGGCCCCAAAGCCTTTCTGATCTTGTCCCTAAGACCCAACACACACACACACACACACACACACACACACACCTCAACCAATTTCTTTCAGCACTTTCCACTCACCTCACTCCAAAACAACCAGCTCCTCTCATTTTGCATTTGGTCCTGAGATATTTCCTTAACAATAGGTGGGACCCATCTTTCTGATTTTAACTCCCTCCCACCAGGAGGTAGAGATTTATCTTGACAAGCTGTTTGGAATTGCTAGGGGAATATTAATACGATGTGAACGTGCATCGTGCAGCAGTGGAGAGAATGCCCGAGAAGTTTGAAAGCTTCTGTGGGAGATTAGAGGCGGCTGTGAGGAAATGTGCTCCCTGGTAGTGAGCTCCCAGCGCAGATCTTTCACTATCCAGGAATCTCTAATTACTAATACAGTACATGAACAGTATGATATGTCCTTACAATTGCAGACGCCTTTTCAAAGATAATCTTTAATAGTTTATTTGACAACCTGTAAAATTATAGAAAATTATTAGTCTTGGGAATTACAAAAATCCCTGTAGTACAGTCAAACAATAAAATTATAATTACCTGTGGGTAATTGAAATTTAACTGTTTTTTTATTGTATATTACACATCAATAGCAACATAAGTTCAAGAGGTTTTTTTCTTCTTTCCTTTTTTCTTACAGAACCTGAGAAAATGGACAGCACTGTTGGGGGCTTGTGAGTTCCTGTCACAGTACTGAGCTTGAACAATTTCGATTAAAGCCCCATGTTTGAGACTGTCATTAGACCTGCATTAAATTACATATCTGGAGTGTTAAAAAATAAAGAGTACAGTAGCTTTTTCCCAGCTACCTAAGGTAGGTAGTTAAGGCCTTGATTATCTTTAAAGATCTATTTTTCCCTCCACTGAAAGTCATTGTTTCTTTCATTAAACATAAAACACATTTAAGAACACTAAGCCGTGCAGACAGGAATATTAGGATGGCATATTCCAAAGTACCTTTGTTCTGTATTCATTGCTCGGGGTTGACTTCTGCTTTGTATAATGGGATTTTATTATTTAGCTTTCACTCAGGTGAACTGAACAGGACTGGCTTGGGGCCTCTAGTTCCCTGGGCTTTGGATAAGGTGGGCACTTGCCTTCCTCCTCTTCCTCATTCAACCTCCCCTTCCACCACCCTCCAAGAAAAAAAATTAAAAGCAAACACACATAGGCATCTTCAAATCAAAGCAAGGTGCTAGCATTTCAATTACACCTCATCCCTTCTCCTTAGAGTCACAGAGAACTCAAAGCACCTCCAGGCTCCATGCCTCTGGCTTCCCTTGTTTGAAGGAACCTTCTGGCTCTTCACAGCTGGAATAGTGGTTTAACTGAGTGGAAAGAAAGTAATAGACTTGCACATGGGGAAAAAAGGTCATTGGCAAAAGGACTGCTCTTTTGCAGAATTTGTCTCCACCCTTTGCTGCTTGTCCTCACTCAAATCCCTCCTCCATCCCTATCTCAGAGTCCTGCCACTTCCAGTCTGTAAACATGGATGTAAGGACTTGGGACAGCCAGGGCCTCAGGCAGCCCTTTGAAGTCTTTATCCAGAAGTAGCAGCTTCAGGCCAAGTGGTCTGACCCAGTTACATCTCCGGGGTTTGGAAAGCAGTGAGCATTGAAATCTACTTTTATTTCATCCAGCACTTTCTGATTTTCACATCTTTGGAAAGAAAGAAATAGAGTCAAAGAATGTGGAATGTTCAGGGCTGGTACAAGAAATTGGGAGGCTAGTGACATCCTTCTTCCTTAAGTAGTCAGAGGGGTTCCATGTGGGAGAATATGAGGCCTTCAACTACCATAGTCATCACTGGGGAGCTCATGAGACATGAGGCAGAATGCAGTGCTGCACCTTCCAGACTTTTGCCTTAATTATAGTAAGTGAACTGAGAGAAAGAAGACAGAAGAAAATGAAGTTCAGAAATAGTAGCATCAACTCATTTTTTACGTCCTCCTTCATTGATTTATTCATAAATGTGATGGCAAACACTGAAAGAAACACACATATGCAGTAACTTTCTAGATAGAATATCATCAAGATTTCCCATTCTCTATGAATTGAATTTTATCACCCTCCTCCACCATGGCTGCCCAGTTCATATGTGAAAGCCCTAAACCCAAGTGCAATGGTATTTGGAGATGGAGCCTTTAGGAAGTGATTAGGGTTAGATGAGGTTGTGAGGGTGAAGCCCTCATGAATGGGATTAGTGCCTTTATAAGAAGAGGCACCAAAGAGCTTGCTGTAGCCTCCACTGCATGTATGCAAAAAGAAATTGTCATGTGAGCACACAGCAAGGTGGCAGCCAGGAAGAGAGCTCTCAGGAGAACTCGACCATGCTGGCACCCTGATCTTAGATCTCCAGCCTTAAGAATTGTGAGAAAATAAATTTATGCTGTTGAAGCCACCCAGTCTATAGTATGCTATGGCAATCTGAGGTGACTAATGTACTATCAGATAGCAGAAGTCATAACTTCATCAATCTTAAGAGCCAACATTGAAAACCAATCATAGAGAAAGCATTTCTTTGGAGAAAATGTAGTCCTCTTAAAATTAGTCCAACATAATTATTTAATGAGGCCCCTTAAAATGACAAATATTATCATCTATCCAAAGATAGGCTAGAAAATATGTATACCATCCTGAGCATTAAATCTACTTTGCAAAATGATAAAAAAAAAAAAACCCTAACATATTGCCCTTATATAGATGAAAATTCAAGGTGTATAATGTGTCTCTACAGATGGGGAAAACTCAGTTCGGGGTCCCATGAATTCATGGTTTTGTAAAGTGTCAATTTCATATGATCTTTTAAAATAGGGACCAGCTCACATCTGATTTACTTGTTAATCATCTTTGTCTTCCCACTAGAGCATAAGCTCCATGAGGGTGGGCATATTGCCATGTTTATCCCTCTCCTTCTCACAACCCTCCACTGATTTCACACTGAACGTCCATGCATGTTCCAGCCCCTGCCTGCTTCTTTGCCCTGGTCCTCCACCACTTTTCCCTCACTTCCCTCCCACTGGTCCCTTACTGATCATGAGCATACCAATCCTGCCTTTGTCCACTTTGCTCTCTTTTTTTGTTTAGTTCACATCTCTTCTCACCTTCTCAGGGAGCTCTTCCTGACTACTTTTCTAAAACTCATATCCCTACAAACCAGGCATTCACTTCTCCTTAATCTACTTTATTTTCTCTCATAGTATTTATCACCATCTAGAAAGAGATATTAGCACTGATCAACGCTCAATAAGATTTGCCGAATGGGTAGAATTTTGATCAGTGAAAAACAGCTCAGGATGGGAAGTGGGTATAGAGGTCACAGTGACCCTACATTACCCTCCATGGTCCCTGAACCATCAACAGAAACAGGGTTAGCAGAAGGGATTTGCATCACAGGGAACAACTAATCAATGATGGATTGTTTCAATTTTTATATAAAAATTTCTCATCTTTGATTTCTAAAATGGAAACAGGTGATCTACATAGAGTTAAAAATTCTGCATTGGGTCCAACAGTTCAGCATTATGTTGAGGAGATAAATGTGGAAACTATCAAATCCATAATAAGGTAAAACCTGGTTCCCACCAATTTAATCTCTATTAAAAGCCTCATAAACCACATTTTGGTAAAAGGGACTAATATCTATCTCACAGCTATGCCCAGCTTCTAACTCAATTGGCATATGTTTCTTCATATTCCTCTTTAAAAAGTCAATGGTTTATGAAATTATCCAAATATTTGAATCCCTCCCTTGCCAGAAAAAGTCACTAAATGCAAAAGAATTCAAATTGAATGCATTCCATAATCCCCTCCAAGTTCACCCCCACCCCCTGTGCAAGCTTTAGTTGCAAGAAAAAAAGGCATAAAAAGCTCAATAAATTTTGAGTGGGTGGGTGGCTTCATGATTTTGACTCAATGCCCTAATTTTAACTCAAGCTGCTGAAAGGTGAGACTTAAAAATAGCCAAACAATGTCCTTTGCTTTCTGTCCCCACACCCTCATGAAATCATTTTTCTGTTTCGAGAAGAGTGAATGTGGAAGCCTTTTCACTCAGCAGAACCACCACTTGTGCATCCTGTGGGAGGAAAGGTAGGGGCACCTCCAACATAGTATTCTAGTAAGGTGTCCTTTCCTGAAGACTCTTTGGAACCCTTAATATGTTCAAGATGTGGGCCTTGCAGCTACATGGTGGTCTGAGTGTCAATGGTCATGTGGGGTCCCCAAGAATCTCTCAGTCTGGACAGTGTCCTTTGTGCAACTCTGCTGAGGGATCTTTGATCGAATCATCTTCTGTGGGGTTTGAAAAATGTGAAAAGAGGGACAAAGTTCCAACTCCTGGCTTTCTGGAAGATTCTCATTTCTTTCTGTCTACTTTAAAATAACCATCAACTTCCAATACTCTTAGGCCACTGGGAGTCTCCCCAAGGGCTTAACAATATGCATCAGGCAGAGATCAGTGTCTCACCTAAATGTCCATATCCTACAGGTAGCAAATCCCTACAGATTCAAGATTATCAAAGAGTGGATTTCTCTCAAGTCTGGAGGGGACCTCACCCTGTTCTAAGTTTCGTATGCTCCATAAGTCTTCCCGACTGAAATTAGATACCTGGTTGACAAAAGTTTTTTTCACATCCCTTCCAGCTCTAGGAGTCCGGGTTTTAGCTCAGTCCCAGATAATTCTTGTAGTGAAAAAGTGAAACTTCTGTTCTAGCTAATTCAGTCTTCGGCACATTTGCTACTGTTTTTTAGAAGCCAGAGGCGATTTACAAGAGAACTTGCAAAGCCATTTTGCCTGAACAAATTCTCCATCTGGTGATTCACTGAACATTATCTCATATTTCTTAAAGGAAGAAACGAGGAATGGACTTCAAAGGCCTCATGTTGATGTTTACCTGCCAAGGGACCTTACTCTGCTGACTCCCTAAGTTCGCATATAAATTCATATTTAAAAACACTCTTTGGGCATAATTTCCCACTGTTCCTTTGCTTTTCAATGCTTAGGTCAATGAAGTTGCAAGTTGGGGCTCTGTCCACATATACAGAACAGAGTAGCTAAATTAGGAGGGATTTGTTAAAAAAAAAAAAAAAAGACTTCATTTTTTTACGTCATGAGACCGACAAATGAGTTTGAGTATTTTTAGTCAGTTGTTCTGTGGTGCCTAAGACCAATGCCGATGCTAAGGCATTTCACATTCCCTCTTGTGAAAAACATAATGATATCTAGAGATCCTTGTCATGCAAAGGGAAAAATAGGGTCTGCAATGGTGGAGGGGTGATTATGACCCCTCAGGGGCTGGGCTATTGTCTCTGGGCTACTCTGAATGTCCCACACCACCTCCTCCCTTATCCCAGCCCTTTGCCTTCTCCTTCTTCTGGTTACTGAGTCACCCTTGGCGGTCTGACATCTCTGCAGACTCTGCTTTGACCCTGTTGTTCTGTGCTTCCCTGATTTCCTAAAGCCAGATGTGCCCTCTCATTTGAGAACTGCTTTGTTTTTCACTCACTGATTGCATCCCTTCTGCTTCTGCCTTTTTCTCCTCTAGAGATAATATCTCCCCATCAAGTTGGTTTGCTTTCCAGCCAGTTCGTGCCTAGGGAAAGAGACTCCTCTGGGCTCCTGCCCCTTCCAAAACGCTGCTCTCTTAAGGCCACCTTCTGGTTCTCATTCAGCTGATTTTCTTTGTGCTTTCACTCTTTAATTTGTCATTCTCTTTCTGTGACCCTTGCTGCTATTTGACTTTGGATCTTGCCTTCTTTTTATCAGCCTCTTACTTAAACTTTGGGGGCAAGTATCTGGGCCAGACTAATGTAGAAAGAGAGCCAGGAAAAAAGAAAGAGAGACTGACTGGGCTGAGAAAGGGTGCGAGGTTCCCAGGACACAGGGAGATGGAGGTGTTGCACACAGCTTTACGAAAGGGAACAGACCAAGAGTGGATTGCATTCATTCACTTCACATACATGCGTTTGTTCATCCACTAAACACTTATCTGGAACAAATATTTTACTTCTTAGTTGTCTCTTTTACAAGATTGCTTACAATCATTTCTTTCTGTACAGGAATCCTACACTTACAGAGTCATCCTCCACCACGGATGTAAAATGTCTCTTGTTTGAGCCAGAGACAAGCTACCCAGGTCTTTGTCTCTTACTTTGTCCCTGGAAAAACACAGAACACTGGACTAAGGCACAGCAGGAGAAATTTGAAGCTTTCCCTAAGGTGATCATATAACATTCATCTATTCAACCATTCATGCAATCAATCATTTAACTGATATTTATTGAGCAAGAACCTAGTATGTGCCAGGTATTGTTCACGACACTTAGGAAATAGAAATGAATAAAATAAAGTCATGCAACTTATGTATTAGAGGATTGGATTGGAAGGAGTTATACATATTCTTTCAGACATTGGTAAATTCTATGAAGAAAAATCAGGTAGGGCAAAGAGACAAAAATCACTGTGGAGAGAACTTGCATCATTCAATAGAGTGACAAGAAAAGCCTCTACCAATAAGGTGTCATCTGAGTGAATAAAATGTGGGAGTGGACCATGTGCATATCTAGAGAAGAACCATAGATACAGAAAGCAGGAAATTGAAAACCCTGAAGCAGGAGGGTGCTTGATATATTCAAAGAATAGCGAAACTCAGACATATCTAACAGATCCATCTGCTATGAGCACCCACAGACCTTGCATTTTCCAAAAAAAATAATACTCACTTCATTGTATCACCTGTTTAATGCTTATTTTCTCCCTAGGCTACACACTACATGAAGCAGGAAATATGACTGCTTGGTTTACCCCACATTCCCATGCTTACTAGGTATCTAGTACATCAGAGGTGCACCATAAATAGTAATCAAATGAATGAATGGATGTCTGAATAAACTGCCCTATAAAATGAGATAATGCACATAAATCTTTTAGCTCAGTGCTGGATATACACTATACATTGAATAGATTTCAGGGACAGTATGTTGCTGTTAATGTGGGTGACGATGATGCAACCCAGGAAAAGATGCGCTTCTTTCTGAAGATGGAGAGACGGCTCCTGGTCCCTGTGTAGGTCTATACAGTAAGAGGGTCACAGTAACCATTTCTGGCTAAAATACTTCCATTTGGCTTGTGCCCCATGAAACCGCAATGATAGCAGTAAATGCATCTACAATGACATAAACATATAACAACATTTGAAGAATACAGAACTATTTATGTCTTAATTTATTATAGCCTTACAAACAAGGAGCAAGGTCTTCAGAGAGAAAACAATTGGATGATATAAAATGAAAATTACTGTCTAAGTGAGGGGTTAGTGAAGGAAAACATAGCTATGTGAATTCAGTTTTAGTCTTCTGGTCCAGGTAGAGAATTAGCAGATATTTCAAAGATCCAGCCCTCATAATGTTGTGGGTATCACAGCAGATGAAGTCCCAATTTTGAAATAAGGGAGGAGTATATATCTCAGAAACTGAAGAAAGGTCATGTTGTTATTGTGCTATGAAACATTCTGGGTTTGACTGTAAACAAATCAACTAGTGACAATTAAATCACAGACACATGGAATGTTAGAGCTAGCAAGTCCTGTAGAGGTTATTTCACAAATCTCCTTTAATACTTCGTTTCATGGATAAGGGAACCCACACCCCTGGGATGAAATGTCTCACCCAAACTCACACCATCAGTGGTGCAGCTAGGAGTAGAACCTAGATTTTCTGTCTGAGACCAGTGTTGCTTCAATTAATCTTCATAACTCCATACCTAGTCTCCCTGCTTCCATTTTTGCCCATCTATAATCTATTCTGCATATAATATCAAGATGATATATTAAACTTGAAACTCAGATAATTTTATTATACCTGCTAAACTCTCTAATGGTTTCTCATTGCAATTAAAATCTAAATTTCTTAAAATGATCCACAGTATATCGCCACACACTGTGATGCCTGACACATAGTAGGCACTAATAAATATTTACTAAATAATAAATGAATGGACGATCTACTTTTTTCTCCCCTCAAAATTATAAAGGTGGCCAATCATGGTAAATCTGCAGAAATAGCTTTATATAAATAAAATATTCAACAATATTTTCTTTACCATTAATATATATGATGAAATGTGAGCTGAGTGAAAGTGGGTTAAGTGAATTCAACAATCAGGCCCAAATAATTTATTTTAATCTCCATCATCTAGTGGATGGTCACTCGATTCCTGTCTGGCCCAGCCTCATTGAGCCTGTTTACCAATAATTTTTGATGACAGTGAAGAAAGGAAGCTTATGAAATCTAAAAGACACAAAGCTGGAAAGGATAGTGAATATAACAATCAACATTCAAAATTGTTTTGACAGGTCAGAATTCTGAGCCAATTCCAATAAGATGAAATTTAATAGGTATAAATACAATGTCCTGCATAAAAGTTCAAATAATTAATTGTATACGTTCAGGATGGAGAGACGTGGCTTGGCAGAAGTTCATGTAAAAGAGATCTGGAGGATTTAGCTGACCACAATTTAATAAGACCCATCAGTGTGAGGCAGATGCTTTTAAAAAAAATCACATTCATAGGTTGCAATAGCAAAGGCCCCTTTTCTAAATTACAGCCAGTAATAGTCTTCCTATACTATGTAGCACAGACCACATCCGGAGTATTTTGTTCAGTTGTGGGTGCCATATTTTAAGGCGGACACTTAATCCAGAGGAAGAAAACTAAGATGGGGAAAGTTTGAAAACAAGCCATGGTTGAAAGAATTGAAATCCAAAATCAAATCAGTATTTTTGGTTTGGGAAATATTAGGAGGGCTTCATTTTTGCTGTTCTGGAAGTCAGAACCTGGAACGATGGCTCTAAGTGGGTAGTAAATATACTGTTATTAACACCAGATTTTTGGATCAATGAATAAATGACATCAAGGAGGAAGGAAACTTATTGCACATGGGGAAAAAATCACATGTACCTGGAGTAGTTTGATAATAGAAATAGCCACCGAAATAAGTTGGAACACATAAACTACTTGCCACTAGAGGTTGTCAAAGCAACATAGGAGTAAATAACAAAATCTCAAAAGTTAGAGACACTAAGGCCAAGAATGATGGTGCACACGTGTCGTGTAGTCCCAGCTCTTTGGGAGGCTGAAGTGGGAGGTTCATTTGAAACAAGCAGTTGGAAACTGCAGTGAACTATGATTGTACCACTACACTCCTGCCTGGGTGACATAACAATACTTCATCTCTAAAAGAAAAAAAAAATTTAAGTTAGAAACACTGAGTGATTACATGGGCTCTGCATCTGCAATCTTAAGCATGGGTACTCCTTTTCCACCTCACTAACTGTCCAAGATGATCATCTCAAGGGTCCCTTTCAATTCCACAGTCAACAATTCTCTGCATGTGGAATTAGTGGCCTTAAAATTGAAATAATTTCCCAAGAAACTTCACTTATTGTTCTCAAATACATAGATGCTATTCTGGAGTCCCCAAAAAGAAAAAGAAAAACTCTTTTGGCACTAATATATAAATCTTAACAACCCAAGGTAAGAAAAATGAAGATGGTAAGATACTGCTACAGACCACAGTCTTAGGATATCCTCCTGACTCAGCATTACAATATTCTTCTAGAGAATTGTGGGAATTAAAAATTAGCTGATAATGGTTAGAAGTGCTTTCCATTTCTTTCTCATACACATGCATCCTCTATTGCTTTGTGCAAGCTATCAGTGAGAAAAGGAATGTTTCATTGAACTACCATGTCTTATGCAAATGTTTCTTTTTCTTCCTGTTGCTGAGAATAGTGGCTGGCACTTAGGAAGTACTAAATAAGTATTTTTAAGAAGGAAAGAAGGAAGGAAGGCAGAAGGAAAGGAGAGAAGATAGGAAGGGAGGAATGTAAGAAATGAAAAAAGAGAGAGAGAAAATGAGACAAAGGGAGATTGAGAGGAAGGAAGGGAGGACAGAAGGAAGGGAGGACAGAAGGACAGGAGGGAGGGAGGGAGGGAGGGAGGAAAACAGGGAAGGAGAAAGACTTACTGAAAGCAGAATGGAGAGTGTATATAAATAAGCTGTCATTAATCAAAACTAATTTCTTATAAGAAGATTGGTGAGTGCATCCCCTTCTCATTTTAGCTCAAACGTGATGAAAATCAGTCCTTTGATTTTTTCACTGCTCATGTCTTTCCCAGTATAAAAGTTTCAATGGAAAAGGGAAAAGTCCAATTTCTCTAAATAGAATCATCTTCTACTTCTGTTGACGTTAAGAGGAGCCAACTAGAATCATGCTAAGCAATATTTGGCCCTGAGACCATTTAAAATACAAAATAACTCTCTTAGTTTCATAGCATTGCTGCCACTTGAATTAACCTTTAACTGAACTCAAAGAGGCATATCTTGTCTTTTCGGGACAAATGCTAAAATAAATTACGGTGAAATGTTTGCCGTCTTATTAAATAATGCAGTACCATATTTGGGCTGTATCACCTGCTCCTTTCCTTGACCGACCCCGTGTTGCCTGGAATTGCCCTGGACAGGGTAGAGATTTCAAACATAGATTCTCCATTTGCTGTAGTAAAAAAACAAAACAAAACAAACAAAAAACACCCCCTAAACAAAAACAAACAAAACCCACAAGAACAAAAGACAAGCGCATTGAAGGTGATGCAGTGATTTTGTTCTAATGAACTAGAATACTCAACATATCTCCTTCTCTCCTAAACTTTTTCTCTCATGTCTGCCTCCTCCAAAAGCTGTCTTATCTTATGATAACCTCTAAATTCCAACAGCTCTTAGATTACTGATTTAATATGTTTAATGTGTTGTATAGCTCTCCTAGTTAACTCTTGATTGGTATATATTGTTTCCCACCTGGACTAAGAGCTGGTAACATACCCTGTTCTTTGTTTATTGTTGTGCCTTTGTTTTCTTTTACCCTTCATTCTTTACAACATATCAAGTGGTCCTTGCTGTGCTGATGGAGTCAGAAACATTTCTTCTACCTAAAAATATTTTTTACATTAGTTCAAGGTGTTTTGAATCTGAATTAGACTAAGCATAAAATGTCAATGTACGTGGACTCTTCCCATAGGAAGAAACAAAAATTTTTGAATATAAGTAAGTGAATCTCAAGAACCTTTTTCAAGGAAAATAAAATGATACATAAGCAATGAAGTAGCCAACAATGTTTGTTCAGGTTCCATCTCAAAAGTCATTTCTCAGCATCTTTTTGCACCCAACTCTAATATTTTGTTGCCTTATATTAATATTCCATAGAATTTACATGTACCTGTCTCAAAGCCAACTGTGAGTAGACTTAAGACAAGTCTTATGATTCTCATTTGGGGTGAGAAAATTTGCTCTGAAGCTTCAGGAATTGCTCAATATTATATGGTTAGCATTATAAACTATAAATACAATTAAGGCTATATCACAATGTCACTCATGTAAAAAAGTACTATATACTTTACAATGCTAAATTCAATTTCAAGCTTATATATTAAATATATTGGAGTAGTTGTTATGGAAGTAAGGAGAATGGGAATGGAGAATAAAAATGAAAGTGAATACATACCTTACCTACATTCTTACATCTATCTATCTATCTATCTATCTATCTATCTATCTATCTATCTGAATCAGAGATCTTTCATGAACCTATAAGAGAGTGCCATGAACTGAGGAATATGATTAACCAAACCTTCTGCACTTGAGATAAAACCAAATAAATGCTACAGAGGTGTCTCTTTGAACTCAAGGGAGTTCAGGAAACAAGAAATGGAAAGTGTCAGAAAGTACAAGAGGAGCTCGTCCTCCACCTACGTCTTGTCCTGTGCAGTTGCCTTTCTGCTCTCTCTCAGCAGACTCACTTGTTTTTCTTTTCAGTACACATGGCAAGAATTCCATTTTGTACATATCCCACATATTTACATCTTTTTCTTTTAAAACACCAGCCCAGATTGATTTTTAGGGAAAAGAAAAGTAATTTACAATTAAGACTGATGAACATGGTAGGTAACACATTTTAGTTATTGTAAAACTGAATATGGTATAATAGACTATTTTTCTTTTTTGAGAAATAAATTGTCTCTGAGACAATTTAAAATGAAGAATTTCAATTATCAAGTTGTTTAAATACATGCATATTTTTCGTGAAGGAAAGTTTTGAAAACCATGTTTCCTTTATTGTAAAAATTCTGGACTTTGTATTTTCTTTCATTCCCTTATTATTTTCCTTTTTCAATCCCTTTACTCCTTTCTTCCATTTTTCCTTTGTTCATCATTCCTTCTCTTCCTCTCCCTCCTTCTCATCCTCCTCTTCCTTCTTCCCCTCCTCCTCCTCTTCCCTCTCCAAGGGTACCCTTAATCCATAGCAAAAATAGTTTTTAAAAAGTGTGTGTGGGGGGGCTTGGCTGATTGGCTCACAGTTCACCAATTAACTTTTAGAGAAAAAGAGTTTTCAAACTGATATTTTTTAGTAACATGACATTGTGTTTTCACAGTTTTCATGAAGCTTTCACTTAGGCTTCCCTTTGAATGCAACACCACACACCAAGTAGGGTAGATATGGTTCTGTGTTCCAAAAGCATACAAGATGTCCCGAAGCCCACAACTTCCTATCTCAGTTAACCAAAGAAAACTAATAGAATATTTCTCAACTGATGTCTCTTAATCCCCAGATTTGAAATAAATATTTTCAGCTAAGCCTAACATTCAAGTAGATAAATGGGCACCAATGTTGCCATGGTACTTACCACTTTCGGGCCTCCTCAGTGATGAAAATGAACACAGACACCAGAGTTCAAAACATGATGTTTCCTGGCTATTTGTTGCATCCCTCTCAATTCATTGAATACTTAAGTGAGGAAGTCTTGTGGAGTGTGGAGATAATAGAGACATATGATGAGCACTTTAAAATTCAGAAAGCCATTCGAAAACACCCACCATGTAATTAAGCTGTTTATTTTTATTTTCAGTCTATTAGAATTGGTAGAGTATTTTCACTTTAGCACCAGGATGTCAGTGGGACCACAGGGTAGGGTGAGAAGGTTTTTACAGCCACCAGCATAGTGTCTGAAAAGGATTTACTTTCTCCACTGCCCACTCTACAACCATGAAATTAAATAAATGATTATTTACATGTTTGTTTTCACAAAGATAATGAATTGTTCGCTGGCTACTGACATATCCTTTTGCCTCTTTTCTGTTAGTGAGTATTAAAAAGTTAAGTTTTGTTTCCTGTAAATGGTGTTATTAAATCACAGAAGACGCTATCTTCAAGAGCTTGTTGGGTAGTTGTAAAGGGAGCCCGAGGGCCCTCTCTGTGAGCTCCAGAAAAGAAGTGGTGAGAGGTTTCACAGCTAGTTGCTTTTCCTCCCTTAAAATATACTGTTGTTTTTAAAACTAAATTTGTTTGGTTGTATATGTAGGTTTTTGCTATGAAGGAGGCCCTGTCATGTTGAAAATCCATCCAAATGTCTTCTGTTTCTTATGATGGTTCAAGTTAAAGCTTATTGATAAGAAAATAAAAATTCTAGTTTCCCCTTTCTGAAGACTCAAAGCAAAGCCATTTCCTAGTAAGAGAGGTCTCAGAATCAGCTCTATCAGAAGGTACTCCTAAAGAATTCCCTTCAACTGTCAGAAAGTATTAATTCTGATATTAATGGCATCCACCTGCTATCTAACCCCATCTCTCCCCCTACCCTGCCCTGGGTTAAACCTTCTTTTCCCAGCAAACAGTCCCCCTGTAGGTCAAGCTCATTCTTGCTTCTGACCTTTTATTCTTTGCTATGTCACTCTCACCTAACACTTTCCTCAAAAATATTCTATTTTCACTTTAAAAAGATACCAAAAAAACAAGTCTTCCCTGATTACTCCTGTCAAACTGCCCTTTCATGTGGTGGAGTCGGGGGCCTAAAATATGGCATTTACTCAATTTCTGGTGTTGTTCTAATAAGGGCAGGGGATCTGTTGACTATCGCTTGATTTTTTTAACTTGCCTACTGTCTAAGAAAGAGCTGAAGAAGCATAAGACATTTGGCAAATACCTTTTAACTTAATAACTAGCTACTCGGATATGGTCATTGCCTTTATTGTTAGAATATTTATGCCATAATTAACTTTTATTTCTTAGAAAGTCAAATATCTCATTTATGAAATAGGGACTGATTAGCTTATATCAAACACCTCCTGTGGAGAGCTCCTCTTTGCCTTTTTCTTCCTGTAAATTCTGGTATAAAGAATATTAGTATTTTTATTATGAGATATTTCAAACACACAGAGACTAGAATAGAAAAATTTTCTAGGTGCTTAATTATGCAGCTTCAACAAGTAAAAACATCAAACACTACAGGCCACACATTCTTCCATGAATGCAGTTGTCCCCCTAACCCACGGGAGATACACTGCAAGACCCCAGTGAATGCTTGAAACCGTAGACATGCTGAACCCTCTATCTACTGGGTTTTTTTCCTATGCATATATACCTATGATAAAGTGAAATTTATAATTTAGGTATAGTATGAGATTAACAATAACTGATAATAAAATAGAACAATTATAACAAAATACTATAATAAAATGTATATGAATTTGGTCTCCCTCTCTCTCTCTCTCTCTCAAAATATGTTATTGTACTGTAGGTAGTGTGAGTAACTGAAACGACAGAAAGTAAAACTGTGGATAAGGGGGACTACTGTGTTTACATGTATTGACTCATCAAATCATCAGAACATCCCTGTGACATGATGTAATTATTACCATCACCATTTTCTGAATAAACATGGAGATGTGGTCTTTTGAGACTGGCTTCTTTCATTTAGCATACATGTTTTCAATGTACTGAAAGGTATATTGTAGCACATGTCAGTATTTTATTCCTTTTTATGGTCTAATAATATTCCATTGTATGGATATACCAAATTTTAACTGTTGGTCCATTGATTGATATTTGGGTTGTTTCCTTCCAATTTTGGCTATTGTTAATCACACTACTATCAATAGTTGTGTATAAATTTTTGTGTGGATATGTTTTCATTTCTCTTGGGTTTAAACCTAGGAGTGAAATTTCTGGGTCATATGGTAACTCTATTTAATGATCTTAGGAACTTCTAGGCTGCTTTCCAAAGTGACTGCACTGGTTTACTTTTCCACCAGTAGTCTCCACATCCTTACCAGCTTTTGACTTTGGATTCTAGAAATTCTAACTAATTACTGTGACATGGAATCTCATTGTGGTTTTCAGTTGCTTTCCTTAATAACTAATGATATGGAGCAACTTTTTATATGCTTACTGGCCATTTGTAAATCTTCCTTAGATAAATGTCCATTCAGATCCTTTGCTTATTTTTTAATTGGTTTTTGTACCTGTTTATTATTTAATAGTAAGTGTTTCTTTTTAAAAAAATAAATAAATTCTAGATACAAGTTCATCATCATATATACAATTTATAAATAAAATATTCTTTCCCATTCTGTGGCGTGTCACTTTTTAAATGATCTTTTCATGCACACGATTTTTTTTATCTTGATGAAGTCCAAGTTATATATATATTCTTTTCTTTTGTTGTGCTTTCGATGTCATATCCAAGAATCCTTTGCCAAATCCAAGGTCAGAAAGACTTACCTCTATGTTTTCTTTATAAGAGTTTTATAGTTTTAGCTCTTATATTTAGATCTTTGATCCATTTGTGTTAATTTTTGTATACAGTATAAGGAAAGCGTTCAACTGCCTACTTTTGCGTGTGACTATCTATTGTTCTAGCACCAATTATTGAAAAGACTATCATATGGTCTCGGCACACATTTTGAACATCTGTTGACCATAGAACTATGGGCTTCTTTCTGGACTTTCAGTTATATTCCATTGATCTAAATGACTATCCTTGTGCCAGTGACCACACTGTCATTATTACTGTTGCTTTGCAGTAGGTTTTGAAATTGGAAAGTGTATGTCCTCCTACTTTATTGTTATTTTCCAAGATTATTTTGGTTCTGCAAAAGATTTTTTGGGTCTCTTACAATTCTACATGAATTTTAGAGTAAGCTTGTCAATTTCTATAATGTCAGCTGGGATTCTGGTGAAGATTGCATTGAATTTGTATATCATTTTGAGGAATATTGTCATCTTAACAATGCTAAGTCTCCTGATCTATGAACATGTTTAACCAATTATTTAGATAGTCTTTAATTTTTTCACAATGTTGTATAGTTTTCAGAGTGTAAGTTTTATACCCCTTTTGTTAAATATATTCCTACATATTCTATTTTTTATGCCATTATAAATAGAATTTTTTAATTTTATTTTTGAATTATAGGTTGAAAATATTTAGAAATAACATTGATTTTTGTGTATTGGTCTTATATTTAGAAATCTTACTAAACTTGTTTATTTGTTCTAATAGTTTTTTGTGGATTCCTTATGATTTTCTATATACAAGAACATATCAACTGTGAATAGTGATAGTTTTCTTCCTTTCCAGACTGAATGACATTTATTTCCTTTTCTTCCTTAATTGTCCTGTATAAAACTTTCAATGCAATATTGAATAGAAGCAACAAGAGAGGATGTTCTTATGTTGGTCCTGACATTAGGAGAAAAACATCCAGTCTTTCAACCCATGATGTTAGCTATGGCTTTTTCATAGATACTCTTTGTCATGTTGAGGAAGTTCTCTTCTTTTCCTAGTTTATTGAATGTTTTTATCAAGAAACAGTGTTGGATTTTGTCAAATGTCATTTTTTTTAACAACTGGTAATCAATTTATTAAAACAGTTGACTTAAGCATCTGCAGTAATGACTTCAACCTCAACTCCTGGATCAATACTGATAGAAGTAATCTGCTTAACAATCTCAGAAGGACTATGCAATTCAATGAGTTTCTTGTGGAGTCTGTGGATTTTGTCAAATGTTCTTCTGCATCTGTTGAGAAAATCTTGTATTTTTCTTTTTATTCTATTGATATTATGTATTACATTAGTAGATTTTTTGGTATTGAATCAACCTTGCATTCCTGGGGAAAATCTTGTTTAACAGTTTTGTTTCTTTGAACACTTTAAATATATTATCTCACTGTCCTTTGGTCTTCATTGTTTCTGCTGAAACATTGGCTGTTAATGTTTATTGAGCTTCCCTAGGAAGTGATGCAATGTTTTTGTTTAGTTGGTTTCAAGATTTTCTTCTTATCTTTGACTCTCAGTATTTGCACTTGATATGTCTATGTGTGGGTCTCTGTGTTTATACTACTTTGAACCTATTAAGCTTCTGTGTATGTACATTACTGTTTTTCAATAAATTTAGAAAGTTTTCAGCCATTACTTCTTCTAATAATTTTTCTGTTCCTTTGTCTTCTGATATTCCCGTTTGTGTGTGTTGGTGTGCTTAACACATACATTTCTTGGAACTGTCTTCATTTTTCTTCATTCTTTTTTCTCTCCATTTTTCAGCTTGCATGGTCTTTATCAACCTATCTTTAAGATCAATTATTCTTTTATTCTGCCAGTTCAAATGTAGTGCTGAGCCTTTCTAGTGAGCTCCATAATTTTTATTTTTTAAATAATTTCTATTTTTTATTGATATTCTCTATTTGATGCAATATTGTAATCATACCTTTCTTTAATTTTTAATCATGGTACCTTTTAGCTCTGTGAACATGTTTCTAATGGCTATGTCAATGTCTTTTTCACATAAAACATGCCATTTTAGACAATAAATTGTAGCAATTCTGGGTCCTGCCACTCCCCAGGGCTTGTTATTGTTATTTGCTTGCTTATTTGTTGGTTTTAAAACACAATAATATTTGTGTTTTATTAGGTAGTGATACTTTTATAACAAAACGACATTTGTGTTTTTTTGAAAAACAATATGGTTTCTAACAAAAACACATTCACTATGTCATTAAAAACCTCCTTGTACCAGCATCATCACAAAGACATTTAAATTTGTTGTTCCTGACAGTCTTTTACATTATTAAAAACTAAATTGAGAAAATAGCTTTTTAAAAAATGATTATTTGAAGATGGTTTACACATAAATAGGCTTCCTCCTTAAATTATAGAACTGTTTAAACAAATATAGATTAGGCTCCATATG
This sequence comes from Cheirogaleus medius, assembly GCA_008086735.1. NCBI lineage: Eukaryota > Metazoa > Chordata > Mammalia > Primates > Cheirogaleidae > Cheirogaleus > Cheirogaleus medius. The sequence goes on from VBSM01002608.1 coordinate 128,546,366, forward strand.
CCCTATTGTCTTAAACATTATATTCATTTCTCCTAGAAATTTCATAGTCCTGGATATGTCTACTCTATGTGAAATCAAGTCTCTTATGCACAATGGGTGAAAAGCTATCCACTGTGTGATCCAACAAAGTTTAGCTATAAATTGGACATCCGAAATACTCTCCCACCGCCATTAAATTTTAGACATAACATTTATTTTTAATGTTCATTAGTTTTATTTTATTGTTCCTGTGGCTTTTTTTTCCTTACTTTTTAAAAATTTTTTCCAGCATATTATGGCGGTACAAATGTTAAGGCTACGTACATTTCCCTTGCCCTCCTCCCCACTCGAGTCAGAGCTTCAAGCGTGTCCAGCCCCCAGTTGGTGCACACCACACTCATTATGTATGTATATACACATTCCCTCCCACCCCCATCTTCCCGACGCCCAATAGATATTATTCCTATATGTCCACTTATGTGTTGATCAGTTAATACCAATTTGCTGGTGAGTACATGTGGTGCTTATTTTTCCATTCTTGGGATACTTCACTTAATAGAATGGGTTCCAGCTCTATCCAGAAATATACAAGAGATGCTATATCACCTTTGTTTCGTATAGCTGAATAGTACTCCATAGTATACATATACCACATTTTATTAATACACTCATG
>VBSM01002608.1:128547117-128587432 GCA_008086735.1 Cheirogaleus medius
CCTGAGTTCTAAATAGATTCTAGTTATCAGCCCCTTATCGGATATGTAGCTTGCGAAAATTTTCTCCCATTCCATGAGTTGTCTGTTTGCTCTCTTGACAGTTTCTTTGGCTGTGCAGAAGCTTTTTAGTTTGATCAGGTCCCATTTATTTATTTTTATTGTTGATGTGATCGCCTTTGGGGTCTTCTTCATAAATTCTTTACCTAGGCCAATTTCTAGAAGAGTATTCCCAATGTTTTCCTCTAGAATTCTAATAGTTTCACACCTAAGGTTCAAGTCTGTTACCTAGTGTGAGTTGATTTTTGTGAGAGGTGAAAGGTGTGGGTCCTGTTTCAGTCTTCTACATGTGGCTATCCTGTTCTTGTGCCATTACCAAACTGTTTTAATTACTATAGCCTTGTAGTATAGTTTGAAGTCTGGTAAATTGATACCTCCCATTTTGTTTTTATTGCCTAAGATTGCTTTTGCTATACGGGGTCTTCTGCTTCCATACAAAGCATAAAATTATTTTTTCTATATCCGTGAAAAATGATGATGGTATTTTAATAGGGATTGCACTGACTCTGTACGTCACTAAAAATAATACATGCCATATACGACAAACCCACAGCCAACATTATACTGAATGGGGAAAAATTGAAAGCATTCCCTCTTAGAACTGTAACAAGGCAATGTTGCCCACTATCTCCAGTTCTATTCAACATAGTGCTGGAAGTCCTTGCTACAGCAATCAGACAAGAGAGCGGAATTAAGGGTGCCCAAATGGGAGCAGAAGAGATCAAACTCTCACTCTTTGCTGATGACATGATATTATACCTAGAAAATCCCAGGGATTCAACCAATAGACTCCTTGAATTGATAAATGAATTTAGTAAAGTCTCAGGATACAAAATCAATACACACAAATCAGAGGCATTCATATACGCCAACAACAGTCAAAGTGAGAACCAAATCAAAGACTCAATTCCCTTCAAAACAGCAACAAAGAAAATAAAGTACCTAGGAATATATTTAACTAAGGATGTAAAAGACCTCTACAGGGAGAACTATGAAACACTGAAGAAGGAAATAGCAGAGAATATAAACAGATGGAAGAGCATACCATGCTCATGGGTTGGCTTATTTTTTTGTGACTGATTGGATTATTTTAAAATGGTCTATTCCCCTCCAGCTAGTGTTCATTCTGTGACCTTTACTCCTCAGGCATGAATAGCTTTGGGCTTGCCCACAGTCACCCAGGGATAACAGGGGCATTGATAGGACTCTCTTTCCTTCCCTGACCACACCCGGTTGTTAAATTCCACTAATTGTAAGATAATTATTACTTTCAATAATGCCCTGGGATACAAATTTCTCTGCAAACTAATCTGTTCAAATTCTGGCTCTTTGGAAGGATTAATTTCTGATATTACTATTTGATTTTTATTCTGATCCTTGGGTGGCTCTTCCCAGTTATAATATTCCCTGGCTCTCTTCTAAAAATTAGTTGGTCTTCAGTTTAGCCTGTAACTTTAATCTCCTCTTAAAAATCTTTCATCACAATCTCCACTTTTCATAAGAATACCATTAGACTTGAATGTCTTCACTCTAGCTCGCAAAAGAAAAGATAGTTTCTTGGGAACAGATTTAGATTTTAATTATAAATCAACAGTTTATAATTGTATACATTTATCAGGTACAAAGTGATATTATGATTTATGAATACAATGTGGAATAATTTTTAAAAGGTAGTTAACATATACATCACTTCAAATACTTAATTTTTTTGTGGTGAGAACCTTTGAAAATTACTCTGTTAGTAATTTTGAGATGTAAAATAATACTCTATTGTTAACAATAGTCACCATCCTGTGCAATGTATCCCAAAAAACACCCCTATATTCCTCCTGTCTAACTGAGATTTTATACCATTTGACCATCATCTCATTCCTGTAAGCCCCCAGCCTCTGTAACCACCATTCTACTTTGCTTCCATAAATTCGGCTTTTTTGCATTCCACATATAAGTGAAAATATGTGGTATTTGTCTTTCTGTGCTTAGTTTATTTAGCTTACCATAATGCTCTTAAATTCCATCCACATGTCACAAATGACAGAATTTCCTTCCTTTTTAAGGCTGAATAGTATCCCATTGTTTATGTATACCACATTGTCTTTATCCAGTCAGCTGTTGATGGACTCTTAGGTTGGTTCCATAGCTTGGCTATTGTGAATAGTGCTGCAATAAACATGGGGGTACAGATATCTCTTTGACAAAATAATTTCAACTCTGTCAACTATATATCCAAAAGTGGGATTACAGGATTATATGATAATTCTATTAGTATTTAGAGAAACTTCCATATAGTTTTCTATAATGGCTACATGAATTTACATTCCCACCAACACTGTACAAGGGTTCCCTTTTATGTACATCCTTACCAACACTTATCTTTCGTCTTTTTGATAATAGTCATTCTAACAGGTATGAGATGATATCTCATTGTGGTTTTATTATATATTTTACTAATTATTAGCAATATTTATTGTTTTCATATATATGTTGGCCATTTGTATATCTTCTTTTGAGAAAGGTCTATTAAGTTCCCAGGCCCATTAATTTTTTTTTTCTTGCTGTTGGGTTGTTTAAGCTTCTTATATATTTTGGATATTAGCCCCTTATTAAATATGTGACTTGCAAATATTTTCTCCCAATCTGGAGGTTATCTCTGCACACTGTTACTTGTTTCCTTTTCTATGAAGAAGCTTTTTAGTTGGATGTCATCCTATTTGTCTGTTTTTGCTTTTGTTGCCTGCACTTTTGGGGTCAAATCTCAAAAAATTGAAGCCTAGACAAGTGTTGTGTAGTTTTTCTCCTATGTTTTTGGCTGGCAGTTTTACCAACTCTGGTCTTACATTTAAGTCTTTAACCCATTTCAAGTTGATTTATTTATATGGTGTGAGATAAGGGTCCAATTTTATTCTTTAGCATGTGGATATCTAATATTATGAACACAATTTATTTAAGAGACTATTCTTTTCCCATTGTATATTCTTAGCACCTTTGTCAAAAACCAATTGTATATGTGTGGGTTCATTTCTAGCCTCTCTTTCTGTTCCTTTGGTTGATGTATCTGTTTTTTTTGCCAGTAACATGCTGTTTTAATTGCTATAGTTTTGTAATAAGGTTTGAAATTGGGTAGTGCAATACCTCCAGCTTTGTTCTTTTTGCTCATGATTGCCTTGGCCTTTCAGGAAATATGTGATTCCATATAAATTTTAGGGTTGTTTTTGCATTTTTTAGTGAAAAATGACATTGGAATTTTGATAGGGATTTCATTGAATCTGTAAATCACTTTGAGTGGTATGGACATTTTAACAATATAATTCTTCCAATATATGAATATGAATAACTTTCCATTTATTTGTGTCTTCTTAAATTTCTTTCATCAATGTTTAAAAGTTTTCAGTGTATAAGTCTTTCACCTCTTTGGTTAAATTTGTTCCTAAGTGTTTTCTTTTTTGTAGCTATTATAAATGGAATTGCTCTTTTGATTACTTGTTTGGGTAGTTCATTGTTAGTATGCAGAAACTCTACTGGTTTTTGTGGGTTGATTTTGTTTCTTGAAAATTTACTGTATTTGTTTATTAACTCTAATCATTTTTGGTGGTGTCTTTAGGGTTTTTATATATAAGATCATGCCATCAGCAAACAGTGACAATATCACTTCTTTCTTTCCTATTTGGATGCCCTTTATTTCATTCTCCTGCCTATTGCTCTGGCAAAGACTTCCAATACTATGATAAATAAAAGTGGGAAAACTGGGCATACTTGTCTGTTCCAGCTCTTAGAGAAAAGGTTTTCAAGCTGTGAGCTTCTCATATATGGCCTTCACTGCGTTCAGGTACATTCCTTCTATACCTGATTTGGTTAATCATAAAAAAAATGTATCACAGGTTTGTTTCCAAGTGTTGGGGTTTTTAAAAGGATGTCTTATTCTGGAGATAGTTGCTAGTTGAACTTTCTGTAGTGGGGAGCCTGAGACTTACTATTAAATATTTCTTCCTCTTGCTAATGTCACTCCCCAGGAGCTATCTGTTTTATGGCCTTTTTGTCTTCCCTGGCAAAATTTTTGAACCTGGGCTCTGGAGCTTAGGATGGGGACAATGGCAAGCTTCTTTCTGAGTGATGCCTCCACTTTAGCAGCCAAGACTGCATGGAGAAGGTAGGTGGTGGAAACCTAGCGTCCTCTCAGCTTTCCTCTCCTGGTGTGGAACCATGGCCTCACAAGCTGGGTCAAGAGAGATCAGTATCTATGTTCCCAGCACACTGTGCCAAGTGTGGATGCTCCTTTCCACAAGTGAGGCCTTGCTACAGAAAGGAAATACCTACCACTCAATCGTACTTGCCCAGGACTTAGCTTCAATAACAGGAAACTGAGCATAGGATGAGAAATCCTGACATTCTGTCGCACCTTGTAAGAAAGTCCTTCCTCTGGGTACTGGGGTAAAGAGAGCTCTGTTTTCTTAGTGGCACAGGTCTGGAATGGAGTCTATACCTCTCTGAGCTGGAGTAGAGGAAACACAAAATGGTCTTTTTTCAAATACCACAAATTCTCATTTTCTTAACAAATTTTCATTGAATAGATGGTTCTTCACTTGCTGTTCACCCATCAGACAATTTCCAGAGACTTTTTTTTTTTACAGTTTTTATAGATTTCACTGAGGAGCAGGCCAGTATAATTCATTGTCCTGTCATGCTGGAAGTTGATCTCCTAGCCTATGTTAATATTTTTATCTTAGAGTTTCCTAGCTATTTCAGAGTTTGAGTTGCAGAACATTTAGAAAGCAAATAAATCTTAACACTGGATGTAGATACATAGTCAGTCGAGTGAGTTGACCTGATTGATAATCAGTCAATTAAATAAAACTAGTTTCATTGAATTTGCCCCTATAAAAAAATCACATTTTCTGAACTAGTCAGTTATCTTGTGACATATTTCATAGCATATTTCCGTAATACCTCATTTACCTAGTAACTATTCACCACATAAGTTCTCCTCTTCTGACTGCAATTGCAAAATACAAAATAATCAAAACTGGTCTCAAGCAGTCAAAAAAGATGCCCTAAAATTGGCGTATTAAATTTTATGCCATTTTTCATAGACAATATGTCAGATGCTCAATGTTATTTTAGAAAAAGTTTTTCCAAATGTGGTTTTCCAGTCCGGAAGGTGAGAGACACATTAAAGGGGGTTAGGGGTACAGGGAAAGGCACACTGACAGAAGTGATGAATTAGAGTGGATGAAAAAATTATAAGGAGCAAATATAGAAACCAAACAGACTGCCATCTATACATTGAACTTTCCTGAGTACATTCCAGATTAAGGAATATTTAGTATACTCTAAGAAAATGAGGACACTTTAGAAATATTTCCATCAAAAATAGTTGAAATAAGACATGTTAATATTTGAAGGGGAGCTTTAGTTGAGTGGAAAAGTAGAAATAGAAGTTCATTTTTTCCATAATATCCGTGACATGAGGATTGTCTGTGTATGATGGAACACCCATGGTGGGCTTGTTTTGGAACAGACCATTTTGTCTGCTGGAAAGATACTAGATGAATATTTGTGGAATGAGTGAATTAATGAATTAACCAATTAATTATTTTTAGCAACTATCAAGCTATTTAGATATCTGGAGTCTAAAAAAATTGACTTGATGGTAGACTTTGATATTCTCAAGGAGTATAGCATATGGAGATTGCACATACTGTGGACATGTGTAGGTCATAAATCTCAGCCATTACCAATAGTGTCATTCCAAGTTTTAATGCTTCCAAAAGTTTTTGGCTAAGTGCCTTCATGTTTTTTTCTTCCTGACTTCTTTAACATCTATTGTCAGCACTAACATTTAGATTTGTTTTTGAGGACTTTTCTTTCTTTTGTTTTTTCCTTCATACCAAGGCTTATCATACACTGTAACAAAAAGAGAACAACTGAGCTATGGAGCAGCTGGCTAATCCCAGCCTCTGAGGATGCGGCCAGTTCTCATACAAATCTCATTTGGGCTTGACTTTGTTGAGCAAGGAGGTGGAGTGCACCTGAGTTCAGACATCAGGGATATAAAAATATAAAGGTAGTAAGACAGCATTCAAAGAGAGAAGACAAGAGCAGAGAACAAACCAATGGTCCAAACAGAGAGGCAGAGAGGCAGGTCTGCAGCCAGAAACAGGCAGGAAGTGAGGGAGACTGCAGAGAGGGCTGAAATGAGAAGGAACCTGAAGGGCTTTCCTGCAGAAAGACAGTAGGAGCCAAACCCTATTTCATGTGCCTATGGCTGTATCCAAGCTGATCTAACATTTACGAGGCTAGGCCAAGAATAAATGCGGATGCCCACACATGATATTCTAATATTTGAAACTTATCAATCAATCTAACAAACTGTTAAACAACACAAGTTCTAATTTTCTACCTTGAAAAACATATCTTCACAATGATCCAAAAGCCTAAGTCTGAATTTAGAATTGTCAGATTCCTGGGAGCTCCACATGCAGCAATGGTTTAGAGAAGGCCAGCCGCAGCTCTTGGCCCTGACCTCCCACTTCTGTGTCTCTCTCACCCCTGCTCCACCTCTGCACTATGAGGAGCCCCGTGCATGTGTGATGGCCCCTCAGTGCACACAGCTAAGCTCCACCCACACCCCACACCAACTGCGCCCTTTGCCTTGCTCCAGCTGGTTGGTTCACTTGGAGCCATCGTGGACTCTTTGCGATCCTGGTACCTGGAGTGGGCTCTGAAAGAGAAGATTGTTTCCTTGGACTCACAAACCTTCCCCTTGAGGGGAGAAGCACGAAGCATGAGCTTAGAGAGCTAGATCAAGACCCTCTAAAGTGCAGGGCAAGGCAAGGGTCTTCTCTCCCATAGCTCAGGAAAGTACTGGCTGTAGCTGCTAATCCAGGTCATACAGGAGTCTATAATTCTTCATATACTCATAACCTAATGCTGACTTAGGTTAGACTCTTCCACTCTGCCCAAATTGAAAAAGAGAGCAAGAGTAAGGTAATTTTAACAAAATAGTAAATATTTCTTTCTTCACTCCTGAAACTTGCTCCTGGGAGAATTATTGGATTCATATAAAATTTTAATTCCTTTTGATTTCCTAAGCATCAGTTTATCAAACATCACTTGCCAGGTATTTTATTTTATCATTTTATTTTATTTTAATGAACTGCAACAACTATAGAATGATTTTTTTTTATAGAAAGTTCTTTGAAGGCAAGAATTCTCTTATTCACTGTGTTTTCTTTCCCTTATCTCATTGCTCAGGGCTTTGCACAGTAGATGTTCAGTAAACATTTGTTGAATATTCTAGCAGCTATGAACCAGAGATCAACAGTTTCTAAAAAGCACAACAAAAAGTAAGCAAGGATACCCTTATATATTTCCCTGTTTTTGTGGCAAGAGAGTAGCTACCTGGAATAAACTGAAAAAAAAATATTTATTTCCTATGAATTTCATATTTTTGGACGGAGGCATGCTTGGTGCATCAAGAGTAGTTTGTAATGGATAGCAGAGTGAAGAGTGCTGGTCTTCACAAATGTAAAGGCATGTACTGTAAAGACATGTACATTGAGGAGCCATTCCATGCTTAGCATATTCATCCACAGCCACCAAACAAGGGACAAGCAGATCGAGCTGTCAGGTAGCCTGGGCCTCTGCTATATAGAGAAGAAAGAAGGAAAGAGGTTCATTCTCCCTAGGACAAACAGGAAAATATTATATCATTTTGAATGTCAGCTGTTTTGCAGCTTAAGCATTGAATATTTTCTATTTGTCCAGCAGAACAGGAGTTGTGTTTTATACCATAAGCATGTTGTTATTTAGGAAAAAAAGCCAGTGTAGACTCCACTTTGTGAAAGCTGGTTTATGAAGGAAATCGCATCTCAAATTTGAACGTTAAATAAAATTTAATGAGGTAGTGGGGGGATGAAGGAGTAATCCAAGTGGAGTAAATGTATGATGCAAGAATGAGTTTTGAGTAAGCATTTTAACCGGTGGGGGGTGGGGCAGGGAGGTAATAGACTAATCTACCTACAGTGTTGTAGGAAGTATACATGGATGGAAGGGATGGGAGTCATATTATGGATGGCCTTGAACTCAATGTTCAAACTTAATATGATGTCTCATTCTAACACCCTAACAGATAGGAAAACCTATTTTCATCTAATGATTAAACACTGGCATAGTTTTTATGTCCTAAGCTTTTGACAAATACTAACTCATTTATGCCTCATAATACCGTATAAGGACTTTCACCATCTCCATATTGCTAATTCAGAAACTGAAATACAGAGAGACAAGGAATTGGCCTTGCACATCACACTGTGCTGCCTTGCAAGCCAGAAAGTGCACATGGTCTTCACATTTTCTTTTGCTTTATGGCTGGTACCTGAAAGCCTCCCACTTGTAGCTCAACTCTTTTAGTTTGAAAGTGACTCCTCTTGGGGTTGCATGTTCCCCCAGGTAAGGAAGTAGCACTCTAAAGTCTTAAGTATCATGGATAATGGAGGAGGCAGTGCAGGGGTACTCTGAAAGGGTGATGGGGACAGCTGCCGTCAAGGAGAGGAGGAGGTGAATGGGCAGATTGAGAGTGGCCCCAGGTAACTCAGCTCACCTCATAGCTGTGCTGGGAGCTGATCTGGGCCTAGGAAATCAGACATGACTGTAGACCTTCAAACACAGGCGGGACCTAATGAAAGTGACAGTTTAAGGAAAGCAGCCAATGTATGCATTGCATGAAGAGACAAGGCTTTGGGAATGGTAGCCTTGAATTAGTCAAGAGCAAGGTAGCATTTTGAGTAAGAATCAGGCAAAGGGGATTGAAAACCAGGGAAAGTGATTTATTCCCTAATATAGGAGTTGATCTAACTTGAACTGAGTTTACACCAATACTAAAACAATACTGAATTGATAAGCCTTGAACCAAGGTGTGCATTGATGTCCCTTGCATGGACTTTCTGTTCTGATTCTGCTGTGTTCACAAGCATGCACGTGGATAGCATCACCCCTCCACACCACTCCACAGTTCTCTCCCAGGCTGAGGGTGAGGGTAACGGCACTCTGTAAACAGGTGGTAGTTACTTCAAACTTACTGAAGAACTTCCTTAACTAGTTTAGAGCAACACTTGACTCAATTACATTATTTGAAAACATTTATTAAATTCATGGGATTATTTAAATTGCTCCCATTTATTTGGAAAAGCCCGGTGGGGAGGAATTCCTGGTTATTTTCAAGTAGTCCTCAATATTTTCCTTTGTTTTCCTTCTCTTTGCCCTGATGTCCACCAAAATTCTCTTTTTACAGATCTTAAATAGTGAAAATCTGAAAGGCAGGTCTTAGGTACTGTCTTTCCAAACAATTCAGCAGCCCCAAATACAGGGAAACATTGGCTTTTACATTTCCAAAGTAAATTCTAGATCTTAGATAGTGCTCCTGACATATGTCCATGTATAAGATTTTTTTTTTTTAAATCAGGGATAAACTTGTTATTCTGTGTAGTTTTCCTGTTTGATTTCTTAGCTGAAAATCCTATTCTAAAATGGACTTTTGAATGTTCAGTTTCTCTACTGTTTGTCACAGGGAACATCCATACTGCAAAAGGGCCATGTGCCTCCTCAAGCATACCCCAATGTAACGATTACAGAAATCTCTCCTTTCATAAAACTGTGAACTTCCCTTAACCTGGATAAAAAATCACTTCTCTAGAAGAAAGGTTGTGCATCATTTTCTGCCCACTCACTCTCCCCAGACTTGGCCAGTAATGTCACCTTGCACTGAGAAATGGAAGCAGAACAGCCCCATAGAATCTTCACTTCTTGAGCACGAGCTACATGCCTGAGGTGTGTGGATGGAGTAGCCTGCTAAGTTTCTTTCTACAGCATTGAATGCTTATTAACAAAAATGGCTAGTTGTCTGTGGATCATGTTTCCCCAGGAATTCTGCGGAGGGAGACCAAACTAATTGCCAGGGGCACCGTTCCCCAGATGGTTATATGCACAAACTGTTTTGCTGGAATCTCATTTTTAAATTAGTTGAAAATCAGTTGGCTAACCATTTCCTCAGGACTGAAAGTTACCGGAAATCTGGTTGAAAAGAAATTTCCATTTTGAAGTTGCGAGGGTACATATCCTGAATAGAGTTAATTGCCTTCCTTGTTCACATTTGGAATAAATACAAAACAATGTCTAAAATTTCCGGAAGTCATTCAACTGATGGCAAAGCTCTCTCCTGAATCAGGGCAGATTTGTCATGTTTGGCACACCAAATTATTCCTGTTATGAGTCACAGTTGTTAAAACTACCATGAACACCAGTTCTGCTGGATGAAACCAAAAATTTTCCCCTAACAGATACCTTATTTCTCATGTAGAATTAATTATACCTTCAATGACACAAATGTCTTTATACTTTTTTAAAGTTCTCATCTAGAATACCTGTTCTGGGGACAAGGTTTTGGAAGACTCTTTATCTAGTTTAAATATTTGGTTGGTATAGCTTAGATCTGCTTTGCAGCTGAACTTCTAGAATGACATCCACAAAAATATGCACTATTCCCTCCATGGGACCCCTAGCATTTGAAACTCAATTCCCTAGAACAATACTAATCTAAGAGGTGTTAGATCTGATGTCATGAACTGGGGTCCCACATCACAGCTCCACAGCCCCCTTTCCTCTGGAGCTGGGCAAAGCCTTTAACGTGCTCATGTGCACTACGGCTCTCCAAGAGAGAAAGGCTTTGACTGGTTTGTTTGACTCCAGACTTTGGAGTCCTTTTATAGTGAGAAATTTTGAAGGACCACTATCCCATGGAACATACTTTGGTGAATGTTGACTTTCTTTGAATTTTTTTTACTTTACAAGAGGAAAAGTAGTGCATGAGAATGGAATCAGAGGAAGACTTGCAGGATGTCAGGGAAATGCACCAGAAAGGGATAGAGAAGGGCTTGGCCAACTAACATCAAATGTTTCATGTTTTTGCCCTAAGTCAGTTCTACAATTAGGCCCAAAGAGCTATCCACAAAGGCTACTTCTTATCATCAGCACTCATGCAAACAAGAACCATGGATATTCTTCACAGAGGCTCTCTTCAATTTGTAGTAGAGCAAGCCATGGGATGTGGGCCAGATTCCATTTCTCTGCACTCATAAGCTATTTTCCCTAAGGCCTGCAAGAGCAGTCCATGAATAGCTGGGAGCCAAATCTGGCCCATTTACAATATTATTACATTGTCCACCATAATGACAGTAATAACCCTGAAATGAGTGTGCATAGAGCTGGGCCCTGCACACAACCTAGAAGGAGGCACACCTCTTGCTTGTGCTTAGTGAATACCAAAGAGGATTTCCATTCCCCATCCAAGGACAATCACTGTTAAAAAAGTAGGTGATCACTTCCTTTCTGACATTCTGGCCCCCGGCCATGAATATGGAGAGCTGTTATCCTCCGAGGCTACCCATTTCATTCCCCGGAAGCCTTTAATGCTTACAGTAAGTATACTACCTTATAACCCATGCAACCTTAAATAATGTTGGCTGTCCATTCCATAAAGTATTCCTCAAAAAAGGTCAGATTCAATACCTAATATTGACGTAAGAGCTTCAGCTAATTCCACTGAATATAGAAATCCATCCACAGATTTCTTTTTCCACATGTAGAGAGATTTGCATTCACTCATCTAAACTCTTCTGGCATCTGGCAGTCACGCCTCAACAGCAATTTCCTTCTTTTTGTTAAACCTCTCTCTCTCTTTTTTTTTTTAAGAATTGGCAAGCAGACTTGTATTGATCATCTTCATTTTGTAAGAAGGATTTAGGATGGCTTTGAAGAAATAAAACCTGTATAAAATGATATCTAGTAAAAAATGTTTGGAGAGAATAAAAGTAAAAGGATGGAAAGGAAGGAATAGGACAGAAACATATATAACACAATGAGAGAAAGAACAATTCGCTTCAGAGCAGGGGAAGCTAATATTAAGTGGATTCTATTCTTTGATATGATAGCTTTTAAAACAATTATATGATGTAATAAGAGATATAAAGCAGTTATGAACAAATTAATTGGCCCTATTTGAATTTTATAGGCAGGATCACCAAGCCAAGTATCTCCTATTGCTGTATTCCTAGCAACACCATTCTACAATAGTGGTGATCTTTTATCTAATCACTAAGTCAAGCCAGAAAGGAGTTCAGCTGTTTCAGGAAAGGTTAGCCAAGCCATTGAACTCTTCTTCTGTTTTTATTGTTGTTGATATTCAGTTGCAGAATTAAAGATGTGACTGAAAAGGGATGTAAAGATATCAAATCAGTCCTGTAGACATTTCCTCATGTCCAACTTTGTTTCAGAATGTCATGCTTGTTCTGAAATGCTCTACATAGTAGAGGCAAAAATCAGGAATTGAGATATTTGCAAAGTGCCTGTTTTCAAACACATGGGGCATGAAAAGTCCTGAATTCTTGGAAACTTCTCACCCATTCAGGCCCATTAGAAGGATATACACAGCAGGTCCCAGATTTAGGGCACCATGCCAAAAGCCTAGAGTTTAAGGTCATCTAAAAATTACTAGTGGTTCTAAAACTGAGATCATTTTACAAGCTTAAACACGTCTGATGTTCTTTCCTAACCTTTTCTGGATGCTTCAGCAATGCTGGCTGTCAATAATTTACCCTGGCTGATTGAGTTCATACCAGTCTGCTTTGTGAAGGAAGGACATTTGGGTTACAAATGAGAGATAGACTGAGTCATACTGCAGAGGGACTTTGCAAGATGCAAATTTTTTCTTCATTCATTTCCTTGCTGATCCACAGCATTATTTCAGCTGGGAACTGCAGTATGTGACTGGGTAGCCAATGGAAATCTGCTCTCTGGACTTCATGGTGGTACATTTTCCTGAGGTCTGGCCTGATAATAGGAGTGTCACACTATGTAACAACGTGACACACCCAAAGTGAAGGAGAAACATCGAATGTGATGTGGAGCCTCCATCAGCACCAAACCTTTTATTTTTTCATCAATGTCCCAAAAAGAAAAAAAGAAAAAGGAAAGGCTGAACAAACACAAATCAAAAGGATTCTTTGAGGACAGATTTTTGTTGTTTTTACCTTTTCCTCTAGGAAAAAATAGTATTTACCTCTCAGTATTTTTTTTAATATGGGATGCTGATTTCTCAGTACTTTTGAGGGTCTTATTTGTCCTCCTGGATGCTTTACTAAGTTACTGCTTTCAGTTCCCCTAGAGTTGATCTCATTAATAAAAGAATGACTTTACAAAAAAGAGTTTCTAAAATTATCCTCTCACTCAGAATTGCAAGTGTTGGCTTTTTCAGCCTGCAGATAAATTTCTTAAGCATTAAGCTTACTTTATCAAGCATTACACCTGACATTCTCTCATAAATTTTGCACATATTTTAACTAATTTTAATATTGTGTGGGCTTGGTTTATAATATTCTCATGCAGTTACTAAGATTGAATCTTCTCAGTCATATATTAGTTGTAGGAATGCTGAACCCCTCTCAAAATACCACTCAACTTAAAATAACATCAGCTAAGTTTCCTTTTGCATTTGTTTAATTTTTGGTTATTTATTATCCACTTTGTGTATGTTGGAACAAGCCATGTAGTCATTGTATTTCTTTTATGAGAGCGCAAATACATTTTGACAAGGTTGGTATTGGAAACATTTTTTAAATACCTCATGTGTCACATCATAACTGGCATCATAACCTGGTCAGGTAGATTGATTTCAGAAGGCAGCAGAGTGCATTGCTTACAAGGGTCACAGACATTCAGACTGGGGCAGAACTGTCACAGATATTACTCTGTGAAGACACAAAGAACAATGTGATCGGAGAGACAAGTCTTCAGCTAGCTGTTTTCTAGGGGCCCACCTTTACTTAGCTTTACAACACGGGTCTTAGCCTCAGTACTAAATCTGCATAGACACCTGGCTCACGTGTTATAACTGAATTGGCAAGTCAGTCGCCTCAAACAAATGACCAGTTCAATAAGAAAGCAGGAACGTTAGTGTTGGACTGAATGGACCAACTTCCTCAATCCAAATGGCAAGTCTGTACAGAAAGACAAAAGGCAGAAGTCAAGAAAATTGTACAATACTCTATTTAAAGGATACATAATGGGTCCTATAATGAATTAATATGGTTGAGTTTGGTGGTTATAAGTTAACTGGACTCAAGAGAATTGACGAATAATACCGGTGGATTGGAAAGATTATCTCGCAAAGGGCAAAAAGAGTTCAAAACCTGTGATCCACATGCATGTGACCTTTTTAAAAACAATGTTAATATCACTTCTGAGCACTAAGTGTGTGCCAGGCTTGCTCCTAACAGCTTTACATTAATTATTTTATTTTATTCTCACAACAACATATGAGCTAGACAGGGTCAGGATTAGGGTGAGGTGAGTGTATGAAATGTAAATGTATATAAAATAACTCAATTATCAAGATAAATCACATTTTATTGAAATGTTTTTCAAAATCAGGATTAATACAAAAAATCTATGATGAACAAAATATCAGAATTTTAAATAAAGACAGACTACTGTTAGTTGCTTTATGGCCCTGTATTAGTATGCAATGGAACAGTAATTTCCAACCAGCCCAAGGTTCTGGGGCTGTGGGGCCATTGTGTACCCCACTGAGTGGGCTTATGAATGTTGACAATGGCAAGTGAACAGATTGGACAATGCAGAGCTTTAAATACAGTCATGCTCTTTTGATTGCAGAACTTTTATTAACCTTTTCTTTTTCCACTTGGTTAAAATTATGGGAGGATACTTTATAGTGTGTACGGAGGCACACAGTTTTCTTTTTTTGCTTCAGGCTTGAATACAACTTGGCCCAGCACTGGAGATAGATATTACCATTACCCTTCATTAAAAATGAAGATTCTGAGGTTCCAGAGAGGTTAATAAAGTTGTACAAGCTTGCACATCTAGGAAAAGGCTGAGCCCACTTTAATACTGAAGTAGTTTGACTTCAAAATCTGCCCTCCTAATCTACTCTCTTTAAAATCCCAACACTCAATTAACCAAAAAATACCAGTAGCCAGCACATTTTCTCTCTGGGCACTCTAGTTATTAACAGGGTGTTGTTCCACTACACACTCAACATTTTTCATTTTTAACACAAATCACTTTAGGAAAGAAATTAGACCCTTTATAAATCTTAAGTATCTACCAATATTGCTGTGAGGTAGGTATGAATACTGTGTCTAAATGTATCACCATTAAACATTTAAATAAACAGCATTTCAAAATGGCAGCCATGAATAATCTGCTTAGGAGAATGCAAAAGAGGCATTAGAAAACACTGGCATCTTCTCATCATTTTGCCGTAGAATACACTGCCTTGGACAGTCACAGGTCCCCTTGCCGGATGAAATTTTAGGGATCCAAGCATTAGGTCATCATGTCAAAATAGTACCTTGCATGTTTTAAAGGCTGACAAAAGCACATTATCTGGACATGCATATTACTTTGGCTCTGCCATAAGGCTAATTTTATTTTGCTTCTGTAAGCTGGTTTTTCTTGACCTGGGAAAAATGGCTTTCATTGAACCATGAATTGTTATGTGTATGAGATTTTTAGCTTTGTTTTAGTGAATGAGAAGATTCTGAAGAAAAGATGAGTATGATGTTGATGATGCATATACTGATGATTATGAGGAGGAAGAGGAGGAGGAGTGGTATGTTATAACTCTGAGAAAATTTAAGCATGGTTCATGGTGGTGAGGAAGACCCTCACACCATCAACTCTGGGAACCCCAGCTCTAAGCCTCCCTAAACTACACTGAAAATCACTAAAAGAGAGGAATTTGGCACTTTTCTTTTTAAATTTCTATCTTGCTGCCTGTTTTTAAAACTACAAATGTTTTCTCTCTATAGCTACTTTCATTCATTCATACATTGACTCATTTATTCATTCACACATTCAATAAAATTCTTTAAGACCATGTATATACCAGATCCTGTACTAGGCACATGGTTTCTGCCCTGAGGAAGTTTATAATTCTGCCCTCAGGGAATAGATATCTTGATAAGTATTTGTAATGACAATAATATGTGTATGCATAAAACAAGATGGGGTCACATCACAGTCGAAGCAGAGTCTGTTGGGGATATTAGGGAAAGCTTCCAAGAGGAGTCTACATTTAAGCTCAGGTTTAAAAGACAAAATAGAAGTTTTCCAATGGAGTAATGGTAAAGCCTTCTGGACAAATGCAAAAGCACACAGACCTAAGAGGACATAGCATGTTTCTGGAGTAAGCAGTTCAGTGTCATGGAACCATAAGAAAGATGGACTAGAAATGGTGGCAAAGCTAGACAGAAGCCAGACACTGATAGTTATGTAATGTTGCCATTCATAGGAGTGTAGCTATTTTTCCTGGAGGAAGTAGGCAACAATTGAAGAGTTTTGCCAGCAGAATGATATGACAAAATCCAAATGGTAAAAGAGTACTCATGTTACATAGAGCATACATAAGAAGGATAAATACAAGTGTTGATGATCTAGTTATTTTTTTCCTTTTTTTCTAGAACCTCTATCTTTTCCCTTAAACTAAAGCCATAATTAAAGAATGTGGATTTAGTTGTTTCAAAACTGATACATTTGATACACTTTGACATATTAAAGTAGAGGCTTCCAAATCATGCCTCTGATAATCTTACAAGCATTTGCAATTTTTAGTCTATTTTGCCACATGCAAATCAGCTCAGTGGAATGAAGCTCATTTTGGTGCTTTGACTATATCAAGAAAAAAGTATGATGATGCTGTATAAAGGCCAGTCATGTTTATTTGTGGCCACAGAGAAGGGAATATGTGGTTTGTTCCTACAAATATAAGCATCTTCTCTTTTGTTTATAATCCTGTTAGAATCCTACCTTAGAAAGCATATCCTCTAAATTTTTTTTTTACTTTAAGGTGAAAGCCCTCAATGGGCAGTAAATAACCCTTGATCTTCCTCCAGCCAGCAATTGGTCCTGTTTGCTGACTATCTGAATCTTCTCATAGTATTTCAGTGCAACTCTCTTAGTTTTCAACATACTTATTGTCACAGGTTCAAAGTATGATTTCTCCTGATTTATATGAAGTATAGTAAAGTGAGATGGCACAGCGAAGACAACAATTCATTTCTACTCTGGTAATTATAAAATTTTACTTAAAAGAAAAATCTCTCTTTGCAGAACAATGCTATTTTAGGAATCTGTGCTGGAATAAAATCCTAATGCAAAGGCTGTCCTAAAACGCTGAACCCAGAAGAATTTGGCATAAATAAGACATGGAGTTAGCTGACATGAGATATTACATTTATTCCATTGCTGGCGAGGACAAAACTGGGCTGCTGTTGTCACAGGTGAAAAGTGCTTTTGAAAGTCTGTCTGCTCTGGCGCTTGTTAGATAAGGGGCTGCCTTAGTCTGAATAACCTGAACAAGATTTATACCCATCACTGAAATGGACTTGTGTTTACAGTCCGTCCTTGCTCACCCGGATTAACAGTGCAAGGGCATCAAGCGAAGAAACCTCAAACAACCTTCAGGGTAGTGCTAGGAGGCTGCTTAGAAGAAAACAGAATTTCTGAATCTACTCTTTGACCGGTGGCGGGTGGCAAGCTCTCTCCTGCTCCAAGAAGAGACCCCAACCTGCTGGTTCGCCCTGGGTAGGGGACTTTTGTCAGTCACGGGAATTTTCTAACTAAAAATGTTTAAAATATATTAATAAGCCAGAGTTACGCCATCCTCTCTACAAAGAGTAAGATGCTTTATAAAAAAACAATCATGGAATCAAATCATGCTCCTTAGTGTGAAATTTTTAAATACACCATTGTGCCACAACCACAGTGAAAAAAAAAGCCTTTATGGAAAGTTGGAATTCATACCCGCTGAGTATATGTTTTGACTGCACAGGGATCCTCTCTTGCATGCACTCGCTCGGGGACAATTCAGTTCATGCCTGCGCTCCTAGGGACTGAGAGATTTAACTCCCTTTATGATCTGCGCAGAAATTATCTCTTCTTCCAAACCATCAAATGTAGTGCGTGGGTGCAATGGCTGCCTTCCAGTGAGCTGAAAAGCTCTCATGACTTGGCATACAGTCTTTCCCTGGGCCCTTCAGTAATGGCATTTCACTTAATACAATATGCCCGTAACTGAGTTTTAGTGATTTCAAATGAATTTAGTCTCCTTATCAATATCCTCTATTTGGTAGTGTGTTTGCTCTTCAGTGTGTTGTGCCAATAAATCTAGCACAAGTGCTGCCTCCTTCTCTCTCAATTGTCTGGCCTCTCTCTATGAAAGCAAACACCAGGCAGCAGAAAAGGAAGCTCTCAAAAAACTTGTCTGTATCATAAATGTAAATATCAATAAACTCAGGAGGTTGACAAGGGCATGCTCTAATGGATTTGGCTGTGTTGTTGGCTGTTTTACAAGCAAGATGCTGGAATACTAGGAAGCCCGAGCCGCTTGCTTACAGTCCTAAAAGGACACGTCAAAATTTTAATCCAGAAAAATTATTGGTCTGTTAGAAACAGAACTCAGTGAGTCCCATCATGAGACAAGGCAGCACAGTTCTAGAAGGAAAATAGATATCTCTTGCCAAGGCTGTTCTGTAGATTCTCCATGACCTGTATAAAGACATCAGTTTGCAACTGTGAAAAAAAAAATTCTTTATTTTTTTCACACTGAAAAACCCTAAGGAAACTCTTTCCACTCTATTTTTTTGTTTGTTTTACTTTGCTTTGTTCATATTTTAGTATGCCTTCCTCTCCTTTTTATAAATTAAACTTTTTATTTTGAGATGATTGCAGATTTACATACAGTTGTAAGAAATAATATAGCAAGAATTCATGCACCCTTACTCGGGTTTTCAATGGTAACATCTTAAACTGTAGTACAAGATGGCAACCAGGATTTGATATTGATTCAGTCAAGATACAGATGTTTCCATCAACACAAAGATACCTCATATTGCCCTTTTATAGCTACACCCACTCACCTGCCATCCCCACCTCTCCTTAACCTGAAAACCACTAATCTGTCCATTTCTATAATTTTGCCATTTCAAGAATGTTCTAGATGTATATTCATGGGATTGTGGTTTTTCTCACTTAGCATAATTCTCTGGAGATTCATCCAGGTTGTTGTATGCATCAGTAGTTTGTTCCTTTTCCTTGCTAACTAGGCTTTTGTGGTACGGATATACCACAGTTTGCTTAATCATTCACCTGCTGAAGAATACTAAGTTTGCGTCCAGTTTGGGGTTATTACAAATAAAGCTACTGTGAACATTTGTGTATAGATTTCTACGTGAGCATGTTTTTATTTCTCTGGGATAAATGTCCAAGAGAGTAACTGCTCAGTCATATGGTAGTTTCATGTTCAGTATTTTAAGATACTGCCATATCATTTTTTATTTTTTGCTGTAGCCATACCAGTTTACATTCTTACCAGCAATGTATGATGATGTAATTTCTCCACATCCTCTTCAGCATTTAGTGTTGTCACTATTTTCTTTAGCTACTCTGAGAGGTATATAGAAATATCTCATCATGGTTTAATTTGCATTTCCCCAATGGCTAATGATATTTAATGTTTTTTCATGTGCTAATTGTCTATGCACATATTCTTTTCTCTGTTTTGCCCATTTTCTAATGGTATTTTTTTAATGTTGAGCTTTCTGAGTTCTTTAAATACTCTAGACAGTAGTCCTTTGTCAGATAGGTGGTTTACAAATTTTTCTCCTAGTTTATAGGTTATATTTTCATCCTTTTAACAGGGTCTTCCACAGACGAAAAGTTTTCATTTTTGATGAAGTCTAATTAAACAGTGTTTGCTTATATGGATCATGATTTTGCCATCAAATCAAAAAACTTTTTACTGAGACATAGATCCTGAAGATTTTCTTCTATGCTTTTTTCTAAATTTTACATTTAACTCTGTGACCCATTTTCAATTTTATTTTGTGTATAAGGGTGAGACTTAGGTTGAAGTTTATCTAAAAATGCACTTTCAATTTCTCCAGCATGGGTTATTGAAAAGTCTATCTTGACTCCACTGAGAGCTTTTGCATCTTTGTCAAATAAGTTGAGCGTACTTGTGTGGGTTGATTTCTGTGTTCTCCATTCCAATCCATTGATCTTTGTGTCTATTTCTCTGCCAGTTCTACAAGTCTTGATCACTGCAGCTATATAGTAGGTCTTCAAATCAAATAGAATATGTTTTTCTACTGTATCCTTTTCCAAAATTGTTTTCGTTATTCTAGTTGTGCACCTTCCTTCTGACTTCCATGGTTTCTGATAAGAAATTTTGTCATCCGAATATTTTCTACTCTGTAACCAAGGTGTAATTTCCCTGTTGATATTATCAATATCTATTCTTTGTCTTTACAGAAGTTGCATTGTGATGTGTCTTGGTGTAAATTCCTTTGAGTTTATCTTACATGGGGTTTGCTTAACTTTTTGAACCTTTATGTCTTTTGCCAAATTTGGAAAATCTTCAGTAATTTCTTCATTGGAGTTTTTAAACTCATCCTTTTAATCCTCTCCTTCTGGAATTCTGATGATGCAAATATTAATATTTTGAGATAGTCCTACAGGGCCCTGGGGTTTTGTTCATTTTTTTTTCCAGTCTATTTCCTCTCTATTGTTCACCTTAGGTCATTTGTATTGTTCTATTGTTAACTTCAGTGACTTTTTCCTTTTTTGTCTTCCATTCTGTTGTTGAGTGCATCTATTGAGTTTTTATAATTTCAGTTTTGACTTTTATTACATTTTTTAATTCTAAAATTTCCATCTGGTTCTTCTTTCTATCCTCTACTTATTTGCTAAGACTTTGTGTTTCTTTGCTGTGACTTTTTTTTTCATTGTTTAATGCGCTTGTAATTTCTCATCGAAGCATTTTTATGATGCCACTTTAAAAAAATCTTTGTCAAGTAATTCTAACATGTCTTTCATCTCTGTGCTTGCATCTTTTCATTGTCTTTTTCTTTCAGTTTGATATCTTCTAGGTTCATGGTATGATGAGTAATTTAAATTGAATTATTGACATTTTGGTGGTAATATTATGAGTCTGGATTTTATTTAAACCATCTCTTTTCGCTGACTTCCTCTGGCATTGCTCCAGCAGGAGGGTGGGAGTGCTGCCTCATTACTGCCAGGTTGGGATAGAAATCCAGGCCTTCACTCGCCTTGCTTTCACACCAAGTGTGGACAGTATTCTTCATTACTGCTGGGTGTGGGTAGGAGTTCTGGCTCTCCATTGGCCTTTGCTGGTAACTTCCATTGGCTGGTGAGGGTTGGATGCCTCCCTACTACCTCCCACATGGCTTCCACTGATACGGCGTAGGTGGAGGAATCTCATTACTGCTGGATGAAAGTCATGGCTTTCTGCTATGCCTGCTCTAAAACCTCCCCAGTGAGGAAATAGGCAGTGGTCAGAAGCCTCCTCGCTTCCAGTTAGGTGTGTGGGGTTCTAGGTCATGTGCTCTCCACTGTTACGCTTGTGGGGATGTTTGTTACTGCCAGTGGGGATTAAAGTTCTCACTCCAAGCTTGGCTATTGCTGGCATGCTTGGGGTGGGTCCCATGGTTTATTCAATCTACCTTTTTCTCTAAGAGTATTCCTATGTTTGCTTCCTATATATTGTTCAGGGTTTTAGCTATACTTAGTGGAAACAATAAAGAAAAGTCTGTCTACTTTCCAGAAACTGAAGTCCTCCTACCTGATTCTGCTTTAATCATGTCCTCCCAAGATCTAGACTTAAGCACAGCTTCCCATGATTATGAATTAAAACTTTTTTTCCAGAAGATGTGTAACTCCAACTCATGGTTTTATATGATACCCCCACCTTTCAAAATTGAGTTTTAAACTTTTTTTCTTTCTCTTTCTTGTCACGTAAACAATGTATCAGCCACTCTGGAAAGGGTAACAGTTAAACCACTAAGAGCTACTCACATCTGAGGACTAATCAATTGGCAAGGATCAGTTAATTTCAATCTGTTCAAACTTAAAAACAGTTTGAACTCAAGAATCTGATGGGGAACAGGCCTAGCTAACAAGGTATTTTTAAAAAAATGTATAAATTATAAGATTTAATGAAACCAATAAAATATATTAACTTGAAACTTAAAATACAATAAAAAACAAGTTAATAATATATATGTAAATATTATGCAAGTATTTACATGATTTCATAACTCCTGCTTTTGGAGGTAGAGTGAGGAATAGTCTTAGTTTACTTCAATGTGAAAGGAAAATTATCCAGGAAACTTCACTTTATTAATAAATCCTTTATGTAACACCTTTTCTAGTTAGTGAATGCCTTCATCACTTACAAAACATGCTAAAGAGAGAGCATGTATTTATAGAGATTTGTATAGTAGTTTCTAAAGGAAATGTTCTCTGCTTCTAAGGGGAAAAAACTTGAAATAATTTTAAAGATTAAAAGTTAAAAACAACAACAAAACAATAGTAGCACCCCCCCCCAAAAAAAAAACTATATAGGTCATTCATTCAGGAATCAAAAATAACCTCCATTTTTGGTAGCTCACAAATTCCAGGAAACTTTCAGGAAAAAAAAAAAAAGTTGGATTAAGTGACCCTTTTTTTTTTTTTTTTAGTTTACACATTTAAATATCCAAAGCCTCATCAATTCTCTAATACTTCATTTATATCTTCTGTTTTAATCCATTCTGTTTTGGTACAGGATGGAATATGGGTGATGGGTCATTTCCTAGATGTTTTATACTCTGCCTTTTTCTTTATCTCAGACCTGAGCTAGACTATAATGGAATAAAGCAGGCTTCTTCTTTAAAAGGCAATATGAGCTAAAATGTGATGACTTCACATTTAGTAAATTAGATGTCTCTCTGTTACCCTGAGTTTAAAAATGAATATCCATAAAAAACAAATTTCTCACCCATAGACGCTACTCAATTAAATGACCAGTACTAAATTAAACTTTTTGCCTTTTCAGTTTATTTTGGCTCTTGTGTCATCTGTTAACTCGAAAACACATTTAATTAACTTTTGGTCATACATTTAATGGTTGACACATTATTTCACTGCTATAAAATGCTATGAAATAAATAATTGGTATGGAATTAACTGGACGATTTAAACTACAGAGCTACCAGGTACATTTAATTTAAACTGGGAACATTAAACTTTCAAGAAAACCATTGGTTCTAGTCACTGTATTGAGTTTTGTCTATTTTATTCTATTTTATTTATTTAGTTCCAAATAACCAAGCTTGACTTATAAAAAAATGTATTATGTTTTAACTAAATGAACTTAGTTTGTTGGTTAGACAGAGTCATTTTCCAATATCAGAAGTATATCGAAGCCTTAGTGAAGAAAAGCATCACCATGATGATATTGTCTGATTTTATCTGCTTATAACACTCCATCCATATTTGTCATTTTCTAGAAGTCTGAGCTCCTTCATCACTTGTTCCTTGTAGGGTTAATTTAAAAAGCATGAAATGTCCGGAGGTAAAACTACAACATAAGTATCCACTGCTGTGTACAAAGTAGGTTATTCCTGAATACATCTTTGTGACATACTTATCTTTAGAAGAGAATATGAAAACATAAGTTGAATAAATATAAATAACTAAAGAGGTTTAAACAATGTTCAAGAATACTCTAGTGAGTTTGTAACTACCTAACAAAATATTGGCCAACTAGATTTAAATTTTGAGAACAGAGGGTAACGCTGAGTAAGTATGCTTTTTAAAAAATATATGTTGGTTTGTGATTCTAAGATGGACAAATCTGATTGCAATAAAACTTCCATCAGAAACAAATATGTCAGCTTTCTTTTCATTATTGGATATCAGAGATACTAATTGGTTGTCAGTAGTAATGAATTGAAGATCTTATGTTCAGCAATTTTGACAATGTAGGAGTATATATAGACTTGGAATATTATCCACATATGGATAAGTGGAATATATATCAATCTTAACACACTTAAGTTCAATCTCTTTTACTGACAAAAATAAACAAATCTCAAATTCTGCCATTCGGTAAAACTAATTAGGAAAAGAGCAGATACATGATAAATACACGCCCACACAAACACATACAAATTTATGTGTGTGTGGTTTTATTTTTTTAGGCTGAGCAATTTTCAACTTCAAAGCATAGTTCAAGTCATACCTGAAACACAAATACTGATTCCTCCTCTATATTAGGTGCTTGATAAAAATGTTATACTAAATCAATTCTTATGTTGGCCAGTTATAATGAAGGAAAACAGCACCACCACAATTCTAAAATGACAGTGCTATGGCAAACCAGTTGTAATATGCCTGAGTTACTACAGAAAGCAATAGATTTAGAGTATTATGAAAATATATGCTTTCTTAAGTGCTGTGAATTATACTGAATAATTTTGAACACTCCTTTTACTGAACTAATGAATCAAAGTAGAGCTTACTACATTCTCTATAATCAGCATGTGAAAAAATACATAGAGAAATACAGATTCAGAATACATGCTGTACCATTCTTGGGGATAATAACTGTTAAGCAGTGTTCAGTTTAATGGATAAAAGAATTCCTCAATTTGGCAGTTCAAGACCATTTCTAATTTGGTAAGGGGCCTAAAAACGTGGTTTGGAAGAATTTAGAGACTGGGCTGGGCATGAAGTGCTATTTAAATTGAATTTATAATCTGTTTAGGGTTTGCAAAATTAAGCTAAGTATATAAATTTCCTAGGACTTGATCTTTTGAACAACAGCCTGTTTTCTTATTCTCTTTCCCCCCCCCCGTCTTTCTTAAACCTTGGAAGACATATAGCAGAATATTTTTAACCAGAACTGTCTCTTTCTTGCTTATATTGACAGAGCCACACAATATAGTATATGATCATATAGTAATTGAAAAGTACATGCTAACTGTAGAAAATTTGGAAAATAGCAGCAAAATGGAAGTAAGAGAATAAAAATAGTCTATAAATGTACTATCCCGGCAAACAGATATAAACATTTACCCATACTCCAAAATACAAATGAACAAATATAAGCATACATACACACAACAGGTTTTACAAATATAAGAACAAATAATATATAATTTGTCTCTGATTTATATAAAACATATAGTTTTGCCCATAATATGATACGAACTCATCAGTTTCTAATATTTACATCTATGGTGCCTATTTGGTGAAAATACTATATAATGATGTGCTACTGTGTGTCTCTTAGCAACTCCACTTTAGTAGTTTAAAATCAGCTATGGCAAGATCATTTCACTACAGCA
This sequence comes from Cheirogaleus medius, assembly GCA_008086735.1. Lineage (NCBI taxonomy): Eukaryota > Metazoa > Chordata > Mammalia > Primates > Cheirogaleidae > Cheirogaleus > Cheirogaleus medius. The sequence continues at coordinate 128,572,440 of VBSM01002608.1, forward strand.
ATGCAGCAAACACTACAAACCAGGGTCTGAATTATTGTTTTTGATTGTCAACACTTAAAGCAACAGAGAAAATATTAATAATGGAGGTTTACTTTAAAAATATGTCATGTCTATAGTGATTATATAATGAATGGTGCTAAACATTGATCAAATAATTCTTCCTTCTATGCAAGAAATCAATTATCCTATGTAGCAAAGAATGTGCTCATCTTATTGAGTGACATTCTGACTTTTATCCTTTCTAAATTTTTTGCTATTGTCTTACTCATTCACATTGAATTTAAATATCAGTCAATAAGAGCATGTTGTTAATCAGCACACTATTCCCCATCTCCCACATTCCACACATTCACCATCACTGAGTATTAATAATTCTAAAAATCGTTTCTGCTTGGCAAAATAAAAGTAGAGTATCATTGCTGAGCAATTTTTCATATGCTTATTGGATATTTGAATTTCTTTTATGTGTATGAATTATTTTCTTCAATTGTTGGTGCATATTGTTGGTGTTTTGATGTTAAGGATAGTAACCCTTTCCCAAATATTTGATAAAAATTAATTTATCCCAGTTTCTTCTTTGATGCTTAATATTTATGGCATTTTTGATGCAAAGTTTTAGCTCTTTTGAATGTATGGAAAGCATTTTTCTATCTCACAAGTAGTTAAATATTCAACTGTGTTTTCTTCTCATGTTATACAATAATCATTTTTATGCTGAATTTATCAGTATATCTAGGATTTATTTTAATATATATATATGTTTTCTTAAATATCCTTTTTTTCTAATCCCATTTATTGAATAAGCAATGCTTCCCTTATTATTCTGGGATCCTTTCTTTTTCATTAGGTAAATTCTTATTTTGATTAGAATCAATTTTAGGGATGTTTATTAGATATCATTGATGTATCTACTGATTTTTGCACAGATGAAAACGTTACCTTACAATGTGCTAGGACAAGTCTCAATTCTCTTCTTTTCTGATCTATTCTTGGTGATTTCTGCCTATTTCTTTTCTAGTTATTATATGGAATATTTTTTACTAGCTTGGAAAACAAAGTATCCACTGAGACTCCAAGGAACTATTCTTTAAATATATTAGATTGACATATTAGCAATAGTTAGATTATTCAATTAGGATAATGACACACGAATCTCTTTGTCAAGTTTTGCTCTTCCTTTGTACAACCACCACCACCACAATTATTTATTGAATGCATACTATGTGACAGCCACTAAGCAAAACAGTGATAAAACAGTAACCTCTCATGGGCTTTCGTTATTCTTGGGGAAAAATATTATAATTTTTTAATTATCATATAATATGTTAGGTGCTATAAGGAAAAACAAAAAAAGTGATTGTGGGGAAAGAAATTTTGTTTAAGTATTATTTCTGGACATATATATATACACACATGCATGTATAATATGAACACACACATAGACATATATATATATACACATATACACACATATATACATACAGACACTTTTCTTGGTGGAAAAATTTTCATATTCTCTCTTCCACTTGGTTATTGGTATTGTGGGGTAAAATATTTCTATGCATGTTTATCTTTTATCTGGCCATTTTCTTATCTAATAATAAATTTTCATTTGTTTCTGCTGATATTTTTATGTCATAAGAATGACATCTATGAACAATAAAAATAGTTGTGTTCTGTCATTGATTACACCCTTAATTACTGTTTTTGATCCTTTTGCATGGCTTATAATGTTCAAAAAGTCTTAGATAATAGGGACAACTGTGGTCCAGGGGTTTTTTGTTTGTTCATTCGTTTTTCCAGATAAAGTTTTGATGACCTTATTTGAAACTTATTTTTAACTATTATGTATGCTGTCAGTTTCAGATATAGATGTTTATGTATGTTAAAGACATACACAATCTGTTCTGCTAATACCTCCGTCACCTTCCTAGGAAAACTTATGATTTTGTACATTCAGTTATTAAATCAATTATTTCAATAAAAAAGCAGTAGTTAGTGGCTAAACACTTTTCAGATTTAAATTAATGTTTTCTATCCTGAAGAATTAATAGTTGCATAATTATAAAAAGTGCACTTATAATACCTAAGCGTCACCAAGAAAATCCTGACTTTAGCTACATCTAGCTTCTGTTCAAGTAAAATCACTTTATTTTCCTATAACTTCATTCATGTATTTCTTATGTATTTCCATCATCTTTATCATCTTTACTCCTCACTGTTTCAACAACAAAGTCTATTGCCACTAAAATTTAGCCACTGGGGATAGAGTTCTTGTCTTCCTACATTTCTGCCTCCCTGCATTCTTTCCTTCTTTCCATTGCTTTCTTCCTCCCTCCCTATTGTCCTCCTTCCCTGCCTCGATCCATCTCTCCCCCTCTTCTTCCTTTCCTACTTCCTTATTCTCTCTCTTCCTTTCTTCCTTCTTCCCTCTCTGCCTCCCTCCTTGCCTTACTTTATGTTAATACAATGATGGTTTTCTCTGCATGCTAGTTCAATTCCTGATCACATCATGGTGGTGTCTTAAAGTGTGAAAAAAATAATAATTTCTAAGATTTGTCTGATGTTAAAAGTTTTCTTGGAATTAGCCCATAATGTTTTCACATATTTTTCTATGCAATTTGCCTTTTTACTATTTTTTAGTTTCCATAAAATCTTCTAAATGAGAAGTAGATAGTGTAGTGGTTAGGAGCAGAGATTCTAGAGCCAGATTTTCCTCCTTCTAATTGCAAATCTGCTACTTACCAGCTGTTTAACCATGGAAAAGTTACTTAACATCTCATCGCCTCAGTTTTCTTATATATGAAATTCCCCACTTATCATATAGTTTTACTTGAGAATTAAATAGTTTAATTCATTTAGAGGTTTAGAATACTATCTGGAATTAAGCAAGCCTCAAAATATGTTAGCTAAAATGATTAACTATTTCTCAAAATTCTTGTAGTTTTTGGAGCTCATTATGTATAACACTTGTATACTATAAAGATATTCTTTATTTAAAAACATTCATATGTATAATTTTAATTCTTACTTTTATAATAAAGTCATCAGAAATTAAATATTATGTTATGTATTTTGATTTCTTATGTCACTCTGTTCAAAAAGAGTAACTTCCTTATCTTATTAATAACTTAGACATTTATAGTATAGAAATTAGATAATTTATTAATTTTTACAATGTATTATTTTTGTCTTCTGGCTTTCATTAAGTTTATATTTGAATTAGAAAGTATCATACATTTATAATTTTAATATTTTTAATGCAATAGCCTTATCTTTGTTATTTTAAAAATTTTTGAAATGATGTGAATTTTACTGACTCATTATCATGTCCTGATATTTCTAGAATTCTATTTTTATGTTAATATTGCCATTTAAAATTTTTTCTTTGATTGACATTTCTTTATCTAATATTCTTTTTATACATCTGTAATTACCATGACTTCTTTAGAAGTGGGTAGATATACATGACCCTTTTTTAATGTTGACCACAGATATTTTGAGATTTATCCATTGACATTTATTGTGATAAGTCCTATGTTTGCTTTTTTGGGTAATTTTTAATATTTCTTAATATTTTTCTTTCCTTTATTTGTTAGAGTTGAGGGTCCTTTGTATTTTATTATGAGAACTTTTATGAACTCCAGTGATATTATTTTTTTTAACTTGACTTTTGTGCAATTCAATGTTAATTTTTAAATAATGTAAGACTATATTTTCTATGTGGCAAAATAAAAAATGAGATCTTCTTACTATTTATTTTCAAGCCACTCGATTAACATTTTAATTATATCTATTACATCTTGTAAAAAGCATTCAGGTGGATGTTTAAATCCAAACTCAGCATCTCTGTCATTACTTAGATAATACAACCTGTTCAATCCTCATTTCTTGTGATTGTTTCCTTTGTCTATATTTTTTGTTTGAATTTTTTGGTTATTTTTAATTTTATTGCATTGTTTTATTTTTATTTTCTATCTTTTGTTCTATTTTATTTCCTCTAGTGTTTTTATAGTTATATTTTCTATTTATATTTTAGTAGTAGTTTCCTCTAAATTTATAAATAAAATTTCAACTAAAAATTTATATCAACTTTCATCTCCTGACTTAGAGTAACTGTTCAAACCTAACTTCACATAATAATCAAAATCAAGACAAAATATGTAAAGCAACTGTTTTTAGACATTGGTTTACAAGCAGAGTATGACTATGATTCCAAAGAGAAGACAAACAAATGAGGTTAGTCTTAGCATTACCCCAGCTTTCTATCTGAAGCCAATTTCCAGGATGGAGCACAGGGAAGGGAATCCCAAACAGTACACAGAGGTCTTATTGAGTTGAGGGGACAGATTGATATTCAGGAATATGGAGGTAGCTAGAATTTGAGAAGAAAAGTAATGGGGAAAAAGGGAACTATGCAAAGAAAGAAATTTAAAAACTGCTTGAAATCCCTTTAAATCTTTGGCTGAATATTAATTTGCACATATATGCTATGAAATTCCATGAAGTCAGACCAAAAAAGAACTTACGGGAGAAGAACAATTACTAGAGAACTATAAGCAGAAATATTGTCAAAATTCACACAGGGTTGAGAATTATTCAAATTTTTATTTGCCAGAGTGGAGAAATATTGGAGATTCAAGAAAGACTTTAGGATTAAACATACTAACAGCAAAGTGTACTGTGGCAGACAGAATATTGGCCTCCAGAAATGCTCTTGTCTTAATATCTGGAATCTGTGAATATGTTACCTTACAAAGCAAAAAATAAACTCTGTTGATGTGATTAAGTTAAGGTTCCTGAGATGGGGAGATCATCCTGAATTAGCCATGTAGGATCAATGTAATCACAAGGGTTCTTTACATGAAAGAGGGAGACGTTAGAATTTGGTCAGGAAAAGACTTGAAGATGTGATGCTGCTGGCTTTGAAAATTACCACAAGCTAAGACTTAAGGTGGCTTCTGCAAGTTAGAAATGGCAGTACAACAGATTCTCCCCTGGTGTCTCCAGAAGGAACACAGGCCTGTCTACCCTTCATTTTAGCTCACTGAAACCCATTTCAGAGTTCTGACTGTTAGAACCTCTATAAGAAAATAAATGTATTTTCTAGGCCATTAAAATTTGGTAATTTATTATAGCCACAATACTATTAATCTAGACACAATGCTGTGACTTATGATAGCCAATTGCAAAATTTTCAAGAATTTTGTGGGTTGAATGTCAAACATTACCATCCTTAAAATTTAAGTTATACAAGTCACAGTTAAATAAGCTATATTAAAACCAAAGGAAATAAATACTAAAAATACCATAACCTTTTAATTATCTTAATAAAATTTTCTATTATCTATTTTCTTGATATTATTTCTTTCAATTGTTTCTGAATGATAGAAATACTATATAATGATATGCTACTTCACATTTCTTTGCAACTCTAACTCAGCGATGTCATGTTGAAAACTTGAAATCTGCCATGGCAGGAGTATTTACTCCACAAGAAATGGAAAACATTAGGGCCTGATTTATTGTTTTTTTTTGTTGCCTAGAATTAATAACATGATGGAAGAAATGTTAATATTGCATATTAAGCCAAAAACTGGTCATTTCTGTAACTGATATAATGCAAATAGCACATTCTTTCAGTATTTGATAAATATTACCCAATTTGAATAAAAGTCATTTACATCAATACAAATGAGTGAAGTTCTGACATATTTCCATTATTTCACTATGATCTTGTTCATTAATGTAAAGAAAAACATCAACAAACATATATATTGGAACTATACTCACTTCTCAGTAATTGATATCTTAAGAAAATTACAGATAAATTTTGGCAAAAATCAGCAAAACCTTTCTTTGAAAATCAGTTAGCTTTGTAGAATTTAAAATAAACAATATTGCATACTTTATAGTTATTAGTAAATTGAGGGCCATACAACTTTATATCAGAAATACACACACACACACACACACACACACGATTTATTTATTTGTTTGAGAGCTGGTGGTTATTTACCAGCAAAGTTATGTCTAGACTCAACCTATGAATGTTTAAAATGAAATCTCAAAAGAATCAAACTAATTTGCAAATAATTTGACTGCTTTCAAAACAAATTGAAAAACTCTTAAAGGGAACACAACAGAATCCAGCACTCAACACCACAAAATTCATGATGTCAGGGGTTCAATTAAAAAAACTTACTAGTTATGAAAAATGTAGAAAAATATGATCTTATAAAAGAGAAACAACCATCAATAGAAACAGACAACTGAGATAGAATTGACAAAGATATTTCAGCAGACATTATAAAAATTCTGAATTTGCTCTAGGATTTAATTTAATAGAAAACACAGACATGATAAAGAAAGAAATAAAAGCTATTTTAAAAGAACCAAGTAGAACTTCTAGAAATCAAAATTTTAATATCTGGTTAAAATTTTAATGGATAAGATTGACAGATTTAATGATATAGGAAAGAAAAAAATCAGTCAACTTGAAGACACAGCTACAAAAGTGACCAAATATAAAGCACAGAGAAAAAATAATATTAAAAAATTAATGAATAGAGACTCCATGACCAATATGCTAATGTTAAGCTAAAATATGCAAATTAGTGTCTCAAAAGAAGTAAAGCGTTTTCAGGAAAAAATTTGAAGAAATGATAGTCATATTTTTTCCACATTGGATAGAAATTTTATTTACTTATTTACTTAGAGACAGGGTTCTAACAAGTTCTGTCACCCAGGTTGAAGTGCAGTGGCATTGTAGCCCACTGTAACCTCAAAATCCTGGGTTCATACAATCCTTCTGCATTAGCCTCCTGAGTAACTAGGACTACAGGTGTGTGCCACCACACCAGTCTAATTTTTAGAATTTTTTTTTTTTTAGAGATGGGGGTCTCATTATATTGCCCAGGCTGGTCTTGAAATCCTGGCCTCAAGTAATTCCCCTGCCATGGCTTCCCAAAGCTTGGATGGAATCTTTGTATGAAAGAATATCAATCAAGACAAGGCAGAATAAACAGAGGAGAATAACACCAAGATATATCATAATCAAATTGCTGAAAATTAGTGAAAAGCAAAAAATTTAAAAGCAGGCAAGAAATATAATGGCACACTCCACACAGGAAGCAAACATGTGACTATCACAGACTTTTTTTTATAGCAGTATACAATACAAAAGACAATGGGACATCTTTAAAATAATAAAATATTAAAATATCTTTTAATTTTCAGGCAACGTAATTACTCTTTTAGGAAAATGAAAGCTGAGAGAATTTTTGACATCATATCTTCATTACTACTCTTTTATGTAGGCTTTAAAAACTGATAAGGAATATTATGAACAATTTTTATTAAACAAATCTAAGAACATAGAATAAATTGACAAATTCTTTGAAAGGTACTAATTACCAAAATTGACTTAAGAAGAAATAGAAAAAAAATAGACTTATACTAATTAAGGAAATTAAATTTGTAATTGATCCTATCTCTCAAAGTAAAACTCTGACTCAGATGGCTTCATGGGCGGTATCTTTCAAACATTTACAGAAAAAAAATTTCAAATATGTTAGGAAGAATAAATACGTCTCAACTTAGCCATACTTACTCTTTTATCATAACTTAACAAGTATATTACAAATAAAGGTCAATATTTTTCATCAACATAGACCCCAAAATCTTCAAGAAATTATTGATAAATATAATCAAGGTAAGATTTAACCAAAGAATGCAAAATTAAATTACCACTTAATAATCAATCCATGTAATTATTCATACTAACAGAATGAAATAGTAAGAAAAAAGATCATCTCAATAGATACAGAAATAGCATTTGATAAAACTCAACACTCACTCATTATACAACATCTTAACACTAGATATAGATGAAAACTTCCTTAGCCTGAGTAAGAGTATCTATAGGGAGAAAAAAACCTGTCTATCATACTAAATGGGGACAGACTCAATGCTTTCTTGCTTTCTCCTTAAGATTAGGAACAAGCCAAGAGAATCACTCTCACTACTTCCATTCAACATTCAATTGGAGGTCTTAGCTAGTACAAGGTAAGTAAAAAATAAACATAAAAATTGGAAACTACGTATAGATATCTTTATTCACAGATAACTTAATGGCATGCATAGAGAATCCTAAAGAAACTATAAAACAACTATTATTAGAACTCACAAGTTAGTTTGATAAAGTCACAGGATATTAAGTCAATATACACAAACCAATTTTTATTTCATATAATTGCATCAAAAACTGGAAATTGAAATAAAATAATAATGTTCAATACTTTCATAAAGCATGAAATACATAGGGATAAATTTTAATAAGTAGAAGTCGTGTTCAATGAAAACTACAAAGTTTTTGAGAGGAATTAAGAAAGACCCAAGTAAATGAAAAGATATATCATATTTATAAATAAAAAAATATTTTTATGATCCATTGAAATATGGTCAATCTATTACCAAACAAATGTGCTCAGGTAATTAAATAGGAAATATAGTCTTTTCACCAAATTGGATATCCATATTGAAGAAAAATAAGCTTTAACTCTACTCTCATAACTCCACAAAACTTAACTTAAAATGTATACTAGAACAAAGTAAAATAATAAACATTATAAAACTTCTAGAAAAGAATATTTTAAAATTGGAGTAGACTAAGATTACTTAGAACACACAAATTATGAATAATAAAAGAAAAAATGTCAATTTGAACCTCACTAAACTTAAAAAATTCTGCTTTACAAAAGAAGCTGTTAAGAAAATGAAAATATTTATAATTAATTTGCTTGACAAAGGAATTCTTTAAAAATACATTAGGAACTCTTTCATCCTTAAAATAAGAAGCCAGACTGCCTAATTAAACTGGACAAAAGATTTGATTAAATACTTCACCAAAGATGATACACGTATGGCCAATGAGTACAAGGAGAGATGTCCAATACCATTAGTCATTATTTAACTACAAATTCAAACTATAAGGGGATACTACACCCTGTAGTAGAATGGCTAAATTTAAAAATACTGATGATACTAAGTGCTGGTGAGAATGGGGAGCATCTGGGACTCGTATATTTCTGGCAAGAATAAAAACATTGAAGCCACTCTGGAAGAAAGTTGGCATTTTCTGAAACAGCTAAATATACACCTTACGTATAATTCAGCAATTGCACCCAGAGGTGCAACTCTATCCCCTTTCTCTGAAAATCACCACATGTTTTCACATCTTTACTTAGATGCTTTATTCATTAAAACAGGAATGAATTCAAATGTCCATCAAGAAGGGAATCAACAAAGAAATTGTAGTATATCTATACAATGGAATACTGTTCAAAAATAAATAGAAACACATTCCTGATAGGTGGCACAACATGGATGAATTTCAAAAGCCCCTGCAAAACTGTAGAAAAGATATCTAATCTCTAATAACAGAAAGTAGATCAGTGGTTGGATGGGGCTAGATGTGAGTGGAGATTGACTAGAAAGGAGCAAAAGGAACATATTTTGGTAAAATAAATGTTCTGTACCTTGATTGTAGTGATGGTTGCACAGATGGTTATATTTGTCAATTCTTAAAAAATATACATTTAAAATGGGCACCCTTTTATTGCATGTTAATTGTACCTCAACAAAGTTTACTAAAAGAAATTAGTTAGTATCTATGATTTATCCTCAGCTAAAACAGTACTATTTGCAACACTCTTTTTTAACTTTTTTCTTTATCCATATTTATGGAAATTATTTAGAAATTATTTCTTAGTAATAAAACCTAGATCATGTTATACTTAACCTTATTTAAAACTGAAAATCACTTAACAACTGTGACATTAAATATTACTTAGAGTTAACTATAATTTATATTGATTTATCTATTATTATTCCTTATGGTCTGAATCTGCAAACTTAAGTAATATCAGTTAAGTAATGTCAGTTCAATTCTTCAGCACTGTTAATATTTTTTTTTAGGTTAGTGAATGTTTTTAATTTTTAAGTGTTTTGTGCTTTATTTTTCTTGTGTTGTTCATGTCAGCATATATTTGCTTTATGTTTGTGATAAAACATTGAATCTTTCTGTGGGTACAAATTTAACTAAGTTAGAGTCATCTTTTATTTCATACATTACATCTGTTTTCTTAGGATATATTTCCTTTTATGATTCAGCCTGATTACTTCTTAATTCTGTTATTTCTTGTTTTTTATCATTTTATTTTCCCGAAAGTACAGTTGTCCTTGCTGGCCTATATTGTGGAAATTTGTAAATAAGGCTCTAAAGTGATCACTACTGTCAGTTGCAGTAGCTTACTCAAGAAAACTAAACATTTACTGTCTTAGACTAGTAAATACAAACTTTCATTAAAAGCACCCAAGCCATGACACATGTGTGGGGAAGGATGCTTCTGGATGCTTGCCTTGTGGCTTTAGGAGTACCTTGCTCAGGAAGCATAAGAAATGACCAGATGTGATTGTTGTTTTGAGAGCTAGTTTTACAGCTTTAGCTTACATTAAGGCTGGATTCCTTAAGAAAGGGCCAAATGTTGTTTAAAATGAAAAGTATGCATAGTCACTAAAACAAATACTGTATTTCTAGAAGCGTATCTTCCCAAAATACTAAAACAGGTATGCAATGACGTACATTAAAGAATGTTTACTACATCATTATTTTAATAATGATTGTTTGGATACAATCTAGAATACATCACAGCTTAGCTTGACAATCAATTATCAAGATTGTGCGTGTGTGTGTGTGTGTATGTGTATGTTTTTAAACTTAAGTATATCTGGTGAATAAGAAAGTCAATTATAGCTTTTTGAGTTCAAAAAGCAAATCATAAAACAGTATGCATACTATGATATAATTTTGCAAATGAAAATAATTATGTACTTAATATATAATATATGGCTACATCATGGAAAAATAAACACAGGTATACATGTATATGTATGTGTGTGTATGTGTGTATGCATTTTCTTATATACTACATAACTCCTCACACTTCTGGAAAATACCAAACAAACTATTATATCTTTTAGGTGACAGAGAGTGTAAGTGGGGAATTTGGAGCTATAGTTAATACATATCTATGTAGTTTATTTTTCCCAATGAGAATGAGTTTTAGTAACTAAAAATGATTTTAAAAAGACAAAAACAGTACTTTTAAACTCTACCAATAACTTGAGGAAATGAGTAAAATTTTACCGTCATTTTCTTCGTAGAATTTGATATTTAGAATTGTGGACATAGATTAACATAAATCAATTATTATATTTTGCATTATATTTTTCTTTCAAGCATATTTCTGATTTTTGCATTATATTTTGTATTTGGTTATAGTAACACACATTACTTTTTAACACACAATGGTTGCAATATTGATTTAAAATGTTCAGAATCATAACATTTAAAAGATATCCAATACCATATTTTCTTTCTTGACTTTGAAATCTTGATTCATCTCTCGATTGCTTGCAATAGGTCTCCAATAAATCTTTAAATAATTTTTTCCAAGAAGGAAAATGCATACTGAATTTATCATACCCAAATATCTGAGAATGACTTTTACACATATTAATATAAACTTGAAATGTTATTCACATTTTAATCACAAATGTTTCCCCAAAGATTTCTGTAGACTATTAAATCACAGGGTCTCATGTCGTACAATAATGTGAAGGAGAATCTCAAGCCAGACTTAATTTTGTTTATCCATAGATAAATTATTTTTTTCTGCATAGATGTTTGCAGGTATTTTTAAGGTCTAAACGTTTAGCTATAATAATGTTTCTAAGTGTGAAGTGCTTCTAGTCCAAAACATATCATTTTTAATCTCTTTTAAAATCATGATTATTGCTTCTATTATTTTTTTCCTAGTCTTTCTACCTTTCAAAAATGTCAGTTTCCATATTTGGATTATCTTTTATTGTTTTTGTTTTTAGTTTTCTTTTTTTTTATTTCACCATATTATGCGGGTACAAATGTTTAGGTTACATATATTGCCTTTGCCCCAACTTAGTCAGAGCTTCAAGTATGTCCATCCTCCAGACAGTGCGCATTGTACCCATTAGGTGTGAATATACCCATCTCCTCCTCCCCCCTCCCATCTGCCCCACATCCAATGAATATTACTACTATATGTGCACAGAGTGTTGACCAGTTAATACCAATTTAATGGTGAGTAGATGTGGTGCTAGTTTTTCCATTCTTGTGTTACTTCACTTAGTCGAATGGGCTCCAACTCTATCCAGGATAATACAAGAGGTGCTAGATCACCATTGTTTCTGTGGCTGCATAGAACTCCATGGGATACATATCCAACATTTTTTTATTAAGCTACTCATGTATTAATGGGCACTTGGGTTGTTTCCACATATTTGCAATTGTGAATTGTGCTGCTATAAACATTTGAGTGCAAGTGTCTTTTTAATAAAATGTCTTTTTTTTCATTTGGGTAGATGCCCAGTAAGGAGATTGCTGGATCAAATTGTAGTTCTACTTATAGCTCTTTGAGGTAGCTCCATATTACTTTCCATAGAGGTCGTACTAGTTTGCAGTCCCTCCAGCAGTGGATGAGTGTTCCTATCTGTCTGCATCCATGCCAACATTTGTTTTGGGAGTATTTGATAAAAGCCATCCTCACTGGAGTTAAGTGATATCTCATTGTGGTTTTGATTTGCATTTTTCTGATGATTAGATATACTGAGCATTTATTTTTCATGTTTGTTGGCCATTAGTCTGTTTTCTTTTGAAAAGCTTCTGTTCATGTCCTTTGTCCACTTTTTAATGGGGTTGTTTTATTTTTTCTTGCTGATTTTCCTGAGCTCTATATAGATTTTAGTTTTCAGCTCTTTATCAGATATGTAGCATGTGAATAGTCTCTCCTATTCTGTAGGTTGTCTGTTTGCTCTTGTGATAGTTTCCTTGGCTGTGCAGAAATTATTTAATGTGATCAAGTCCCATTTATTTATTTTTGTTGTTGCTGTGATTGCCTTTGGGGTCTTCTTCATAAATTCTTTCCCTAGGCCAATGTCTATAAGAGTTTTTCCAATATTTTCTTCTAGAATTGTTATAGTTTCATGCCTTAGGTTGAATTCTGTTATCCATCATGAGTTGATTTCTGTGAGAGGTGAGAGGTGCAGATCCTGTTTCAGTCTTCTACATGTTGCTATCCAATTTTCCCAGCACATTTATTGAATAAGGATTCTTTTCCCCCATGTATGTTTTTGCCTGCTTTGTCAAAGATTAGATGGTTATATGAGGATGGTTTTGTAACTGGGTTTTTCATTCTGATCCATGGGTCTTTGTCTCTGTTCCTGTGCCATGAAAATGCTGTTTTCGTTACTATAGCCTTGTAATATAGCTTAAAGTCTGGTAAATTGATGTTTCCCAATTTGTTCTTTTTGCTTAAGATTGCTTTTTCTATACAGTGTCTTCTCTAGTTCCATACAAAGCATAGAAGTTATTCCGTGCATCTTCTCATTCCATAGTGGAATAAAATTAGAAATTAACTCCAACAGAAATTCTTATCTCTACACAAAGCCAAGAAAACAAAACAACCTTCTCCTCAATGATTATTAGATTAAGGAGGAAATTAAGATGGAAATCAAAAGATTCTTTGAAATAAATCATAAAGGAGACACAAGTTACCAAAATCTGTGGGACACAGCTAAAGCAGTCCTGAAAGGAAAATTTGTATCCATAAATGTCTACATCCAAAAGACAGAAAGATAACAAATCAATAGTCTAATGAATCATCTCAAAGAATTGGGAAAGGGTGAGCAAATTAACCTCAAATCCAGCAGAAGAAAAGAAATAACAAAGATCAGAGCAGAACTAAATGAAATCAATAGGAAAAAAAAGATACAGAAGATTAATAAAATGAAAAGCTGGTACTTTGAAAAAAGTAAATAAAGTTGACATGCCTCTTGCTAGATTAATGAGAAGCAGAAAAGAAAGAACTCTAATAAGCTCAATCAGGAATGAAAAAGGAGAAATTATAACTGATACCATAGAAATACAAAATATCATCTATGTATACTATAAAAACCTCTATGCGCCTAAACTTGAAAATGTGGAGGAAGCAGACAAATTCTTAGAAACACATAGCCTCCCTAGGCTCAATCAGGAAGGAATAGAATTCCTGAACAGACCAATATCAAGTACCAAATTTGAAGCAGCAATAAAAAACTTTCCTAAAATAAAAGTCCTGGACCAGATAGTTTCACACCTGAATTTTAACAGACCTACAAAGAAGAACTGGTTCCTAACCTATAGAAATTATTCCACAACACTGAGAAGGAAGGAATTCTCCCCAACACATTTTATGAAGCCAACGTCACCCTGATATCAAAACCAGGAAAGGACACAACAGAAAAAGGAAACGACAGACCAATATCCCTTGTGAATATAGATGCAAAAAATCTTAACAAAATCCTAGCAAACAGAATTCAGGTTCTTATCAAAAAATAATCCATCATGACCAAGTGGGCTTCATCCCAGAGATGCAGGAATGGGTCAACATATTCCAAACTATAAATGTAATTCAACACATAAATATAAGTAAAAATAAAGACCATATGATCCTCTCAACAGATGCAGAGAAAGCATTCAACAAAATTTAGCATCTTTTTATAAGAATGCTTAACAAAATAGGCATAGACGGGACTTATCGAAAAATGATAAGAAGCCATGTATGACAAATGCACAGCCAACATCATACTGAATGGGGAAAACTTGAAAGTATTCCCACTTAGAACTGGAACCAGACAAGGTTGCCATCTTTCACCACTTCTATTCAACATAATGCTGGAAGTCCTAGCCAGAGGAATCAGACAAGAGAAGGAACTCAAGGGCACCCAGATGGGGACAGAAGAGATTAAACTATCACTCTTTGCTGACAATATGGTCTTATATCTAGAAAACCCCAAAGATCCTGCCACGAGACTACTGGAATTGATAAACAAATTCAGCAAAGTCTCAGGTTACA
>VBSM01002608.1:128587532-128629439 GCA_008086735.1 Cheirogaleus medius
ACCAACATCATTTTTTGCAGATCTAGAAAAAATAATTCTATGCTTCATATGGATTATCTTTTTTTCATCAACTTCTCTCATAATTTTTTATTTCCTTATTATTCTGAAAGAACTTAAGTTTGCCCTTTATATAGTAATTCAATGTTGTTCTTTAATATTCATAGTCCAGATTTTAATTTTACTGTTATTAATTTTAGTTTACTTATTATTCTTTCTTGTATTATCCATCTCATGTTTTATCTTATCTTGCTTTCTTCACAACTCAGCATGATTTTTATATGACTCTCTGTTCTCCAGATTGACATATAACATATTTTTGCATAGTGTTTAAGTACCAAATAGTATTTTAATATTTTCTTCTGGTTCTGAAATTGGGCGTAATATAGTCACATTGAATTATTCTAGTAGCTTCACTCTCAGTTATTTAAGTTTTGTGAATTTTTACCTTTTTGTAAACTTTTATGGATAGTTTATTAGGATTTGGGGAGCAATTGCATTAGGAATTTCTAGTCAGCTCTACTGTATTTTAGTCTACTCTTTCCATATATTAATTATTCTGAGAAATCTTTCAGAAGTATTTCCAAGGCAAAGTGATTTGAAAGGAATGGAATCAATAAAAACCTTTCTTCTTCTCTGTTCAAAATGACATAATCAAATAATTTTCATGAGCTCTCTTTTATAACAGTGAAAATCTACAAGGCTTTGAATACATAGGTGTCAAGGTATGAAATTATATTATTAAAGTTTTCCAGTATTTCTCCAACATCTAAGGATATACTTAAATTAAACTGCCTACTTTTAATATATTGAGAATTGAAGAAAACTCTGTTGATGTACATGTGCTATATGGTATATTTTAAAATTAAATATATGATTAAACTTATAAATAAAAAATTAAATAAAATTAGAGAATTGGAGAGTTTTATTTTCATAATCTTTACTACAAAATTTTATTATATTTGTAAACTATAACTGATTTAAATATCCCAAATAAATAACTTAAATGTCCTGATTAAGCAATTGCTAAAAGAAGATAAGAATTTACCTACATACAGATTCATATAAAATAAACATTCTTTCTTAAAATGTACTTTGTATTTCATATAAATGATCAGTATTCAAGTATAATAGTCAAAATAGCATTTTGGATAACAATTATAAAAGAAAACATTATGCTTATTTATGGTATGCATAAATACAGGATGTCAGCATATCATCTAGCATCTCTGAATCTTGTTTCCCTGATGGTAAAATATTAGTAATAACAATAACAATAAGTCACCTGAGTTATACTGAGAAATGAATGAGATAATGTAAATGCTCTATACATGGCAAATCCTAGTGCTAATATGCACTAAAATTCTACTTGTGTAGTTCCAGTTAGGCATGTGATTAGTAACTGCATCAGCAATGTCTCTTTCAACTATGAAGGACAACTTATATAGAAATAATTGTACATATATTTATTATGGGCCATTGCAATTGTTGATAGTCCTTAAGCTGCTCAAATGGTGCTTAATGCCCAGTTAGTAAACCAAGTAAACTCAGTTTCTGACTTAAATGGACTGTGAATGAAGATATAAAGAATGGTTTCACTTACACATTTAAATAATTGCAGGACTTCAGTTGGATGGGAAATACTTTGGGCTCATTAATAACGACTGGTTCAGATTACATTATGAAAGAATTTCTGAAACACTAGTTTAATTTCATTTTTTCCCAAGCATACATTACCGTGGTCTGCTGAAGAGTAATCACACTTAAGAAAACTTAAACAAGAAGGCTAAAATATCAATAGGAAAGAAGAGAGTTGGGATAGCTTGAATGTCTCCCTGCCCCTTTAGTCCTCCAGTCTTAAAAGCTGTGAGCATTTAACCATCAAAAGGCTCAGCTTTGCTGCAGACTGTAGAAACCATCCCTGCTGTGGTCAGGGATAATCAGGTATCGTGAGTCAGTCCATCAGTTGTTTAGCTTTAGGTCAGGCGGCTGTTAATTCTGCACTGAACCAGAGCCCCATATCTCGAATCTAGGTCTTTTTCTTCTTTTGTAGATAGTAACTACCTCTTACCCCATCTGCATTCCAACTGCCTGTTCAACACCCTTCCAGCCTAAACACTGTTGCAAAACTGAGTATCTGCCTGCCTGTCCTTCTGGTACCATAGTCTGCTAGATGAGCGTCACCTGTAGATTGTTTTGGGGCAAGAGTTTTTCCAGATCAAAAGGCCTTCTTGTGTATATGTGAAACATAGACATACTTCTGTATAGGAATCTGTGCCTATGACATTCTAAAGCAACCATTTGTAATAACAAATCTGTTGTTTTGATAGTACTTAGTTATCTGCTTATTACTGAAATGACTAATTGTTTTAATTTAATATCAAAGATTATTTTAGGTGTAGTGAAACCTCAGCAACAGGTGTTCTGTGTGTAGGTATACACATATGTGTGCATGTGTCCTTATATTTATTATTCATTTTTATTAGTACTATGGAAATAACATGGAAACTACAATCAGCCTGCCTTGGATATAAATGCCAGCTTTGTCACTATTTAGTGTTTCACTTTGAGACTCTGAGAGACTCAATCTTCTCATCTTTAAAATAAGCATAATGTTATCTGCTTTCAAGGGTAGTTGTGAAGATTAAAGGAGATGATATAAAGCCCTGGAATAGTGGCTAGCTCACAGAAAATGTTCAATATATGCAAATTGTGGTCCTTCTCTCCATGACAATAAAAATGATCAGTGCATGAACAGGGCCCAAGGAAGCTAATGGAAGAGGACACATCTCTGGTTACAAAGAAGGGGGTTTCCAGTAGTAATCAGATGTATCAAATTAAGTCCATGAGTATATCGGAAAAAAACACTATAGCAAATTCACTGAAGAAATCTATATGCAACACTATCATTTCTCTAAATATCCTCAGAAAGAGAGAAGTTCTGTTGTCAGTAAAGGATGGAACATGGTCAGGGGTTGAAGACAATGATTTCTAGGAAAAGGCAAAATTGTTCCGATTATTTCAACTGAGACATGTTTAGGATTTTTTTTTTTTTTTTTTTTAGTAATAAGTGTTACTTTTCATTTTGAAAAGAAATCTCTTCTTTGGTTTTTATTTCGGTGATATACCTAGAAGAGCAGCCTTTAGTTGCTCAAGCTAAAAGTTGATAATCTTCTTGTGTTCTTTGGCTAAAAATACTTGAAATAATTTTCTCTCTATTGCTGGATGTGGAGCTCTGCTGTTGTATGCTACTAAAATAAAGGCCATGGGGCCAACTCTCCCTGCTCTGCTCTTTTTCAATAAAAATAAACACAGGTCTGTGACTTGAGGCCCTGAACACGTCTGACTAGAATGTTTCACATCGGCTGCCAAAAAAGTGCTCCTTGACTTGAAGTCAGCTAGTAAGGCGATCATGTCCAAACAACGACTCCATGAGAAAAGCAGAGACTATAAAGGCTTTTTCATGAAGGTGCTGGCCAAATAACTAAAAGTGAGGACATTCAGATGTTGTCTCAGTGGAGAGGCAGCCAGGGCCCTTCAGGCCCTGCAAGGCTCAAATCATTGTTGGTCCAAACTGGAACACTGAGAACTGCCAATCTCTGTTTATAAAACCTGCCTTTAGAACATGTTAGTGCAAAGCAAATTGCATTGGATAATCCTCACAGCAACTCAGAGGGGTTGATAGATTAATCCTTTAATATTTTACAAATAGAGGTAAATGATGTACCTAAGGTCATGAATGCAGTACAAACCAAGTTGTGTCTCAAAAACATTTCTGGATCTCCATAGGTAATCACTGTGAGTGGGAAGAGTAAATATCTGTGAAAAATGGGGGAAGGGAATACAGAATATAAGGCTAATCATATATTAACACAGTAGATGAGAGAATAAATTGATGCTTGTAAAGATTGTATATATTAATATTCATCTAGGAATTGGTCTCAGCATACAATAACAAATATGGCTTTCAGGATGTATATAGTTTAGTCAAAAGAAATAAGACATTTCTAATATAATTAAAAAATGTTAGAAGTGCCATATTATAAGAATAAATCAGATTGAGGACCCCACAGCCAGAATCTTTCTAGGACTTCTGAGCAAACAGAGAGGGTTTTGAGTCAGCAGCATCACTGAAGCTTTACTGAGGAAGCCCACATCTAAGCTGGACATTGGAGACTGCATAGATCAGCATAATAGACACCCACCAATGTAAAACCACCAAAAAGCTAAAGGTCAGAGCCCAGATACCATGATAGCCTAAGAGGTAAAACAAAGCAATACGATTCTACTCAATAGGATGAACAGAAAACCACCCCACTTAACAATTCTTTCTATAAATATGAGTGGATTGAACTCCCCACTCAGGAGACATGGGCAGGCGGAATGGCTAAAAAAAATACAAGCCAAGTATCTGCTATCTCCAGGAAACACATCTAACCCACAAGGACTCATTCAGACTCAAGGTGAAGGGTTGGAAAACAATATTCCATGCAAATGGAAACCAAAAGAATTCTGATGTAGCCACTCTCATATCAGATAACATGGATCAGATAACATATCAAACCCATAAAAGTAAAGAAAGGCAAAGATGATCATTATATAACAGTGAGGGAAACAATTCAACAAGAAGACTCAACAATATTCAATATTTATGCACCTAACACAGGCTCACCCAAATTCATAAAGCAAAGCCTACTTGATCTAAATAAAATGATAAACAGTAGCATTGTAATAGCCAGGGATTACAACACCCCATTGACAGAATGAGACAGATCTTACCAGTAGAAAATAAGCAAAAAAATGATGGACTTACACAAAACTCTACAACAAATGAGCCTAACAGATATTTACAGAACATTCTGCCCCAAAACCACTGAAAAAACATTCTTCTAATCAGCTCATGGAACATTCTCTAAGACTAATCACATCCTAGGTCACAAAACATGTCACAACAAATTCAAAAAAATAGAAATTATACCATGTATCTTCTCAGTGGAATAAAATTAGAAATAAATTCCAACAGAAACACAGAACTCTTTGCAGAGTCATGGAAATTAAACAACCTATTGCTGAATAGTTATTGGGTCAAGGATGAAATTAAGATGGAAATCAAAAGATTCTTCAAACTAAATGGCAAAAGCAGTTGTGAGAGGAAAATTCATATCTATAAACGCCTACATCCAAAAGACAGATCACAAATCAACAATTTAATATATTGTCTCAAGGAATTGGAAAAGGAAGAGGAAACCAATCCCAACTCTGGAGAAAAAAAGAAATAACTAAGGTCAAGCAAAACTAAATGAAATTGATAACATTAGAATTACACAGAAGATTAATGAAACAAAAAGTTGGTTCTTGAAAAAAATGAACAAAATCAAGAGGCCTCTCACAAGATAAACCAGGAACAGAAAAGAAAGTACTCCAATAACTCAATCAGAAATGAAAAATGAGATATTACAACTGATACCATGGAAATACAAAGTATCATCTCTGAATGCCATAAAAATCTCTATACATATAAACTTGAAAATTTTGAGGAAATAAAAAAATTATTGGAAAGACACAACCCCCCCTAGGCTGAATCAGGAAAAAACAGAATTCCTGAACAGACCAATATCAAGTAATGACATTGAGCAGCAATGAAAAATCTCCTAACAAAAAAGTCTTGGACCAGATGGTTTCACAGCTGAATTTTACCAGACCTACAAAGAGGAACTGGTACCTATACTGCAGAAATTATTTCATAACATAGAGAAGGAAGAAATCCTCCCCAACTCATTCTACAAAGCCAATATCACCCTGATACCAAAGCCAGGAAAGGACACAACTAAAAAAGAAAACTACAGACCAATATCCCTTATGAATATAGATGCAAAAATTCTCAATAAAATCCTATCAAACCAAATTCAGCTGCACATCAAAAAATATGTCACCACAATCAAGCGAGCTTCATCCTAGAGGTGCAAGCATAGTTCAACATAGGCAAATCTATAAAACTGATTCACCACATATGTAGAAGCAAAAACAAAGATCATGTGATCCTCTCAATAGACACAGAAGAAGCATTTGACAAAATTTGGCACTCTTTTATAATAAGAACTCTTAAGAAAATAGGCATAGATGGAATATACCTCAATATTATAAAAGCCATATACGACAAACCCACAGCCAACAACATACTGAACAGGAAAAAAATTGAAAGCATTCCCACTTAGAACTGGAACCAGACAAGGTTTCCCACTGTCACTACTTCTATTCACCATAGTGCTGGAAGTCCTAGCCAGAGCAATCAGGCAAGAGAAGGAACTCAAGTGTATCCAAAGGGGGAAAGAAGAGGTCAAACTGTTGCTCTTTGCTGAAGATATGATCTTGTATCTATTAATAGAAAACCCCAAACTCAGCCAAGAGACTCCTGGAATTGATAAATAAATTCACCAAAGTCTCAGGGTACAAAATCAATGTACACAAATCAGTGGCATTCCTATCAACCAAAACAGTCAAGCTGAGAATCAAATGAAAGACTCAATAACTTTGACAATAGCAAAAAAGAAAAGAAAATATCTAGCAATATATCTAACCAAGGGGGTGAAAGACCTCAACATGGAGCACTATGAAACACTGAGGAATGAAATCATAGAGGATGTAAAGAAATGGAAAAATATGATGCTCATGGATCAGCAGAATCAGCATTGTTAAAATGTCCATGCTACCCAAAATGATTTACAGATTCCATGCAATCCCCATTAAAGAACCAACATCATTTTTTGCAGGTCTAAGGAAAATAATTCTACACTTCATATGGAATCAGAAAAGACCCCAAATACCCAAAGCAACCTTAAACAAAAAGAAACAATCAGGAAGCATCACTCTATCAGACTTCAAGCTATACTACAAGGCTATAGTAAACAAAACGGCATGGTAATTGCACAAGAACAGAGACCTAGACCAATGGATCAGAACAGAGAACCCAGATATAAAACCTCATATTACCATCTCATTTTGGACAAAGCAGACAAAAACATACACTGGGGAAAATAATCCTTATTCAATAAATGGTGCTGGAAAAATTAGATAGTCACACGTAGAAGACTGAAACAGGATACGCATCTCAACCTCTCACAAAAATCAACTCAAAATGCATAAGAGACTTAAACCTAAGGCATGAAACTATAAGAATTCTAGCAGAAGAGGTTGGAAAAACTCTTATAGACATTGGCGTAGGCAAATGATTTATGAAGAAGACCCCAAAGGCAATCACAGCAACAATAAAAATAAATAAATGGGATCTGATTAAATGAAAAAGCTTCTGCACAGCCAAGGTAACTGTCACAGGAGCAAACAGACAACCTACAGAATAGAATGAATAGGCAACCTACAGAATGAGAGAAAATATTTGTATGCTATACATCTGATAAAGGGCTAATAACCAAATCTACAAAGAATTAAAGAGAATCAGAAAGATAACATCAAACAACACCATTAAAAAGTGGGCAAAAGACATGGACAGAAAATTGTCAAAAGAAGATAGACTAATGGCCAAAAAGCATATGAAAAAATGCTCAACATTTCTAATCATCAGGAAAATGCAAAATAAAACTACAGTGAGATATCACCTAACTCCATTGAGAATGGCTTTTATCAAAAAGTCCCCAAACAATAGATTCTGGATTGGATGCAAAGAGAAAGGGACACTTATACACTTTTGGTGGTACTGCAAACTACTACAACCTCTATGGAAAGTAGTATAGAGATACTTCAAAGAACTGAAAATAAACCTACCATTTGATCCAGCAATCCCACTACTGAGCATTTACTCAAAGGAAAAAAAGTCATTTCCTAAAAAAGATACTTCCATTTGAATGTTTATAGCAGCACAATTCACAATCACATAGATGTGGAAACAATCCAAGTGCCCATCAATACATGAGTGGATTAATAAAATGTGGTAATTGTATACGAGGGAGTATTACTCAGTCATAAAAAGGTGAACTAATGCCTTTTTTAACAACCTGGATGGAACTGGAGACCATCCTTTTAAGTCAACTATCACAAGAATGAAAAAACCTAAACCATTTGAACTCACTATTAAATTGGAACTAAAAGATCAACACTCATGTGCACATATTATAGCAAAATTCAACAGAAATCGAGCAGGTGAGATGGAGGAGGTAAGGATGGGTGAATTCATATCTAACGGGTACAATAAACACTGTCTGGGTGATGGACACTCTTAAAACTTTGACTTGATCTGTACTAAAGCAATTCATGTAAACAAAATATTAGTACCCCCGTAATATTCTGAAATTAAAAAAAATGCATAGGGTGGACTGAATTCACATCCTCAGCTTATGAGAAAAACCAAAAGTGTAAGAGCTGAAGGCATTGTTCTGGGAACTGTCAACAAAGAGGTAAGAGAACCATGCATTAGATAACATGATTAGAGAAAAAAGATGAGCTAGAAACAGAGGGTTGGGATAGAAGGAGAGGAGTTGAAGAAGATATGTAATACCAACTATAGTTGTGCTATATTTTGGAGTATCTATATAAACGCATGATATATTTAAAATTATCTATGTATATATTAAAATATGCCATTTTTATTATTTTATATTATTAATAGAAGATTTCATTTTGTTGAAAAATTATCTTGGTATCATTTTTCATATTCAAAGGACTTTTTTTCATAATACATTTCTTTACTTGTATATATCATGCTTAAATTCTCTTTCCATTTGACATATAAGAATAATTTTTCAAAATGTAGTCATTGAGTACAAAATAATATCTTCAAAGCTTTAATTCATAAACAAAAATATTATATTATCCATATATAAATATACATATATATGTTTGTGTGTATATATATACACATACACATAAGGAGAAATTAGTGAATTAGCTGAATTTTTCAAATTTAAATTAATTGTTTTTTACTCTGTAAATCCAAAGTATGTCCAAATGGCCAACTTCTTTATAAGTTGATTCACACATCTCAGGAAGGTTAAGGAATAGAAATCACTTGAATTAAATCAGTCCATAATATAACTAGAAATATTGGAATGACCATATATTCTTTCTTCATAGCAATGCTATCTTTTTTTTTTCCTCTACATCATTTTACTGATAGTAAGTTACTTGTTAATGGATTGATGGATAAAAAACATATTTAGACAGTAAACCTTTTTAAGTAACTTCCATTTATGACATTTTCTCATATAACATTTATATTTTAATAATATAACAATGTAGCAGTGTCTATAGAAATAAAAGGAAATGCAGAATAGTTTAGTCATCAGATAATTTGGGCTCCAAATCAAAATCACATAGTCAAAGATGACACATAAGTTTTAAACATCTAATTATTTCATTTCTTCAATTTAATTTTCATGTGTGGATTTAAGACAGCAAAAAGCTGAAAAGTCATCTAAATTCTTTTGTTGAAAACAGCCTTATCCAGTCCAGGAAGGGATCAAAATAATTTATTTTCTCAATGAAATGTGTACTAGGTGCAGTTTTCACCTTCCCGCTAATAGAGCAAAGGAAAAATGAAATCATGATAAATTATGTTAAATTCTCAATGACTTTGGATGCTGCTAGATTGGCCAAATATTTTTCAGGAAACTTTCATAAATTCTATGGCATGGGATAAATGTCCCCAAACCACATTTTTTGTAAGATGTAAGTTGGCATAGCTAAAATCAGCTAATTTAGTATTTATTAATTTATTTAGACCCTGTTTTATTTATTGGGACATTTAGATATTGTGAGGTTCATATGGTGAGCTAAATAAATAAGCTTTATCTTTCTGGCTAGTCCCTTTGGCCATGAAATATTTGGGATGATCACTCAATGCTCTCTCTTTATTTCATACCGTCCTTTGGGATTTCCCAAACAATGCATACTCCCAGGCCTCCAGTTCACCAGCCTCTCGTGTCTTTTCAGTTAATTGGGAAACCCATACACCTGGTCTGTTCCCACATTTGTTTTCATGCGATACAGAGATGGAGCCATTCATGGCAAATCAATGCTATGAAAATTATAGACTTTTATATAAAGTTTCTTTGCAAATAGCTGCTTAACACCACAAAGAAGTTAGGTTAAAATTGTTTCAAAGTCTAAAATTAGTTACATTTTAAGCTAACTGCATATGCTTTTATTGTCTCTGATCTAAAATATAATCCCAGGAGGTTGTGAAAAGCATGCAAATTACAGAAAGCTAATTTGCTCCAACAGCGATGCCTCCCATGCAGTTGGGAGGTCTATTAGAAATAGTGTATTCTCTGTTATTTGCATATTAATAGCACCTGCTGAAATACTTTGGGATTTACTTCCACTGCCAGCAGAGGGACAGAACTAAAATACATAAAATTCCTTTCATTTCACTATGTTTGACTATAAAGCATGCAGCATGGACTAAGAATTCTGAATTAATAGCAGAAAGTAGAGTGTTTGTAATGCATATGGTATCCAAATATATTTTTCTCCATGATGAAGTACCACTTGTTTAAGAGACTGAAAACAAGGTGACTACAAGCCTTCTGACAAAAGTATCTCCATTTCCTTGAGGAAAACCAAACCAGTGTTTCAAAATGCACTGAATAAGAATATAGTTCCTCATGCTTTTCTCTGAGCAGCTATAAAGTTTGGCAAAGGAAACCCAGATACACTGATTGAAAAAGAATGTGCAAAGACCCAGATTCTTGAGATAATCCAAACTACCACATGTTGTTCATTTGCAAACAATTAAAAAATATATATGCAGTAGCAACTTAGAGATTTTCTTCAAAATGGACTTTACTTTTTCATGAATTTCCTTTTTCCTCCAATTCAAAATATAAAGAGATCTTACAGGTACCTAAAGTTTACAGCATTTTGAAAGACAGACTAGCTACTTCTTTTCTTTAGAGAAGACAAAAAAAATTTGCTTTTGGTCTTTAAGCTTCACTTTTCGAACATAGGATCACCAAAACAAACACACAAACAAACACGCAAAACAAAAAACTGATGCACTATAAAGATGATAGCCAAAAAAAACTAATCTAACCAAGCACACCTCATACTTTCGTATTTCTTTCTCCTGTTATCACATCTGAGTGGAATATCTTTCACTTCCTTTCCACTTGTTGCACCTATATCTAAAACTCAAACCTGATCTCAAAATTTGGCTCAGAAGAAATAACTGGATAATTTAGACAAACGTGAAATACTAGGAAGATGTTTATGGAAATGCATGACTGAAAGAACGTGGAGATTTTCAAAGTGTGACATTAGACCTAACATATAGGATTAATTTCCTTATTTTGAATCCATGTAATAATAAGAATAAATGAATAGGGCCAGCACTGTTTTAAATTAAAGATAATAATTCATTTAATCTTTACTACAACCCTATGTGGTAGATGTCATTATTATCATAATTTCCCTCTACTTACAACAGAGGAAACAGAAGAACAGAGAGATTGAGATACAGTTAATAAATGTGGCAGCAAGGATTCAAATCTAGATTGAGTAACTCCAGTCATGCTCTTAACTCATCCACTATAGGGCAATTTTGCTTTACTAGTGACCACCTACTTGTTGTTGGGATGTACAAGTATTCTGGAGGTAGAGTTTTCCATACTGTCATGGAGTTACTCTGTTTTAGAAACTTAGAATAATTTCTAAGTTTAGGATTAGAATTAATTCTGTGACTTTCCCAGTGTGAATATCCAGAGTGTTTTTCTTCTTCCTATGCCTTCAGAATTAAACCTTGTGACTAGTTCGTCTAAATACACTTATACTCACTTTTTACTCACTTTAAGCCATTCACCTGTGATTAGCACCAGCCCTGGGGTAGGAGAAAGGATACTCACCGCAAATAATGTTGATAGTCTGACACTCTGTGTGTTTGAAGATCACTCTTTAAGCAAAATTATCTCTCAGAAAAACAGTCCCAAACCAACTGGCAAATGGAAAAAAATGTTTGATCTCCCTAAATCTCTGTTCTAAATTCATGTAATAGAATATTTTTCTTTCCCTCAGAAACTGACTGGTTCTTGGTGTCACAGTTTTGTTTTTAACTGTATCAGTGTTCTGGTTTCCCAGCTGAAAGCAGACAGGAGAAACATGCTACCTGAGCTACAATGGGACCATTAGTTGGAAAAAATACTAGCAGCTGTTGTAATGAATGCCCACATTTTACTGTCTTAACAAACACAAGGTTAAATTAGACTTAGATGAAGTTCAATGTAGTGGTAGGTATGTAGTCTACCACCGAGTCAGTCAGGGGCTTGGGTTTCCTCCACCTTATGGCTCTAAAGTGCAGGTGTCTTCTGCTAGATTTTCTCTGTTCAACCAGCTTACACAAGACAGAGAGATTGTGATGGATCTCCAGCATGGGATAGGTTTAGCAGAGGTCTAGAAGTGGTATACCTCACCTCAGCCCACATCCCAATCTGCAAGGCTCAGTCAGTGACCAGGCCTAATTGCAAAGGAGTCTAGGAAATGGGCTCTAAATTTGTGCCCAGGAAGAAAAGGAAACATGGTACATAAAATATTTTCTGCCAATGGGTACTTTTTGGAGAGGTGCCCGTGGTAAAAAATATTATTACTGACTCTGAAGCAGAGATCAGCAAGATGGTTCTTTAAAGGGCCCTATATGAATTTCTGGGTCTCTGTCAAATATTCATGTTGCTGCTCTAACTCCTCTTTAAAAATGTGAAAACTAGCTCAAGGGCCTTATGAAAACTAGCTACTGGTCAGATATAACCCAAGGGCTGCAGTGTTGACCACTGCTTTCATGACAACAGGGTAGTTCATATTTCTAGTTAACACAGTGATGGATATTCACTGTGCTCATAAACATAACACAATTTCAAAGTTGAGATAGTCTTTGAGAAACACCTAAAACAAATGTGGGGAGTCTAAGGCCCAGTAAAGCAAAGACACCTAAAGAAATCAGTTTTACCTTTTTGTAAAGAAAGTAAATGTTATCATTATAAGCTGTTGCTTTAGATAAAGAGTTTATTGAAGTAAAAGGTAATTTGCTCTATTCATTTGGGGAATTATTAGTAGTATTATAACCATGGATGTTATACCAGCCTCCCTAACTTGTGACTAACTGAATGTTAACTAAACAATTTCTTAGCCATTTGGAGGGGAGAAAAAATATTAAGATTGATACCACAAAAGAAATATATCAGGTAAACCAAACACTCCAAGGCAAAAAAAAAAAAAAAAAAAAAAAAAAAAAAGGAAACTCATGGAAATATTTGGCTCTTGTCAATAACACAAACTTTGTAAGTTTGATGGAAATGGGAGAAAATATAGAGAAAGTTCAGTTGGTTTGGCTAAAATGAAAACTTACGCGCGTTAAGAAAATAAGTACAAATAAAATGAAGAAAATTATTTGTAGCATATACAATAAAGAGTAATTATCATAAATGGTCAAAAAATAAAGAAGAAAGTCTAATAAAATATATGAACAAAATATATAAATAGATAATTTACCAAGAATAAAAATTATATATAACCAAAAACTATCTCTGTATATAAATATCCAGTTTCCCTGGTTTTTACAGAATTAAATGTTGATATGAAGAATCTCAGAATCCATCTGATTAGCACTAATAAAATTCCAAAGGTTTTGTCGTAGTCTGTTTGGGCTGCTGTACAAAAATACCATAAACTGGGTGCTCTATAAACAACAGCAATTTATGTCCCAGTTCTGGAGGCTGGGGACATCCAAGATGAAGGTGCTGGCAGATGTGGTGTGTGGTGAGAGCCCATTGCTCATAGATGGTGACTTTTGAGTACATGGTGGAAGAGGTAAACAAGATCCCTCACATCTTTCTAATATGGGCACTCATCCCATTCATGAGGGCTCTGTCCTGGTGATCTAATCACCTAAAGTTGATAGAGTAGATATCTTTAGATGAGATCGGGCACGTTCAGGCAGGTATGGCCATAGACAAGATATCGTTAATACCTTTAATACCTCTTGATGCCATTGCACTGGCGATTAGGTTTCAACATATGACTTTGGGCGGTGGGCACAAATATTTAGACCATAGCACGCCATCATCCCAGTTGGGACTCAAGCAAGTCATCACACTTTTTTCTTGACATTGCTTAGATTTCACACCCATTCCCTTCAATAATAACTCAAAACCCCCAGAGTTTTCTTCGATCCTCAACTCCTACTATTCTCATAATATATTTCTCAGCCTCTAACTACATCAAGGAAACTGATCAAAGGGCCATCTTGACCTCATTCTTCAGTGTTCATTCCTCCCTGAACCACAGAGACTGGAGGTAAGACCATATATCTCCCTGCACTCCTCTCCCTTCCCTAGGAGTCTCTCCTGCTCTGGCAGGAGGAAGACTGCAGCTATGAGAATTCTCTCTTTTCATCCACTATGGGGATGTAGAAGGTGATCTTTGGGATTTCATCACATTCATAGCACCTTTGACCATATACTTGAGTGAAGGACCGCTAGTAGTTTCTACCTAGGTAGATTGTATTCTCATCTGAAGGAGGATTTTTGACTTCTATTTCTCTTTAGATAGATAGATAAATAGATAGATAGACATTTTTGATTAAAAGGTTCAGTCTTTGTGGTGGGTATGCTTGACTAACCTATAGATTTATCAGGCCTTCAGTTTGGAAGGAATTTCAGAGCTCATCTCCTGCACTGGTTCTCAAATTTAGTGTGCATAAAAGTCTTCTGGGGCTAGATAAATAAACTGTGGTACATTCAGACAACAGAATATTATTCATGGCTAAAAAGAAATGAGCTCTCAAGCCATAAAAAGACATGGAACAGACCTAAATCCATATTACCAAGTGAAAGAAGCTGGTCTGAAAAGGCTACACACTGTATAATTGCAACTATGTGACATTTTGAAAAGGCAAAATTATGGAAGACTGGAAAAAGATCAGTGGTTACCAGGGGTTAGCGGGCAAAGAAGGATGACTAAGAGGAGCACAGAGCATTTTTAGGGCAGTGAAACTGTTCTGTATGATTCTACAATGGCGCATACACATCATCATAAATTTGTCCAAACCCATAGAATATAGAACACCAAGACTGAACTCTAATATAAACTATGGACTTGGGAGATGATCATGAGTCTATGTAGTTTCGTTAATTGTAACAAATATGTCACTGTGGTGGGGGATGTTGATGGTTTTTGTAGAGAAAGCTCCCTGTGTACTTCTGGGGCAGGTGACTCCCAGACCTCTTTCTGGGAAACTGTGATCCAGAATATTTGTGCTTTTTTGTTTGTTTATTTTTTGAGACGGGCTCTTACTCTGTCACCCAGGCTAGAGTGCAGTGGTGTCATCATAGCTCCCTGCAACCTCAAACTCCTGGGCTCAAGCAATCCTCCTGCCTCAGCCTCCTGAGTAGCTGGGACAACAGGTGTGTACCACCAACATGTCCAGCTAATTTTTCTATTTTTTTGTAGAGATGGGGTCTTGCTCTTGCTCAGGCTGGTCTCGAACTCCAGGCTTCAAGCAATCCTCCCTCTTCCGCCTCCCAAATTGGTAGGATTATAAGCATGAGTGGCTGCACTTGGCCTGATCCAGAACATTTGTATGTGAGGAGACTGGTGTCCACAGATGTGCTGTGATTTGCCTCAGATAGTTCAGCTAGCTAGGGTCTGTGACAGGACCGAGTTAATGGTACTGGCTACTGATTTTCCCACTATACAACCCCACTTCTTGGAATTATTCCCGTCTCTCACTTTTGGCTGTTAATCTCTCAAGCCTTTGTTTGTTTGTTTTCCTTGTTCTGTGTGTCATGCTGCCTCTCTTACAGCATTAGCCTTTTTAACCTGGAGAGGAAGAGGTCACCTTCCAGGGCTTTGTGGACCTCCCATGTCTGAGTGCCGCTGAGCTGACTGCACTGGAAACACCTCGCCTGCCCATTCAGGAGCACCCAGCAAGGGGCCTTAATGCCCACAGACGTCTTGCCTGGAGAATCACGGTGCCGGGGGAATGAGGCTTCCCCAAGCTGGCACGTTTCTATCAGGCAGCCAGAAGGAGCTGGTAATTTTTATTTATTGTCTGCGATTCATGGCAGCCAGTATTTTACCACCTGCACATCTCAAAAAGAAGGGGTAGAAAAAGCATACCAATATTCTCAAAATGTTTATATTCAAGGAGTGTGTGTTTCAGAGAGGGAGGTCGTGATGTGTGTATTTTCATTGTGTGTGAAAGAAGCCTTAGTGGCGGTGCAGCTGGAAAAATAATGGAAGCACAGGGTACTGTCTTTTGTGACAAAGTTTCCTCTGGTAAGTTACAATTATAACGTAGAAAATGATACCTTAGACGGCAACTAATTTGTGAATCCTGGGAAACGCTGCTCAATGATTCCTCATCAGGACGGCAGAACCTGATCTGTAAAAATTTGGGCCTCAGCGGGAGGCTGTTTGCAAAGAGTGATTTGCATTTCAATTGTGAGTCCGGCACAACCTTTAAATCTTGGCTGCCTCGCTGTCACAATGGAATTTTTCTTTTTCTCCTTCATGGTGTACTTAAAAAAGAAAAAGGAATGTTACCATACATCAATTCCATAACCACATACAATAAGACATGGGTGGTTCTAAGGAAGAAAAAGCGTGGTGTGGATGGTTAGATTTTCTCCCAAAGAGCAATTATATCAAATTTTTACAATTGCAGGGGAAATACTATTCCCTGTGTAGAAGCTGTGGCCACAGCATTCCTTGGCCCACGAGTGCCACGGCCCTTTCTTCTTTTTTCCTACAAAATTCCAAACAGTTAGCAAACGTAGCTTCTCCGTTATTCGATTTCATTCAATGAAAAGTATAACATATAAATCAAAAACAACAAACCCAAAGCACTTATTCATTAGAATTAGTTTCCTTTAAGGCAAGTCACTGCCTGTTGCCAGAATACAGGGGCTTCCCCCAATCCCCACTGTGCCTTTTTCACGGGATTCAGTAGCTCCACTGAGAGGTTTTTAATTTTTCCATTTCTTTAAATTGTTCAAATCAGGCCTTCTCTACATCATGGGCTGTTTTAGCTCCTGGGTGTGACTCACCATAACAAAAAGGGATGATTCTGCCCTGAGTTCTGAGCCCCATTACATCCACGGCTGTGACAAGCTCCTGTCAGGAACAGGGAGTTGCCAGGGAGGGGTGCGGTAGATGTCATCCCTCTAAGGTGTATTTATTGCATTAGAAGTTGACTTTATCTTTAAACTTTGTGCAACATTCCTCTACCATTGTCAAGTATTTGAACTATCTCTGAAGCTATAAATCCATCTCCTCCTCCTCACCTCTAGGTTAAGGAGATATGACAATCCAATGGCCCCGGATTGCCCTTTCTCATGAGCACTGGGTTCTCAGCGCTCATCTGACTTACTCAACCTCTCAGGTGATAACTCAACTGATCATGCAGTCTTTCTTGAAATACTTTTTTTTTTCACTTCCAGAACTTACTCCCTGTATCTTCTCATGGACTCTCAAGCTCCTTCTTCCTCCTTTGCACATGTATTCTCCCTTGATTTTTGAATGCTGGCATGTGTCAAGAGCCAGCCTTTGGACCTGTTGTCTTCTGTATGTGTGGCCACTGCCTGAGCTCTCTTACCCAGGCTGTAGCTTCCTGTGCCATCTACACTCTAATGGATCCCAGACAACCACCTTAAGTCCAATCTCCAGTGGGATCACCCACTCGCCCCCACCCCTCAGCTTCCTCATATTTCTGTTTCTTTTCTATTATAGTTCTCCTCATCACAGCAATTGGCTCCACTATTTACCCAGTATCCAGGATCAGGGTAATACGGAGGGTGGGGTGGGAAGAATATGTAAAATCTCTCCTTGACTTCTCCCTTTCCGTCACACCCATACCTAATTCAACAGTAGGTCCTGTTACTCCGGAATGCTACCTATGTCTTCAAAGTCATCTATCTTCTCCATCTCTCGTGTTCTGCTTCTTACTGCTCCTCAAATACACCAAACTCGACCCTGCCTCAGGGCCTTTGCACTCACCTAGCATTTTTCCTGGAAGGCTTTTCCTTTGGATGGACATACTGTTTTCAGAGGCTCTGTCTCAATATAACCTTTAAAGAAAGAATTTCTAAGAATGCCACATTTAAAATGATAGCAATCTCTCCACCTGCCTGTTCCCTGTTTTATTCTTCATTGCATGTATCACAAGCAGAAATTATCTTTATATGCTTGTTTATTGTCCATTTCACATGTTAGCATGTCATGCATGTAAGTTTATATTGTTTTATAGTAAGACCCTAACTCTTGTTATTTCCCCTGACGCATAATACTGGTTCAATAAATATTTATTTAATGTTAAATAAGCTTTAACACGATTTTAGTTTTTCTCTGACATCTCTTTCCTCATAATGTCTTTTAAATAACCTGGATTTTCTTCCCAATTGATATTAGCATTTTGCATTACATCTTAATTTAAGATTTTTTAATATTTGCCTTAAAACTTCATAACAACCAATCACAGTTGTTTGAACTTAAATTCAAACTTTACTTGCTGCTTTTATTCTACACTATGATTTCTCTAGCATTACATTCTTTATTCCAATTGTTTTAGTTTTTTCTTCTTTTAAATACAGTAGTTGGTTTAATATTTGCTTTTGCAGAATATCATATTTCTTTTTAAAACTTAAAATACATTTATTTTATTACAGATAATATATAATATAGCAACTGAAAAAAACACAAACTGAATTCTGGGTTACACTCCTTTGCAGAAATGCTGACATCCTCAGAAACTGCTGAGGTTACAGGGCTGTTTTCTCTGTCTATCATTCCCTCACCCCTCCCCAGGTCTAGCTGTATGTTTTCAGCTTTTCTATTTCCTCCCTCTTCATCCAGGTCTCTGCCCTGTCTTCTCCCATACTTCTTATTTGTTGCTGCAAAGGGGCTGGAGGCTGGAAACCATAAACCACGTTTATTAAACTTGGGCCCAGAGTAAAAGTTAATAAGCTATGATTGAGGACTTGTGCTCTGATTTGAGTGAAAGAACTTAGGTTTTTAGTTTTATTTTGCTTAATTGCTCTTTCTTGATTACTTTCTGGATGTCTGAGCAACAATGCATAAGCAGAGTATTTCTGTGTACTTATTTACTAGCACAGGTGCGTACTCTGTAAGTAATACACCTGATTGTTATGAGCCTAAACTTGTATTCCTGGGAACCCTTAGGGAGGAAGTTGCCCATCTGCCCTTGCTCCCAGATGTCAGGTCTCCCTGGATCCTGACTGAATCTTGCCCACTACTCAAAAGACACAGAACAGGATTTTAGAGGAAAATTGCTTTCTTTTTTCGCATGTAGTAATGGGAGGCATACAATGTTAGGAAAAGCTTTCAATTAACATTGTCTCTCTAGAAGATGGACATTAAAACCTTTTCCATATCCTCCCACAAAAGGAAAACACCACCTGCAATAAGACCACAGATCTTCAGCTGCAGCTCGAGAGAGAAGGCGAGTCCTTCTCTACGCTATGGCGGTGCTCTGATTCTTGGGTGTTGCAGTTGCCACTTGAGCCTCTACTCAAGTGGAAAACCCTCAGGGCACCGATCTTGTCCCTCCTCTGATAAATTCTACTTATTATACTGTGCTGTGTACACTCTCAGAGCTAGATAAATGAAGAGTAATAATAACTGTTATTTTTACACCGAGTGTTATCAAATCAGAAATCTGACACCTAGTAATTTAATATATATGTTTTTTCCACATACCTTTATTGCTGTTTGGCTAGATAGAAAATATGAGGAGATTGGAAGCCAACTGTAAATATTTCTACAGCCTTAATGGCAAAGGCTTTTTCTTTTCTTTATTACCTTGCTCCACTTACTCGATCCTCTATTTTTCAGAACTGTATTCCCTCTCTTTTTCTCCTTTCAGTGTTCCTTCACGGAGAAAGCTTTTCCCGGTTCATGACCCATTTCCCTGTGCTTCCATCACTTCACACCCCCTCGGTGGTTATCCTGTTTTGTGGGATATTAACGCAGCCCCTTTAGTGTTGTTCATTGTCGAACTGGTCCAGATGATAGAATTCCACTGACCTGGGTTTGAATCAACTCTACCACTTAAAAAATGAATATGACTAGGCAAATTGCTTAACCTCTCTCCGCCTGGCTTCCTCATTTGTAAAGGAGAAATCACAATAATACCCACCTCATTGTATGCATATTGGGAAGAGTAAATTGTATTGTAAAAATGTTCTTGTTCTTAAATACATTTCCCTTTCCTTTGTCTCTATAATTGGTCATAAAGTTTTCTGGGGTGTGCATGTCGTCCTGACCCAATTAAGTTGTGAAGTTTCTGGGGGCAGACTGTACCATGGATTTCAAATTGCAAAACAGCAAATGTGTGTAAGGACCTCCTAAGTGTGTGGTGCGTATGATAGGCCCAGAAGGCACAGGGGTTGGGAGGGTGGGAGGCGGGGGGAGGAAGGAAAATAAAAAGAAAAGAATACAAGATAAAACATAATCGTTTGCACTCCAAAAGCTTCCTATGTTCTTGGGGTAATAAACAATGTAAAAAGTCAAATGGTAGCATAAATAACTTAAGTAATAGCCCAAAATAACAAGAAAATGGATTTTACAAAATAGAGTTGCTTCCCACTAAATAGCTCAGAAAGTAATTGTAATCAGAGGGCAGAAGGCAACCAGGACCTCTCATCTAGAGGTGGTCAGGGCAGGTTTTCAGTACATGGCAAGGTAAGACTTCAGTTGATTTACGATCAACATAGTACAGAATTTGGAAATATTCCAAAGTAAATATAAGCAAATGCAAATTGAGACAAGAATCTAGTGGGGTTTCAGGAACCAGTTCTGATATTTTGGACAGTGCCCCATTTCCCCTTTATTTTATAGAAAATTAGCCATCTAGGCGCTCTAGTTCTCTAACATTTCTGTCCTTATCTGCCACCAGGTCCAAAGTCATGGTCTCATATGGAGGATTTTCAATTAACAGTACCAAGTGCTGATTCTTACTTGTCTGAAGAACCATCTCCAATCGACTGTGCAGCAATCCAATTGATTGCTCAGCAATTGATTTGAGTGAGCTAAAATAGTGTCAATTATTTCTTGCATATGAATAGTCTTACAAAAATGCATGCAGTGCCCCACAAACATCTAGTTCTAGGCCTAAAAATCTGGGAGTTATAAATGAAAGAATACGTCATAACATTGCAGGCTATTCTTGCCAGTTCTTTCATCAAGTAAGAGTTTTTGATTCCAGCAGCCAGACTAACTGCTTTGTAGCTACTTTATTTTTGAAGACATGCAGTCAGGGCTCTGTGCTTTGGCTAGTTGGGATAATAAATAAAACGCATGGATAAATGTGTTTTTTTGGACATGTAATTTAGTTTCTTTATAACTGTATTTTTCTTTTAACAACACACATGCTGATTCCTACTCATCAGCCCTAGGCGCCAGTAAAATCAGATTAAAAGCATTAGTAATGGAGTTAATTCCATTTATAATATGCCTACACTAGAGATGAGAACATTAAAATAAGGGAAATCTATAAACTGGAATTAAAGAATTTTTTTTGGAACTCCACTTAAGAAACCTTTGAAAGAAAGACACAAGATTTTACATAAATACTCTCAGGCAGCCTTTTTAGACATGTTTTGCCAACTAATATTTGTAATCCCAATTAAAATTTGCCTTGGTCACTAGAGTCTTCAACTTTTATACTTCAGGTTGATTCAGATGGCTTTGTACAAATAAATGGGCATCCTTTTGTGATGCTCTGGTAGTTGTAATACTGCCTTCTATAGTCTTGCCTAATAATCACTGTCAGCTAATCAATTTTTCCTTTTTATTTAAATTCTATTATCCACTTCCTTTTGACCTATAGTTCTTGGGACAGCCCATGCATTATTTTTTTCTGAACTCTTCAGCATATTACATGCAACGTAAGAGGATAAAAGCCCTAGCATTAAATCCAATCAATAGCTTCCACAGGTAGACATCTATTTCATCCCCCTCTTTAATGTGCTGTACTTTGTACATGAAGATGTCACTATCGACCTACAATTCATCTGGCAGCTGGAGTGGGTTCTGGATTTTGTCCAGTAGTAGGGGTGTATTTAGACCAAGTCTTCCTTCCCTCTCCAGATCCACTGTCCCATTTGACAGACAGGTAGGCTGTGGCCATAGAGTCACATAAAAATACCTGACCATGAATCAAAACTATAACAATCATTTCACTTGCTTTTCTTATAGCCGCAAAGCTATTAAATTATGTGTTTTAACTCTTACCCCATTTTCTTGTCTTGTACTTCTTGGTAATTAACAATATCAACAATGAAAGACCTTAAAAGAAGAATATGCTACTTCATTTATTTTTCATTAGTTCAATTTTTAAAAAATAAAATTATAAAAGTAACCATGGATGCATAAAACATTTTCTGTAATTAAAAAATTCTAAACAGAGAGAAACATATAAAGTAAAAATATCCTTGCTACCTTTTTCAGTCCAATCTCTATTTCAGAGGTCTCTGGAAGCATAGGCATATGAAATTACAGACATTTGTATGTAGGTGCATATGTAAATTATATATAGCCAAATTTATTTTAATATAAAAATTAATAAAATTCATAGTGTTTGATTAATTCATTATTTAATATTTCCTGAAAATGTTTCACTTTAGAATACAATTTAACAGTTGCATACTGTTTCATAATATGGATTAACCACAATTTATGCAACCATTACCATGCCTTCATTAATGGGAATTTAAACTGTTTCTGATCTTTCATTATGACAAATAATACTACAATAAAATGTTTTGCATTGGTTGTTTACTTGGGCATAACAAATTATACTAAAAGTTTGTAGCCTCAAATAATGACAAACCCTTATTATCTCATAGCTTCAGTTGATCAGAAATCTAGGAGCTGCTTAGCTCCTAGAGTCTGGAGTCTCTCATTAGGATGCAGTCAGGATGTTGGCAGTCATTTGAACACTATCGGGGCTCAAGGCTCACTAACAGGTTGGTAGATTGATGCTGGTTGTTAGTGGGAGACCTCAGTTGTCCCCAACACGGAGCTTTTCATGGAGACCTCAGTTCTTTCCAACGTGAACTGTTTGAGTGCCCTCATGACATGGCAGCTGGCTTCTCTAACACCAGCAATCCAAGAAAGGAAGAGCCAAGTAGAAGCTATCCTTTCTGTTACCTAGCCTGGGAAGTCACCTAGCATCATCACCACCACGTTTTCTTGGTTAGAAGGAAGTCCCAAAGTCTGGCCAACATTAAAAGGGAGGAGGACTAGTAGGGTGACTGTAGTTAACATAAGTCTATTGTACATTTCAAAATAGCTAGAAGAGAATAATTTGAATGTCCCTAACATAAAGAAAAGATAAATATTTAAGGTGACAGGCATCCCAATTACCTTGATTTGATCTATGAATGTATCAAATTATCACATGTACCCCAAAAATATGTATATCTATTATGTATCAATTGAAAAAAAAAGGCCTGGTCAACATTCAAGGGGGGAAGAATTGGACTTCACCTTTTGAAGAAAGGAATGGCAAAGAACTTGCTGAACTGTTGTAAAACCACCACCAAAAAAATAAAAACAACGAACAATTAAACAAATAAATAAATGAATGACATGTTAGAGTATTTCTAAGACTAATTACTACAACTTGAATTGTTGAATAAATGCATATACATATTTCAAAAGTTGAAAGATATTGCCATATTGTCCTGGAAAAAGGCTGTTAAAACTCATATATCAACAAAGACCTTAAATATCACTTGTTTTTACTTAGTTTCATGAACATTTGACATTAGCAGGCTTGTTTTATATTTTTATCAGTCTAATAGGATAAAAACAATATATTTTGTAAAGTTTATATTTCACCTGGTTACTAGAGAGTTTAGCATTTTATGTTTATTAACCATGTATATCCTTTGATACATTACTTGTTAATATCCTTTGCTGTTTTAAATCTAGCTACTTGCTCTTGAATACATGTTTAAGAGCTTTGTATTAATATGGATAGTAATCTGTTATCCATCACGAATGGTACAAATATTTCCTCCCAGTATGCTATTTATCTAATAACTTTCTCTTTTCACTTTTTATGTTGTTTTGTACTATATAAAAGTTTAGTTTTTGTTAATCTGGAAAGACATGTATGTGTGTGTGTGTATATATATATATATATAGATGCACACATATGTGACTTTGTTTTAATAACTCAAAATTCTTTTTTTTTATTTCAGGATATTGTGAGAGTACAAACATTTTGGTTACATTTTAAATCATTGCCTCTCCCTAGTGGGGGTTAGAGGCAAATAACTCAAAATTCTTTTAAAAATTCTCCAAAGATTTTTTTTTCTTGTACTTCCATAGGATGAGTTTTGATCTCATGTGAAATTTTCTTGTATAAGGTATGAGGAAAGAAACTAACTTTACTTTTGTTCCACATATTTTTTTAAATGGTGGTTTTAAAACTATTTATAGCCATAGAATTCTTTTTTTAAACAAAATCATAAAACAAGTCCACCGTACCCTCCTCTCAAATATAACTACAGCTCTTAGGATTGGAGTTCTTTCTCCTTGTTTCTCTTACCTCTCTCACTTTGTAGTCTGGGGGGAGGGGAGGAGAGGAGAGTCCTATATGGAACACTTAGAATTCCGTATAACACAGTTTGAAAACCACTGTTGTTCTCAAATACCTAAAATATGAAAACAAATGCAATTAGTTAGTTAGAAAACATTGATAATGCAGACTTGGAAACTTTTAAGAAGTGGACTAAATAGCATTTTTTAACTTACGCATTTACATTAAATTGATAAATAGGTACTTACATGGTTTGATTTAACATTTTAAAAAATTTAAATCAGGCCAGTATAAAGCAACTATTTACATTTTGAAAATAGGGGAACATAAATTACAAATCAATTAAATTCATTTTTTTTCATACTAAAACCATATGGCTTCAGCAAGTAGGCAATGTATTCCATTTCTTAAGAAACAGTTAGTACATTCTAGACATCCACCTACCCAGTGTACGAATGAGTCATGGGCTCAGACAACAAGCACGTAGATTCAGATGCCATGGCACCCACATTGTGCGTACATCATTTATATCCCAAAATATATACACTGCAGGCACATATGGACACACACAGAGTAAATCACAAAGCTCTCCATCCTGTGAGTCTTTTCTTTAGCCTATGATGGATCTCATTATTAATTAAAGAATCATTTAGCTTGCATAATTGTCTTCTGCCATACATAATTCCAACCTTTCAATGTCTCTTCAAGTTGGCTTATTAGACTAAATGTGCTCCTTTGTTTTGGTGACATCATCAATCACAGCCTTTAGACAGGCAGACTCAGTGGTGGGATGAATAACATGCACAGAGGCCCTCTGTGTTCCCATCCTGGAACTTACCAACAGGTAGCTTCATTTGTACACTTCTTTGCTTCTTTAAAACCTAGAAGTCTATGTTCCCACAATCTGACGTTGAGGAGGTCAAATTTCCAATTGAAAGGAATTAGCCATTTGTTGTTAAGTATCTGCTGCCATACGTGAACTTTTCTAGACTTGGAAACAAATTGGTAACAAGACAAGAATGTCTAAAACAGGCACAACTGGTCTTTTACAGCCAAGCTCGCTACATGTACATCAACATTTTATCTTTATTTTTTATAAACTTTAAAATAAAATGCAGATTAGCAAAGAGTGGTTCTCAATGTACATACAATAAACCAGAGAGATTAAGTTGGAAACTCCTCGGGCAGTTAGGCACTATAATAAATACATACAGATTTGGAGTTCTGTTTTCAGAAGAGTGCCAGAGGTATCATTTTACATGGCCATGTTTGAGAGGACACTTAGACACCATCACTACACTGGTTTGAGAGCATCAGGGGATGCCATGTCAGGTCAGATCACTGGGTCCTTTAATCCAGCTGGCTGAAAGGGATAGAAATAGGTGAAAAGCATAGCATTGGAAGTAAATGATTCCCTCTCTGGCATTAACTTCAAAAGAATGTTGGAAAATGTTCTCCCATAGCTTCCATAGCTTCCTTTCACTGAAGTCCATAACTTTATCTAATGTATTCTTGATGAAGAATATGATTTATGACTCCTTGCCCTCTACAAGTTTGCTACCCACCATGGTAAAATTATACCTCTCTTAAAATTCAGGATAAGTTTTTGTTTACCTGTGCTGAGCTAAAAGTGTATACTAATGCACCATGTTCCCTTTAAGAAGAGTACTGTATAGTATGTTCTGTCTGGGTATTTTTTAAATGTTGCTCAATACTGGGTGGGTTCTGGCAGCAGTATCAGAACATTCAAGGACTTTGAATTGGTAACTTTTTTTGGAATCATTCGTCTAGTCATATTATTTAATAGAAAATATTTCAGAATTCTATACTCAATATCTCAGAGAAAACTTGGGAAAGACATTTTTTATTAAAATTTAGTAAAGCTAATAAGCCATTTTTATTAACTTTATTAAGTTTTAAACATTTAAGACATACGCATTGTTCAAAATTTACAAGATAGAAAATGGCATTGAGTGAAAAGTAAGTTTCTATGTCACTTTTAACTCCCTAGCCACCTGCT
This sequence comes from Cheirogaleus medius, assembly GCA_008086735.1. Classification (NCBI taxonomy): domain Eukaryota; kingdom Metazoa; phylum Chordata; class Mammalia; order Primates; family Cheirogaleidae; genus Cheirogaleus; species Cheirogaleus medius. The sequence goes on from VBSM01002608.1 coordinate 128,614,115, forward strand.
ACTCTGTCTAGGGCAAGCATTTTGCTAATTTCTTGACTATCATTCTGGAAATAGCTTTCAAGGAATGTTCTATACATTTGCATGTATTTGTATTATGTATACATTGTCACACAAATATTTGGAAGATGTAAACACGTTTCTGCAACTTACTTTTATTACTTAAGGTATATTGGAACTTTCCCATATTCACACATGCAGAGACACCTGCTTTTTCTTAATGGCTATAGAATATCCCTTTGTACAGACATATTGTGAGCAATTTTTAAAAATTACATTATTAGATAACCCATTCTCCAATGGTTAGTTTTGGGATTTTGAAAAAAAATAATAAAAAGACATCTACTTCCGGATCACAAGATTGTATGTATTGCTTTATGATACTGACAGAATAAGGGTTTTTTTTTTCTCTGTGTTTTTTGTGAATAGGATGGTTCTCTTTTCCCCTCACTTATTCAAATATTTTTCTGAATACATTCACATAATTGAAATACAAACAAATTTAACAAAAATTTATCTTTGAGACAAATGAATATCCACATGCAAACAATGAAGTTAGGCCCCTATATCGTATCATACACAAAAACTGACTGAAAGTGGATAATGAACCTAAATATAAAAGCTAAAGCTATAAAACTCCTAGAAGAAAATGTAAGAGTACATTTCTGTATATTGGGTTTAGCAATGATTTCTTGGATATTATACCAAAAGCATAAATGATAAAAGAGAACATTGATAGCTTCCTCAAAATTAAAAATGTTTTGCTTCAAAAGACATCAATAAAGTAAAAAGGTAACCTATTTACTGAGAAAATATATTGGCCAATAATATATCTGATAAAAGACTGTATCCAGAACATATAAAGGACTCTTACAAGTTAATAATAAAAAGACAGATAACCCAATTTAAAAATGGGAAAAAGATTTGAATGGATGTTTTTTCAAAGATGATATACAAATTGTCAATAAATGCATGAAAAAATGTTCAGCATTCTTAGTCACTAAGGAGATGGCAAATCAAAGCTATAATGATATACCACTTCACACCCGGCAGAAAGGCTATAATCAAAATGACAAGCAATAACAAGTATGGGTAAGGATGTGGGGAAATTGGGACCATACATTGCTAGTAGGAATGTAATATAAGGCAGCTGCTTTGGAGAACAGTTTAGGAGTTGCCGAAAATGTTAAATGTAGAGTTATCATATAGTCCAGGTGATCCATGGGATATCTTCCTGTGTATCCTCAAAAGATTTTTTTGATATTAAATATCTCCCAATCCTTTAGCCCTTCCCCAAAGGATCTCGATTTCTATAATCCCCACTGAACTCCTACCAAGCCATGCAAATTCTCTACAGCTGCCTAGGCATATAACTAAGAAAAATGAAAACACATGTCCACAATAAGTATATGAAAATGTTCATAGTAGCATTATTCTTGATAACCAAAAGTGGAAACAACTCAAATGTCCATTAACTGATGAATGAATTAAAAAATGTGGTATATCCATACAATGGATATTATTTGGCAACACAAAGAAATGAACTACTGATACTTGCTACAACACGGATAAACCTCAAAAACATTATGCTGTGAAAGAAACTAGTCACAAAACAGAACATATTGTATTAAACCTTTTATAAAATATGTCCCAATAGGAAAATCTATACAGATAGAAAATAGATTAGTAGTTACCTAGAACTGGGGGTAGAGGGTGGGGTAACATGGGGCGGGGACTGCTAATTGGTTTGGGGTTTCCTTTTGGAATATCAAAAATATTCTATGATTAGATTATGGTGATGGTTGCACAACTTTGTAAATGTACTAAAAATAATTGAATTGTATACAGTAAGCAAGTGAACTTTATGGTATGTATATTTTATCCCCAAAAATCTGTTTAAAAACAAAAACAAAATATGAAGAATATCTGTCTTCCTGTCCTGCATTTGCCCATCCCCCATGCCCCATAAAGCACCAGGTCCAGACATATTCACAAGGCAACCTTTAAGGTGTGGAAAATTTCAATATTTTCACATCATTCTTACTTGTGAATTCTTATGTACTGAATATAACATTCATACCAAAACTAAAAATGATTTTATGAAAAAAGAAAGTTGCAAACCAATGTAACTCATGAATATTAAACAAAGATCCTAAATAAAATCTCAATATACAGATTTCAAAATAACAGCTTTCGACTTTATAACCTAGAGGCTGTCTCTTTCCCTGTGGCCTGGTTTCTCATTGCTGCTTGTGTAATTTTACCCCTTTGCATGATTCTTTGTGTGGTCTCACCATTTCTGCCTTTCTGAACTGAAGAGGATCCTGGAAGAATTCTGTTTCCATCCATGAATCTCCCTTTTTCCTTCACTAACCACTGAAACCAAGAATGTGAATGCCAAGACGAGCCCCTAACCTTTAAGAAGGGTTTTATGTATGTTTGTTTGGAACAGTAGGCTCCCTGGACACTTCTGTGCCTCCTTTTCCAACTTTTTTGTCCCCCACAGACACTATCTGATCTCACTTGTGCTCGCTCCAGCTCTACGTTTGCTTGGTGAACACAGAGCATGTTGATTTTTCACTTTGTGACAAACTTCTCACCTTCTACAGGCACTTTCTTAGATACAATGTGACTGCACCTGAACCACTTTCCATCTGGCTTCTCCTGGACAGCCACTGATTTGGGCAGCTGATAGAGGCTTTCAGGGTTTTGCAGTGGTCATTGTTGTTCATTATATTGCGTTGTATGATTTTCAGGAATCGAAGGGAAACATGCTAAATTAGAACATATACTCGTGCTCATCCAAATCTTAATTCATCCACATAGACTCCACATAAATTTCACTTCTTCTGGTAAATCCAGATTATTATATCACAGTTTGTTTCTCAGATTTGACTTCTCAGGTAATTTTTATCAATAGTTGACATTTATCACGTGTAATCATTGTCAAGTTTCCATACATTTATGGGGCACAATGTAATGTTTTGATACACACACACACACACAAAATATGGAATGATTAAATCAAGCTAATTAACATATACATCTCTCACTTATCTTTTTTGTGGTAAGACATTTAAAATTTATTCTCTTCTAATAAAATGTCTAAAAGTGCAATTTAGTTGTATTTTATAGTTTTTTGATATGTGGTGTATTCATTATCATTGAAATCTAAATATTTTTTATTTTCCACAATGCTTTTACACTTTGACTTATAAGATATTTAGATATGTGTTTTTACATTCCAAAATATATAATTTTCCTATTTATTTTTTAAATTATTGATTTCTAACTGTATTTTTGTTAGAGAATGTATAATATCAAACATTTGAAATTAACTAATAAATGCTTGACAATTCAGGATAATAAATTTTCATAAATGTTTTATGAGTACATAAAAATATTATGTATTCTGTAGTTATTGGTACATTAGTCTACATATGCCCATTATATCATGCATATTATTTATATTATTTAAAAACTTCTAATTTTAATGTTTTTTGTTTACTTGCTCTACCAATTACTGTGTGAGGCCTTAAAATATGCCACTATGACAGTGGCTTTGTCTATTTCTCCTAATCATTCAGTCAATTTTGACTTTGTATGTTCTAAACTATTACTAGGCACATGCAAGTTTAAAAATAAACATGTTATCATTATATAGTGATATAGTGATATAATGATACTTATTTTGTCTTATATTGGTATAGGTGTACCATCTTTCTTTGGATGAACATTCTCTTGTTTTATCTCTCTCTCTCTTTTTTTTTACCTTGTAAAATTTCTTTCTTCTTATTCTTGGTCTTGCTTTTCCTCTTCTTTGTCCTCTATCCCCCCACTTCTTATTCTCTTCCTCTCCCTTTTCCCTGTCCTTCTCCTCCACCTCTTCTTCTTCCTCCTCCTAATTCTTGTTCTTTTTTTTCTCTCACTCCCTGTCCTCTATTTGGCAATCTTGATCTTTTAACTAGACCATAAAGACCATTTATATTTACTGCAATTACTTATTAATATGGACTTACGTATTCCAGTTTAATTTGTACTACTTACTTCCCCAAAATTTTGTTTTATATTCCTTCTCTTTTATTGCTTCCTTTTTGAATGCTTGATAACTTTTTTCAGTTTTTTCTCTTCTACTTATTGAGAAGTTTTATAATGTATTTATAATAGCTTAATGGTTGCCCTATATATTTTAGCATGCAAAAAATATTTATCAAATCTAAGTCAATATTGTTACTTTCTACCTAAACATTCCATAGACAGTAGATTATCTTAATATCAAACATCCCCCTAATTTTATCTTGTTTTTTGTTTTTTTTAATTGGTTTTGTCTATTTGTTTTTTAACATCATGAAGAATTTATCACTATAATTTTATGTAGCCAAAGTTTATTTATATTTTTCCACATATTATTATTTTCTTCACTTATAATTTATTCTTATTTCTCAAAGCTAACATCTGGGAACACTTTCCTTTTTTGTGAATTACATCCCTTAAAATTACATTCCTTTCTTCAATGAGAATCTGTTGATAGTGAACTATTAGTTTTGTTCCCCAAAAATATTATTATCTTACCCACTTTCTTTAAAATTACTTTGATTAACATGCAATCTTGGTTGACAATTATTTTCTCTGAGCACATTGAAGATATCACCGCAGTGTTTGGCTTTTGCTGTTGCTTTTGAGAAGTTAGCTATCATTTCATCAAATCACCCAAGGTTCTCATTTTTCTCTTGGTAATATAATACGTTTATGTCTTTTATGTTCTGCAGTTTCATGTGTCTAGGTATTTATTTTCCTGGTTAAGATTCATTTAGCTTCATAAATCTGAGAATTGATATTTAAAAAAAATAAACTCTGGAAAACTCTTAACTATGCTTTCTAATACTACCTCAGCTCCCTTCCCTCTAGTTTCTTTTTGAAATGTAATTAGGGATATATTAGAACTTTTTACTCTTCTGTATTGATTTAACTTTTCAATATTTTGTATCTCTTTGCTTCTCTTGGGATATATCTTCTAGCTCACAAAATTTCTCTGTCTTTATAGAATCAACTGTTATACCTATCCATTGAGTTATATATTATTTCTAGAAGTTCTGTTTCTTATTCAAATATACTTTTACCTTTTTATAATCTTTAACTCTTTTTTATAATTTCAGTCTCTCATTTGCCTCTTAGCATTCTTATGCACATTTCTTTTATATTCAATATCTGATAAATATGCTTTCTGAAATCTTTGTCTTATTGTGTTGTTGGTAAGGATTGTGTGTTGGTGATTGACTAGGGACTGGTATGTGCTTCCTTGTGTCTTATATACATTGATATGTAGCCTTTTGAGGGATTAGTTAGATGTATGAGTATCTCCTATTATATTTCCTACTTAGGGTCAGCCCTAGTCCTTATCTTTTCCATACCCTCAGAGATCAAGTAAACTAAAGCTAAATTTACTTGGAACAGCAAATGTTCTTAAGGCAAAGCCAAATTTAGGGTACCTTAACTCTCTTCCTTCCTCCCTTTACTCAATGTCTGGCTCTGTAATTAACTTGTTACTTATAAATGCTTTTCAAAAATAAGTTTGGATATAAAACAATTTTAATTGTTTTCAGCAAAAAGGTCACTCACAGTAGTAGGTACTCAAATATTAGGTTGGTGCAAAAGTAAATGCAGTTTTAGCATTGTTGAAATTTGCTGTTTGATATTGGAATCCATTCTTAAATAAATGTGGTTAAGTTATACATCATTTTAATGTGCATTTCTCACTTTATTTATTGTTTTTTGCTAATGACTTATTACTTGCTGTTTACTTTGTATTTATTTTAGACTATGGAAATGATTTTAGACAAAAAGCAAATTTGAGCGATTTTCTTATTTGAATTCAAAATGGGTCATAAAGCGGTGGAGACAACTGGCAACATGAACATTGCATTTGGCCCAGGAACTGCTAATGAATGTACAGTGCAGTGGTGGTTCAAGAAGTTTTGCAAAGGAGACAAGAGCCTTGAAGATGAGCAGCACAGTGGCTGGCCATTGGAAGTTGACAAAGGCCAGTTGAGAGCAATCATTGAAGCTGATCCTCTTACAACTACATGAGAAGTTGTCAAAGAACTCAACCTCAACCATTCTACAGTCATTGGGCATTTGAAGCAAATTGGAAAGATGAAAAAGCTCAATAAGTGGGTGCCTCATGAGCTGACCAAAAATCAAAAAAATTGTCATTTTGAAGTGTCGTCTTCTTTTGTTGTATGCAACAAGGAACCATTTCTCTATCGGATTGTGACATGCAATGAAAATTGGATTTTATATGACAACTGGTGATGACCAGCTCAGTGGTTGAACAGAGAAGAAGCTCCAAAACACTTCCCAAAGCTAAACTTGCCCCCAAAAAGGTATGGTCACTCTTTGGTTGTCTGCTGCTGGTCTGATCCACTACAGCTTTCTGAATCCTGGTGAAACCATTCACATCTGAGAAGTATACTCAGCAAATCAATGAGATGCACAGAAAACTGCAGTACCTGCAGCTGCCATTGGTCAACAGAAAGGACCCAATTCTTCTCCAGGACAACACCAGACCACACATCACACAACCAACGCTTCGAAAGTTGAATGAAGTTTTGCCTCATCGCCATACTCACCTGACCTTTTGCCAACTGACTACCACTTCTTCAAGCATCTCGACAACTTTATGTAGCTTCTGAGACTAGCAGGATGCAGAAAATGCTTTCCAAGAGTTCGTGGAATCCTGAAATATAGATTTTTATGCCACAAGAATAAACAAACGTATTTCTCATTGGCAAAATGTGTTGATTGTAATGGTTCCTATTTTGATTAATAAAGATGTGTTTGAACCTAGTTATAATGATTTAAAGTTCATGATCCAAAACTGCAATTACTTTTGAACCAACCTAATATTTATTGAATGAGTGAGTTTTTGAGTCTTGTTGTATACTATCAATGGTCCATTGAGACTCTCAGAGACAGTAGGAGAGAATAGATCCTTTTCTATCATGTGGATTTTCTATTCATGTGGTATTTTTCTATATCTATACCTCTTTTAAAAAGCAACATAAAACAAATTATGAAGAAAAAAGAAACTCTCTTCTTCACTTTGCATTTACTAAAAGAGAAGAAGAAAGAAAGAAGAAATAATAGGAAAATAAAATAAAAGAAATATATAGAATGTCAAGAGAACAGCCTGGAGCCATGAAGTAGAGGTCTCTGTAGATGGTGCTAACTCATTCATGAGGACCTCTTACATTTCTCTTTCATATCTGAAACTATTGCCAATTATTGTACAGATGTCCCTGCATATCTACTGTCATGAGTGAATATATTCTGATCCTTCAGAGCTTCCAAACCTCACACTCTGATCTCATTCAGCCTGTCATTGTTCTACTGGGCTAAAAAAGGAATCCAGTGGTTTACTGTAAAAAAAATACAAACAAGTAAAATAGAATATTGGTTCCGTAGTAGAGGAAAATGCTTCCTCTAAGTTCTCCAGAATCCATTTCGAGGACCTGTCACTTGTCTTCGAACTCTTTTCCATCTTTTCCCTCTACTCTTCTTTTGCATTAGCTCTTTTATGAGAAATATGTTTATCCCTCCACCCCATGGCCTGGGTGGTCAGAATCAGTGAAATTATTCCATTTCTCAGAACCACATTAACAGAATGGTGGCTGTGGATAGCCTGATTTTTCCATAAGTCATAATGCTTTTAGAAGCACTTTATTATCTCCCAAGATGAAATATATGACATTCTGTAATGGGTCCTAAATATCAGGACCTTTGACTTTTCTCAAGGTGAGAACCGTCTCCTCAGTCTTTCTCTTTCTTCCGGTTCCTCTCACCCTCTCCCAAGGCCTGTGGGGGCACTAATGTACACAGCAGCACTCCCCCACCCCCAAAGGATCAGAACTCGATTACTAGACTAGTTTTTCATCCATGTACGTTCCCTACAATGAAGGGACATCTTACAAGAGCACTTTCGGCTGGAAATGGCACAAGAGAAATACTGCCATTAACAAAGGCAGAGCACAAGAGGTGAGTTGATGGAATATGGCCTCCTTACTTAATGGGAGCCGGTGACCGACACGTAGTCCACAAGAGGAAAGGAAGTGTTAAGTGACTGTCTAGAATACAAACCTGTCCACACACGGAGTGGCAAAAAAGGCCAAAGCCCCTCAGTCATGCTTTTTGCTTAGAAAACTTTCTTGCTTATGCATTCCTCTGTACATGCATTGCAGCATAAATTTTGCCAGTCAATGTTGCCCCACTTTTCAGAAAGGAGTTTTCTTGGGCTGCCAATGTGGGCTCTCTCTACAATGAATCACTGCACTGGACTTCCTCCTGACATCACACTTCAATCAAAAACTTTTCGCGCAAAATGTCACTTTCAAAGTTGCAGTTTTGGGGAAAAAAGTGTCTATAAAAAATTCATGGCCACAATGATCTGATAATGCAGTGTTCTGATACCAGCAGATGTTTTGTCTAACATGTTCCCTGAAGCTGTACTCTGTGCCTTCATATCTTTCATTTCCAGTTGCTATCTGCTGACTGTGGGATGTCATGTACGTACCCTATAGCTATGCGCGGCAATTCGCATCTAACACCACCGCGCGTAATGAGCTTCACGAGATGCTTGTCGCAATAACTCCGTACTTCCCTAACCATATGGAACACAACACTCTAAAGCCCATAGACACTTTTTTTTATTACAGTTCAGATCCTTAAAACATAATCTGTGTGATGTCTAGTGAATGTACGTGAAGAGCTGCTGAAAACAAAGTTAACACTTGTTCACATCATCTGTTACAAATGTCCAATTTGGGACAATAAATTTCCTCGGAACCTGTTCTTTTGCTGACTCGTTGCTTTATCTTTTTTCCTCTTTCTCTCACGTCGTTTTTTTTATGAACTATGCATATGTATTAAATGGGATTTGTTGTCCCTAGATACCAATTTGCATAAAGTACAAGCCATCATTGGTTGGAGAGAAGCAAATTACTTCTCCGGCAAGATCACACTTTTTTTTTTTTTTTTAATTTTAACAAACCGCAGGCAGAGGCTGTTAACAGTACTTAGCCAGATATGCAAAGTATCACTTTTCTCAAAAGCAGCTTGATCAATGAGGGGGAGGAAGAAAAACTGTGAGAGGTGATATTATTCAATTAAGTCGCAGGAAAAGCTGACCTGAAACAGAAATGCCCATACCTGTTCTATCACCTGTCCACCTGTCCATAAGCTGAACCTCTGCATTTCCCCTTTGTTGTGGGGCAAGTATTAAGCCTTATGAGGGAAAAAAAAATTGAGATACTTAGCAAAGAAGTGAGACCAACTCAGCAGCTTTTAAAAATAACAAGAATCTCTCAGTTTCTTTCTCTTCTTCTCAGAATTCTTACTGCTTTTAATTTATCTCTTTTTCAAGTTACTCTTGCCATTCTCTTCTTTTTGACATAATAATCAAGCAGCTTTCTGTCAACAGCATTGCTCATAATTGCTGACTCAAAATGTCTTGTAAACTGCAAGTGGAACCTGCACCCCCCACCTCTGCCCATCACGAAAAGCAGATTTCTTTACCAGATGTGATATGGTGTGTGGGACATTGTGGATAGAGCCCCCAGCATCCAAGACCACACCAGTCCACGGCTGTCTTCTCCCCACTGTTCTTGTGCTGTACACCTGTGACAAGTTGGCAATTGCCTGGGTGATAATGCAGAGACTTGCAAATTCCAGCTTGTCCCTCTGCTAAGCAGAGCTGTGCTAGATTTTGCTAAATAAAGAAACAAACAGCTCTCTCAGCCAAGAATCTCAGACAACGTATTGAAGGGGAGGGGGGTGTGTGGAAGTTGTGAACCTTAGAAACAGCTGGGAATAAATGACACTCTCCAACTTTTGACAAACTTGCCATAGAAACTTCAGGAGATTATGCTATGACTTAAATGCGCATCTCAGTTAAGTTTAAGTTCCAGGAGCTTTGCTAAGAATAACTGAATTTTTAATATCGTTTTAACCTATTGTAATTAAATGACATGCAAGTTCCTTGCAAGAAGCAAATATTTGTTCTAACCATTGTAACTCCTAAAGGTAAACAGGGAATCCTTAGTACATTCTGCTCCTCCTTCTGGGAAGGGGCACTCCATTATTATTCATTTAGGAGAACAAGGGATTTGAGTATACTATTTTCCCCCATCACTTTGTGAGGAGGCCAAGCAGAGACAGAAACAAATGAGTGAGAAGCCAGCTTGCTTGGTGATATAAAGGGTTTATACCAACACCCAAGGTATCTTTGGGGAAGACACAGAAGTGATCAATATTTGCCATCCAGAAGTCAGAGACTCTATCAGTGTGAGTGTGTGTTTGTGTGTGTGTGTGGGGGGGGTATCCCCCTACCATTACATTCCTCATGCCTAGAAACCTGGTACTTATGAGATGCTTAATACCTATTTGTTAAATGGATCAGTGAATGATTGAGTTATGGATTAATCGACATATAAAGGGAATAAGCTAAGCACAGAAAACTATTTATCTGTTAATATCACTAGAGTCAAAGATTAATGAAATTCTTATCATGTAAGATTTTTTTCCTCTGAATTCCATCAGAGACATTTTTGAGTACTTATATATTTCTAGGAAATAAACTAGGCATTGCTAACAGTGAGATTAGTATGACAGAGTCTGAGAGGTAGCAGGTGATTGTGGAAATGGTATGGATTTTGAAAGAGGGACAAACAAAGCAATACCATTTACTAGTTTGGTGAACTTGGGCAAGTTACTTAATCTTCCTCAGCTTTAGTTGTTTGTTCTGTAAAATGGGGTAAAATATCTATGACATGGGACTGTTTTGATGATTAAATGAGAGTATCCGATGTCAAGTTCCTGGTACATGGTAAATGCACAGCAAGTGTGAGTCTCCTTTTTAATTTCCTGCCCCTTCAGAACTTATGACTAATTCCATTATTCTAGATGAGCACACTGAATATACCCCAATAGAGGGAAATTCTGGAAGATTTGGAGAGGAACACAAAACTACTTCTTTTGAAAAGAAAAATGCATGAAAACAGGGCTCTTTTTGTTTTTATTTATTTGTTCATTTTGTCCTGCCTCTTGCCTATGCTCATGCTGTTCTACCTGCCTGGAATACTTTCCTTTCTTCTAGTCAATTATCCAAATTGCACTCAATCATCCAGCCAGTTTCTGAGTCCTGAGAGCTCAAGTAACAGGGCTTTAGAGCTTATAAGTAGGTTCTTGCATTGTTTGTTGAACCTCAAACCATAAATATTTCTTTTTTTCTAGTACTACCTCAAAATTTAATACCTTGAAATAATAGAAGTTATCGTTTCTCACAGTCAGCTGATCAGCCGAATGGCTCCACGTTTTGTTTAGCCCAGACCCACTCATGTGACAGCTTTTAGTTGAAGGGTTGGCTGGACTGAAATTTCCAAGACCTCACTCACATGTTGGTGCTGACTACTTTCTGGAGTACTTGAATATCCTCCATGTGGACTTTTATCCTCTGATAGACGGCACTGGTTTTCTTCTACAGTGGTCTGAAGGCGGTTCTCCAACAGTGTAAACGTGGCAGCTGCATGGCCTCTTAAGGACAAGACTCCGTAACTTGCACAAAGTTATTTCAACATTCTACTGGACGAAGCACATCATGAGGCCATCCCAGACTCGAAGGGGTAAGGAAACAGATGCCACCTCTGGATGGGAGACGTCCCAGGGTCCTATTGCAGAGGCTTATGATTATCAGAATGGGAGGTATTTGTGGTCATTAAGCAATCAATCTCAGGTGCCCTCCCCCTTTGGATATTGAGTATTTGTGTCTAAGTTCTCGTTGGCTGGTTTTTTCCCCCTCTGGTCCACTTTTGAAGTCCTATTCTTAGGAACTGCTTAGTTTCAAAAGACCCCTATAGGCACCAAGTCACTATTCCCAGGTTTTGCATTAGAGTCATTAAGGTGCTCTTCTAAACAGAGGATTGTCAAATCTTGTTTCATAATTTCTTCCCTTACCATGCTATCTCCACAAGAAGAAGAAACAGTAGAGAATTATTTTCATGCTGTTATGCAATGTGCTACTGCTTTTAGAAAACAGAAAAACTATAGTTACATTATTAAAATTTAAAATGACAATTAAAAAATACTGAGGTATAGATCCAACAAAATATACACAGAATGTATACACAGAAAACTATAAAAATCTGATAAAAGAATCAAAGTAGGCCTAAATAAATGGAGAGATATTCCATGTTCATGGATCAGAAGAATCAATATTGTTAACTTGTCAATTCTTCTCAACTTGTGTTTATTCGATATAATCCCAAAGAAAATCTCAGCAAGTTATTTTGTGGATATCAACAAAGTCATTCTAAAGTTTTCATGGAAAGGTAAAGTATCAGAATAGCCAACATAATACTAAAAAGGAACATAGTTGAGTAATACTGCCTGACTTGAAATTTACTGTAACTACAGTAATCAATACAGGCTGGTATTAGCAAAATAATAGGAGAAATCAATGTGACAGAATAGAGAGCTCAGAGATAGATCAACACAAACATAGTCGACTGACGAAGGAAAAATGCCAATTTAATGAAGAAGGGATAGCCTTTTCAATAAATGGTGTTGGAACAATTATATTTTCATATGCAAAAAAAAAAAAAGAATTTAGAGACAGATACTACCTTGCATAAAAACTAGCTCAAAATGGATCATAGGCCTGAATATAAAACATAAAATTATAAAATTTCTAGAAAAAAATGTAGGAGACAATCTATGTGACTTTAGGTTTGGTGATGAATTTTTAGATATGACACCAAAAGCAAGATCTATGAAAGAAAAACATCGATAACTTATACCTTACTAAAATTAAAATCTTTTGCCCTACAAATGACACTATTAAGAGAATGGAAACACCACACTTGACCTGGGAGAAAATATTTCCAAAATACATATCCACAATCTACAAAAAACTTTTAAAATTGAACAAGAAGAAAGAAACACCCCAATCAAAAAGAAATGGGAAAAATATCTGAACAGACACCTTATCAAAGAAGACACACAAACGACAAACAGTCACATGAAAAAATGCTCAATGTCATTTGTTAGGAGAGAATTGGATGCTAAATTTTGTCAGATGAATTTTCTTAATCCACTGTATTAATCATTTTTTTCTTTAGTCTGTTATGATGATGAATTACATTGATTGGTTGTTGAATGTTGAACCAGTTTTGCATTCCTGAGATAAATGCTACTAGGTTGTAATGTATTAATAAAATTTTATGTATTACACTAGTTCTTAGCTAATAGTTTGCTGAATATTTGTATGTCTATTGATATGAGGGATATTGGTTTCAGTTCCTCATTTCTTGTATCATTTTTGTATGGCTTTTCAGTGAAGGTAATACTAACCTCACAAAATGAGTTGAAAATGTTCCCTTCTCTTCTATTTTCTTAAAAACTTATATAAAATGTATATTTTTAAAAAAATATTTGTCCAGAGTAAGATGGCTCACACCTATGATCCCAGCACTTTGGGAGGCCAAGAAGGGAGGATAGCTTAAGGCAAAGAGTTCAAGACCAGCCTGGGCAACATAGCAAGACACTGTCTCTACAAAAAAATAAAAATTAGCTAGGCATGGTGGTCCACACCTGTAGTCACAGCTACTCAGGAGGCTGAAGCAGGAGGATTCCTTGAGCCCAGGTGTTCGAGGCTGCAGTGATTTAAGATTGTGCCTCTATACTCCAGGCTGGGTATCAGGGTGAGACCCCATCTCTTAGGAAAAAAAGAGTTTGGTAGACTTTATTAGTGAAAGCATTTGGCCCTGAACTTCTTTAATGGAATATTTTAAATTATGAATAATTTCTTTAATTTATACAAGGCTTTTGTGGTTTGTATCTTTCAAGTAATTGGTTCATTTCATCTAAGTTGTCAAATTTATAGCCATAAAAATATTTTTATTATTCTCTTATTATTTAAGGATTCCTTCTTTCCTTATTGTCTGTGGGCCTGAAGTGATAGTCCCTTTTGTTCTTGATATTAAAATTAGTATATTCTCACTTTTACTTAGTCTGTCTGTCCAAATATTTGTCAATTCTATTGATCTTTTCAATGAACTAGCTTTTGGTTTCATTTATTGTCTCCATTACTTTTTCTCTTTTCAATTTCATTGATTTCTGCTCTTAATTTTATTATTCCTTCTCTTCTGCTTGCACTGTAATTTGTTCCTCTTTTTCTAGTTTCCTAGAAAAAGACTTAGATCATTGGTCTGAGGCCATTCTTTATTTGTAACACAAGCATTCAATGCTATACATTTTCCTTTAGGCACTGTTTTAGCTTCCTCCCACAAATTTAGCTTCATCCTCATCATCATTTTCATTCAGTTAAAAATATTTCATCTTCCCACTGAAGACTTTGTCTTTAGACTTTGGCTATTTACAAATGTGCTGTTTAACTTCCAAATATTTTGGTACTTTCCAGATATCATTTTGGTTTTGATTTCCACTATGATCAAATAAGATACTTTATATTATTTCTTTTTTAAAAATGTGCTATGGTTTGTTATAAAACCTACAATATAGTTGATCTGGGTGATATTTTTTATGTGCCTTTCACAAGAATGTGTATTCAGTTATTGTTAGGTTTAGTATTCAATAAATGAAAACTATATCATATTATTTGATAATGTTGCTCAGATCTTGTATATACTTGCTGATCTTCTATCTACTTATTTATTGATGCTCAAAAGAGGAGTGCTAAAGTCCTCAAGTATAAGTATGGATTTGTCTATTTCTCTTTCTTTCAGTCCTAGGATTTTTCTTTCCCTGAGAATCTTTCATTTTCCTGGTTCTTTGCTTTTCTGGTAATTTGGGGTTGGATGTCATGAACATTATGTTCTAAGACTCTGGATGCCATCAAAATCTTTAGGTGAATGTCAAATTTTTATTCAATCAGACAATCAAACCCAGTTAGATTCAGATTAGAAATTTTCTTTCTTATATTTGTACCCCCATAATATGCTGAAATAAAAAAAAAAAAGAAATTTTCTTTCTTGCCGTCCGTGGGTGGTGGTTCCAATGTCAGTTAAGATTTCAGTCTTTGCTATGTTGCCATGGATATGTCCTGCACATGTATCTCTAAGAGGTCATCCTGGGACTTGGGTGGTGGTTTATATTATGATTCGACTCTTATAGCCTTTGCTATGCTGGTTTATATCTATTATACATATGCGCAGCTTCGGGGCAAGCATAGAACGGTGTTAGTTCAGATACAGAAGTGGAGGGCATCTTCTCCAGCTCTCTCCTCTTAGAGATTTCTTATACACTCTTTTTTTTTTTT
>VBSM01002608.1:128629539-128721977 GCA_008086735.1 Cheirogaleus medius
CAGCAGTGTAGGAGCGTTCCTATCTCTCCACATCCACGCCAACATTTATTGTTTTAGGACTTTTTTTTTTAGTTCCTTTATCCTTTCTTTTTTTTATTATTTTTACTTATACACTCTTTAGCTCCCAGGGAGCCCTTTTCCCCTCAGATGTTTTACTACCTCATGCTCAGGTCAAAGTTGGGAAAAAACTTATTATGACCCCTATTATGGTCGTTCTTCAAGTTTGGCTTTTTCTGCAGTTTGTTTGCTAGTGCTAACTTTTCAGAGTTCTCAGATAGTAGTCTTTTAAATATTGTCTAGACATGTTAGTTGTAATCACTGGGAGTGATAGGTATAGCGGGCTTACATCATTTTGGCCAGAAACAGAACTATAAATCTGGCTTTAATAAGTTATAATAATTTATAGGCACTTATTAAATAGTCATAACAGTCTTAGGATTTTTTTTTGATGATGTGAATTGCTTAAAATGTATATGTAGCAGGTATCAAGAATTTCTGTCTTCACCATGGTGCCTGTGTGTGCTGAAATTCAGTAACTATCATAAGAAAAGGCTTTAGAGATGACTACCACCTAGCAGGGGTTCAATGAATGTATTTTTATTATAAATAACTATTGATAAGTAAAAGTAATAATCTACAAATAAATGAATAAATACATTTATTTCACAGAAAACATTCCATTAAAGGATTCCTTTAAATAATAAGTTAACCTAAAAAAAAAAAAACTAAAATAGATTTTGATTTTCTCAGACACATATATGTTATATAAAACACATTTTACTGGAATTAAAGGAGATTTTTGTTTCAAGTGTTAATCATATCCTGGCAAACCTACACAATTATTGATTTTAATTGTGGAAATTTTGAGATATTGATGCTGTTGGATTGTTTGCTCGCTTGTTTCATATATGAGTATCACCAAGAAGCATCACAATGTTTTTCTTACTTTGGAAGGTCACCATAGTTCTAGAATCTGGTTTTTATCCTTAAAAGCTTTAAGTGTTTATATCTCAATACTTAAAGAATGAATCCATCTCTCAGGGACTGGGTTGTACCTGTTGAGCTCACAGAATCTGATGAAAAAACTGTAATTATCCGTTTTTAATGGGAATGATAGCTGTCAGAAAAATCAGAATATTTCCACTGGCCCATCCTTATCCTATAGGCATATCTAAATAGAAATCACCATAATCAGAAGGTGTGTAGTTGAACAGGTATCAGAGCTAGGGGAGTGTATTGATTTGAATGTTTGGTAGTAGTATAGCATGATACACTCAGACAGATTCTTGCCCTATTACCTAATAACTGTTGAGATCTTGGACATATCATTTTAACAATCTTGAGAGGGTAGTTTCCTGTTGTGCTTGAATTGTTTAAAGATTAAAAAGTGAGGTACCAAGTATCTCACATTCTTAATGAAACAGTACAAATAATTCTGACCAATAAATCCAACCATGCCAACAATCAATTAACAGTATGTCCCCATACGAGCAAACAGCTACCAGCCTTTTCCCTCCAAATAGGTAAGAAAAATGATAAAAACACTAAAAAACAATTATCCCTCTTCACTGTGCCCAACATGGAAGAAGGCAGAACTTAGAAGAAGAAAGAGCTGGAGACATAAAAAAGAAGAAAATACCACCCACCCCTCAACACCACCACCCAATCACACACAAATAAACATGCATATGCAGCCCATCATTAAAATCACAATTTGGCTCATGGTGTAGAGGGAGAGAGTCTTGAATCTGGCATGAAACTGGCATTTCAGACTGGACTGGGTTATTTTGATAACTAAAAGTAACCAGAAGGTTTTAGAGGCTGACTGATAGATCATGAAAATACCTGCTACCTTTGATAGCTGTGTTTGGAAACATTAACCCGGTTCATGGTTATCCCTACACAGAATAGAGGACTCTCAATAAATAGCGACAACTTTCTAAGCTTTCTTGCCTTCAAAATGGGGGATAATAAGATAAGCCCTTTTATGTGGCTAAGGTGATAAGTCAATCAGTGTAGGAACAAGGAGCCCTTAGCAAAGTGCTCAGCATGTACTAAGTTATTATAAGGTCCTCTGGCACTGAGAATTTAGGTCCATCTACCTGTTCTAGACAGTGTTTGTTTAGTTACTGGCAATAATTGTTTCTCAGACTCCCACATTCTATGGCCTAGCAAGACCAGCTTCGAGAGTGACACATTTTCCTTTACGTATGCTAGTATCTCCAATCAGAGTACGCTCAAGTCACAGAGGCCATTTGGTAACCTTATCCTGATTTCATATAACCTTATTCTGGGTTGATTATATATTGGAATTCCAAGAAAACAATCTTTTCCCCCCTCTTTTCACTGTTTTCTCCTTAAACCACGTCCAAGTGAATAAAAAGTAATAGGGAATGTTAGGAACATGAAGATATATAGGTTAGGGCCAAAAATAAAACAAGCTTATAAAATATAATAATGCATTTGTACAAGAATAGATGATATTGCAAAAACAAAATGTCATAGAAGTTCAGAGATGGGAGATGTCACTTCTGGCTTCCACGTTTCATAAAGAGGTGATATTTTGAACTAGACCTTAACAGAAAGGAAAGATTTTGCTAGGTTGAAGTAGGCATGGGTAAGACATTCTCTGCAAAGCAAGTCGCATAAAAATATTACAAAAATAAGAATGTTCAGGGATTGTTAAGGGTACAGAAACCAGATCAGCTTGGTATTAAGCATGGGTCCAGTTTACATAATGCCTTGAATGCCAAAATGAAAAGTTTTCTTTTATTTGGAAGGAAATTTTAAAAACATTTAAAATTCAGAGAAAAATGTTTAGATATAGATAGATAAAATGATAAAACAAATTGATAAATGTTAATGTTTAGGAAATCTAGGTGAAGGTTATACAGAAATTCTTGATAAAAATTCTTATACGTTTTCTGGAAGTGTGAAATTATGTCAGAAATTTTTCAAAAGCTACATCTGTTTAAAAATAAAATAAAAAGCTTTAAGGAATATAGTAGCACCATGAGAGCAAAGTTTTAGGATGGCTTCTCAGAGGGCATTTCATTGGCAGAAGCTTGGTAAGCACCACGTGGTTATCATGAAAGTCTAGGCTTACAGTCATTGTAGCCAGAACTAGGGCAAAGATGAAGGATAAGTAGCAAATGTGAGAAATGTAACACATGAAGAATTGATAGAATTTAGGAAGTTATTAGATATAGAGTGTGAGGGGAGAAAAATTTAAAAGGGACTTAAGAGTCCCAGGTAGATATGTTTATGACTTTGATAGTGGTGAAGGTTTAACAGGTATATATTAAGGTTACCCCCAGGTTTATCAAATTGAATACATTAAATATGTACTGCTTTTTACATATCAATTATTTCTCAATAAAGTATTTTTTAAAGACTATGATACACACACACACACACACATGCACAAACACACACACACACAAAGATTCCCAGGTAGGTGATTGAAAGAATTATAATAATCATGAAAAGAACTAAGACCAAAGTAATACATGTGGTTTTAAATAAACTGAGTTTTAGGTGACTAAGGAACATCTGAGTTGAATGGGATTGAGTACAAAGGTCTTAGAAACAGTTTGGGACTGAAGTTGAACTTAAGAACTATTATGTGAAAGTAATAGTTCAAGCTTTATGGTATGGGTATTTATAACATTAATGAGTATTTGCCAGAAACAAGGGAAGGTAAATGTAGAGAAAAGAGAACTGAGAACAGAACCTTGCAGACGGTCCCTTTTATTGGAGTAGAAGAAAGGAAAGGGGTCAATGATGGTGACTGTGGCAGTCAATGTTCTGAAAGGCTCCCAGTGGTCTCTCTCTCCTGGCTTCCACATCCTCTTGCAATCTCCTCCTTTTGCATATGGGCTGTGGACATAGTGGCTTGTTGCTCATTAATAGAATGTGTAACAGTGATGGAATGTTGCTTCCAAGAATAGGTCATAAGAGATTGTGTTTTCCATCTTTCTAGTATCCCTTCTATCTTCCTCTTCTCACATTATTGTCTTGATGCAGAGATCCTGCCAATCACATGAGTGATCTCAGAAGCAGGTCCTTCCCTAGTCAAGCCTTCAGTTGACACTACTGTTCCTGGGCCAATATCTTGATTGCAGCCTCGTAAGAGACCATGCAGAGGAGGATCCAGAAAAACCAGGCCTGAATTGCTGACCCATGGATACCATGAGATAATAAACATTGTTGTTTTAATCTCTTAAATTTTGGTATAGTTTGTTGCACAACAGTAGATAACTTAGATAGGCAGATATAGATCCTTTGAAGAAATAGGAACAGAAACAAGATAATGCCAAGTCATAGAAGGCAAGAGAGAAAAGAAACTTCAAGAGGGAGAGAGTAATCAACAGGCTAAACATGGTAGAGAAGCCATATAGAGTATTGGCTATAAAAAGGCCCCTTGAACTTGGAAGTCAGATTTGAGAAAAGTTCTTCGCGTGAAGTGCAGTGGGTGAAACTAGCTTTAGGTGGTGAGAATGGGGATGCTAGCCAAAAGTAGATGACTGATATGGGGTGTCCAACAGAGAGACAAAGAAGAGGGAGTTAGAACAGTTGCTTTGAAGGAGAATTTTTATCTTTATGATATAAATTCCTAGGCTTCTCTCTAGGAAGAGGGGAAATATAAAGATCCAAAGGGGTGGGGGAGGGGATGGAAAGTTATTAATTGAGCACCTACTGTGTGTCACTCCACACTGTTTTCAGCATTACAGACACTGTAGTAAACAAACAAACAAACAAAACCAGGTAAAGGTCTTTGCCTCTCATAGTTTACATTGTAGTAGGAAGAGAAAGGAAATAATAAAATAAGTAAAATATATAATTTGTTAGATGCTGATGTGTACTGTGGAGGAGAAATATTCTGAAGTAATATTCAGCCTTATGAGAAGAAACACCTCTCTCTCATAGAAAAAAGGTAAAAATGTCAGATGACACTAGAGAAACATTCTTAAATGGAGAGGGAGCTAGGGCAGTTGCATCATTTTGTAGAGAAAAGTGGCCTTTTATTCTGCTCTTGCCTAATACTTATCTTAGTATTTGTTTATCAGCACTTTGCTGGGCTCCTGCCTCTCTTGCTATATTTATGCAGGAATTAACACATGTTAGAGGAATGTTGATGTACAATCTTGGTCACTTCATTATGGATGGTGATATAATTCACAGTAACCAAGGTAGTACATTTCCCAATTACACATTCTATTGTCTCATTAGCTGTCATACGTCACCTGCACCTACCTATCAGCTAGCACATTTTACTTCATTATGTGTCCCCAGTCATCTTTGATGACAATCAGCATATCCCGAATTGTCACAACAAGCCCTAATCTCAAACAGTAAACCGTGTTTCAGTTGCATTTTAGAACAAATTTATGTATATAATATGGTTTCAGCAGATGTAATTGAGTGTAATAGAGTTGATTTCATGTCCACGACATATTTGTATATGGTATGTTCTTTTAAGCATTGTTTTCAGAGTAACATCCAACTTTTCACTATGGGTGGGGGATTCTACATGTGTGGCCCTAACATGATGGCTCAAAGAGTTCAAACAGGTTGCCCAAAGTCACTCAACATCTCAAGGTCTTGCTCATGGTCTTTATGGGTTGGTTCTCTAGAGTAGTTAGAAATTTCAGAAACAATAAGGCAGCCTTGGAAAGGGTCTGTGAAAGAGATCCCTGGAAAGAGGTAAGATCTCCAGAAAAAGCAGATGTATTCTTCCTGGGCTACATCCTGCCTCATGAGACAAGCTCTACCTTTTTGTTTTGTTTTTCCTTTGGAGTTCTGTTGCGCAACACCGTAGTGTCATTTTCAAGCTTTAATCAGAGGTATACAAATACAACTGCATTAATCTCGTGTCTATTTGATGATGCAATCTGTCTCTCCATCTGAATTCTTGCACATAATGTGTGAACATTTACAGTTCCAAGTTCACTGCCACTCTCTTTCTGACTTTGCCTTCTTCTACAGATGCTTGAGATCCACAACCCCACCATGTCCCTGGCTTGAGACCTTGTCAAAGTTTCACTCTCAAGTAAAGAATATCCCACTTTAAGCGAACTCAAGCCTCACTCTCTTCTGCTTCTCGTTCTTCCTCAGCTCAGGATCCAAGGCCCTACTGAACTTCCCTCTGACTTCCTCCTGCTTTTTTAAAGCAGACTTTCCCCACTCGTTGGCCTGAAATATTCCAAAACTACATTCTTGGAATTCCCAATTGGAAATTCTTTCTCACTTTTTATATAACTGGTGAAGACACAATGTAATTTAGACAGTGGTCGATTCTGTCCCCTCCTTCTTTTAGGTTTTTCCATTTGGGATGATTTAATCGCTTGCCCCACAACAACCCCTGTTCCCAAATCCATATTCATAGTCTTGTTAGTGGGAGGTAAAGTGCATAAAATCGTAAAAGTTTCTGCTAAATTTCTCCGTTCCTCTTTTGCCAACAGGAGGAGGCTTGTGTTTCTTCTGGGTTTGCGAGTAATGGGATTTTTTTTTCTCTTTTCCTTAACACAGTTCTATAATTAATGCATGTTTCTTTGATTCCACATTTATATTTAACACATTTTAAAAGGTACAAAATGCGTTTTAAAGATGCTTCTCATTCCCTTGTGATTATTCAAGTACAGAGGAGCCATGTAAGGATTATGAGAGGAGCACACAGGAGGGCGGGGTGGGCTGCTGACAGCACCTCCCCAGAGCAGAAGCCATGTGAAGGGGAAGTTCACGTACTTGGAAACTCTTGCACCACCTGCTGGTAATTTAGGAAAGCAATTAAATGCCAGACGTGGACTGACGTACTCACTGTGGTATTTGGGAGCAACCACACTCTTTGGGTATCATTTTATCATCAGAGTCTGGAGGGCTGACAGATGCCGCGCTTGTGCTTAAACTTATGGAAAACTTAGTTTTGGCATCTAACACCCCTGGAAAACTGGCTGATTTAAAAAAGAACCCTTTCTCCTCTTTCCCTCAATCTACTCCAACCCAACCTCAGCCTTGTGAGAGCTTTGGTTTTTTGGATGCCTCTCTTTTCGTGCTACTCCAGTGTTGCCTCCCTGGCAAGTTCCTAAGTGGGCTCTTTCTCTCCAATGCATGGAGCACATTTCCTAAGAATAAAGTCTACTTTGTTGTCAGTCGAAAGTGCCCTGAGGCATTCACATGCACAGAGACTTAGAGACCAGGGTGATTTCTGCGGCCTTCCGATCATGGAAGGGGGTGGGGGGTGCTCTCGGAGAGGAAAGGGATGCTCTGGGGAGAGGCAGGGGACAGCACAAGCTGAACAGGGGCTTTTCTCCTCAGTCTAGGATGCCCTGAGCTGCATCCTCCTCACCTTGATGAACACCCAGTAGCCATGGCACTGATAAAGAAGCCACTAAAAACTCCTTAGCACGGAACTGTCACTCAGTATGACTGACCACCATTCAGTAACTCTGAGATGTAAGGGATCCAGGTAACTTCTACAGTCAATAGTTTTCAGCCTGTTTTTGATTGGTGCATGTTATACTAAGAGAAGGAGATAATATACCCTGGCTACAAATTCATTCTTAACTTGTTGATGCTTACAGCTAAGTGATATTGTTTTCATTTGGTAAATTAAACATGTGACTGATCCACTTCAGAGGAAGTAAGTATATGTGAAAATACTACGAACCAGTGTAAGGTAGGACAAACTAACTTATTTGAATAAAGATGCTTATGTAAAATGCTCTTTCAATTAAAAAAAATTAGTTTTCAGCCTTTATAATACATAAAAAGTATCTGGGAACTTGTTAAATTGGTAGATTCCTGGGCCCTGTCCCAGAGATTCAGATTTAACAGGTCTGAGTAGGGCTCTGGAATCTGTACTTATAACAAAACCTACAAGTGGTTCTGATGCAGAAGATGCTGAGACCACATTTTAAGAGCAGACATCCAGGGAGCGGCCAGTGCAGTAACAGGGTTTTCCTTTCTTTGCTACCATTTTCAAAAATTGTTTCTCCGATGAGATCCTCTGTCCATTTTTTCCCACCATCTTGTTGCTGTTTTGAAAGAAAAGTAGATTATTGTTGGAAAATTAGAAAATACAGATGAATTAAAAATAAAAATTAAATAGCATAATCTATCTAAACACAACCTACCTATACTTTACAGGTTGTTTAACTAACATAATACATCATGAATATTTTTGCGCATTGGCAAATCCATAATATCTTCACCACCATTTTGAATGGCTATTCTATGAAACAGATGTATGACTATTCAGTCATTGCTCTAGTGCTGAATATTTAGATTCCCCACCCCCAATAGTTCTACTCCTATAAACAAACCCGTGATGAACATTTCTGTACATGTGCCTACTTGTTCAATTATTTCCTAAGGACAAATTCCTAGTGGCAGAATTGTCAAGTCAAAGGGCAATAGATTTTAAGGCTTTGATAAATTTCCAGACGTCCCCAAGAAATGTTTCTTGATTTACCCTCTCAGCAACACTTTATAAAAGTGAAGAAACACACCCTTGCCAATCTGGATATTATAATAATAATTTTTAAAAAAACAACTATTCCCATATGCTGTGATATGAAAAACTATTTTTATTGTTTTACTGTGCAGTTATTTGACTCACAGATAGAATGAACCTTTTCTCTTTTCTTACTATATGTTTGCCACTTAAGGTTATTATTTTAGGAACTGCTTATTCTCATTCCTTGCCTGCTATACTTTTGCAACATTTGTCTTTTTTCTTACTAAGTAGGAAGAACTCTTCACACATTAACACTTAACATTTTGTTGACTAGGCTATACATTAACACTTTGTTCACTGCGTATTTAAAAATATATTAAATATTTTAATAATGTATTAACTACATATTTGAAAATATTCCCAAACATTTTTTAAAAACATTGTTCATGGTATTTTTAACTGGTTTGCTTTTATTGTTATACAGCTATTATTGCTTTTACAAGGTAAAAATATATCAGTATGTTCTTTTAGAATTTCTATCTTCAATCTCACATGTGGAAAAAACTTCCCCTATTAGATTATATATAAATATTTACTTAAATTTTCTTCCAGTATTTTATAGTTTTACATTTAGATCTTAGACTCATCTGAAATTTTTCTGGATGTGGAAGATTAACTTTATTTTCCACTTTGTCAGTCTATTGTCCTACTAGGTATCATTGCCTCTACTTTTTTATGAGAGAAAAGTTCTGAACAGCTATCTAAGTTTCATGCACATCCACGATCTGGGAGAAACAAAACAAAATGTCTTTTTAGGAGGGTGCTTCTTGACACTAACTCCATGGAAAACTTCCTCTAGCAATTGATTCTGGGACTTCCTAAGATATATAACTTCCGGAGGAAGCCATCAGCCTTCCCTTCCTTTCTCACTAAACTATCTGCAGGTCCAAAGGCTGTTATATCTCTGATCAATCAACAAATAAAAGGAGAATGTAGCAAACCCACTATAATTTAATACCAAGATTTCATTTGCATGCAATTCCCTTCCATTCTTTCCCAGTATTTTCTACACTTCACAGCTATAACATGGTGGAGTGAAGTGAGCACCAGCTGGTGGAATGCAGCTGTGTATTTCACCCTAGCTCTGCCACTGTGTTACCACTTACCTCTCTGAATCTTTTGTAAAATGGGTAGGTGTGTACATTGGTCTGTGCAGGCTGCATAACAAAATACCACAGACTGGATGGCTTAAACAACAGAAATTTATTTTCTCACAGATCTGGAGGCTGGAAGTCCAAGATCAAGGTGTCAGCAGAGTTGGTTTCTGGTGAGGCCTTTCTACTTAGCTTGTAGACAGCCTTCTGTGTATGTGCAGAGCAATCTCTGGTGTCTCTTCCTCTTCATGTAATGACCTCATTTAATCTTAGTTACCTCCTTAAAGGCCCTATATCCAAATACAGTCACATTGAGGGTTGGGACTTCAACCTATAAATTTTGGAGGGACACAATTCAGTCCGTAATGCTATGGATATCTAGATCTTATATAGATGTAAACACTTTGAAAACAGTTTCAAATAAGTGTCAGTGGCTTTGGAAAAAGGAGCCTGAAAAATGCAAATTGCATTTTCATAGAAGTCCGCCAATCTGGTTTAAAGTCTACCAAGGACTGTAGTACTGTGCCCGGAGCCCTGGTTGTTCAAGAGAAGTATACAGCACAATCCCTACTCTTCAATGGCATAGTGGCCGTGCCATAGCCTCTCAACATAAGGAGGTGACACCAACCTTTGAAACAAAGAACAAAAGAACAGCACAAAACCCAATATGATTAAGGGCAAGATACGGGCTTCAAAAAATGCTCCTAGATACCTCAAAGAACTAAAAGTAGACCTACCATTTGATCCAGCAATCCCACTACGAGGTATTTACTGAAAGGAAAAAAAGACATTTTATTAAAAAGACACTTGCACTCAAATGTTTGTAGCAGCACAATTCACAATTGCAAAGATGTAGAATCAACCCAAATGCCCATCAATACATGAGTAGATTAAAAAAATGTGGTATATGTATACCATGGAGCACTACTCAGCCATAAAGAAAAAATGGTAATCTACTATCTTTTGTAATAACCTGGATGGAACTGGAGGCCATTTTTCTTAGTGAAGTATTGCAAGAATCGAAAAACAAACACCACATGTAATCCATCAACACTTATTTGCACATATGGAAGTAAAACTCAAGTGAAATCAAGTAGGTGGGAGGAGGAGGAGGGGATGGGTAAATTCACACTAATGGGTACAATGCACACTAACTGGGTGAAGGGCACACTTACAACTTTCACTCAAACTGTACAAAAGCAAATTATGCAACTAAAACATGTGTACCCCTGCAAAATTCTGAAATTAAAAAAAGTTCCTATTTACTTGCAAAACAAATAAGCAATGCATGTTTAGAGTTCAAATACTAAAGGTGTACTGAGACCATCCTCTATGTTTTACTACTTTCAGAGGCAAAGCAGGAGTTTGCCTCATGTTCTCCCCGAGAAAACTCCCTTGCTTGAGTGTTGGCTTGTTCTGAGTGGAGGCAGGTAACCCTTGTTCAGAGCTGGTAGAATCAAACTTCACTTGATACCGGGACAGAGAAGCCCAGGGGAGTTTCATACAGGCACATTTAGGCATATTACCTTCAGAGGGAACTTCTAGATAGATCACAGGTGTCACTGAAATTTGGATCAAAGGAAGACAAGAAATAGTATCAGCATTTTCTTTTTCTGAAAATGAATGTTATTTCAGAAAACGGACACATGTTTGGGCCGAGAGGGCAGGTTCCCGGTTGTCTGAACCAGTCACTCCAACCAGGCCTCCCACTTCTGCAGAGAAAGGAGAAGGTGAGTATACGGGACAGGGTGCAGTCCTCTTTAAAGTCAAGTAGTGGTATTAGTGTTCAAAAGCATATAGTCCCGAATGCCAAACTGGTAAGAAGCAAAGTAAACCCAGCAGGAGAAGAAGGAGGGAACAGCGGGGCTGCGACACTGCTAACGGGGGTGTGCCACGGCTAACAGAGCGAGTAAATCTTACTCTTCGCCTCCTCACACCCCTCCCTCTCCTTCTGCTTCCTTTCCCCTCCTCTTGGAAAGCAGGTTGCTAAATACCTGATTGTAAGCCCCACAAGTGGAGCTACCTGAAGTGGTTTAACCCTCTGCAAGTGTCGTACCAATCATTCAACAATTCCCACGGCTGCCTTTGTGAGAAGCCTCTCTCTTAAGCCTCTGGTTTAAGAATTTAGAGTAATCATGTAAAAATGATACCCCTGTGCTCCATGATCCGCTGAATCTCACTAATGCCGGATCCCAGAAGAGGGCTTATTAATGGTGAGGCGCAGTGCCTCTCTCTCGGCTCATGTTTCACACGGATCTCTCTTATGGCTTCAGCTGTAAACCTCACTGCTGATAAAGGGAGTATAATGAACCTCGCTGCTCCATTGGAATGAAATCCAGGGCCGAGGAAGTAGTTACCTGCTCTACCTCCTGGCGCTGGGGTAGCCGTGAGAGGCGTGTTTCATGGCAGTGGGAAATAAAGACAGAAGGCCACTTCCTCTTATATCTCAGCTTTTCTCTGTTGTGGTGAAAGAGGCTGCATTTCAAGATCAATATTTGGGACAAGAGAAATGCTATAATTTCTCAATTAGTTCCACAGTAATTTTTTGTCAGTTCTCTACTGCTAACTGGATGGAGGACTCCTCATTTTAGTGCAGTTTCAGTGAAAATAAATAAGGCCTTGGAATCTCTGGATCCCATGGACCAGATCATTCTGGAATGTTTTTTGAGCTCAGGACTTCTCCCACTTTGTTCTGACAGTGGCCACTTGGCCACTGATTTCTCTAATGGAAGTCTGCAGGGGGTGCCAGGTGTAACTCAGCAATTGCCTCTCTGAGCCACCATTCCCAGTCCTTTCCCACCTCTAGAACCCAGCTCTAAGACACTGGTTGGCATGCATTGCTATGAAGCCCATTATTCAATGTAGAATTTCACACTTAGAACAGCTTGACTCTGTATCAAGCTTTATCCTTTTCCAAACACTCACGCCCAGTATCTCGTGTGCTGCTTAAGCAGTCAAGCAAGGGGCTAAGAGAATCTTGTCCTAGACATGACGAAGCTGAGGCGTGCAGATACAAGGCCACTTGCTGAAGCCATACCAGACTGTAGCTGTGGAGCGAGGATTAGAATACCGAATTCCTGGGCTTCCAGAAAACAGCACTTCTAAACATGCCATTTCTCTCAAACTCAGATTATATACTAAAAATGTATTAGATTATATACTAAAAAGTGAAAAAAAATTATTTTGGCTCTCTGAAGTGAAGAATGATTTTGACCAGGTAGTTCCCACGCAAGATACTTTTGTCTTGTTTTTCTGGTAGCACGGGGTGAAATGTAGCCAACTAAGTGCTCAGTGCACAGACGCGGGGCTGAAGTGGTGTGCATGCCTTCTCACAGGATGCATGGCTCAGGCTTTGGTTACCTTGGTGTGCAGCCAGGGGTTTTACTTCTAAAGATGCCATTTGCAGGGATTAGGCCATCCTGGGGGAATGTTCTCGTGTCATTCAAAGCATGTCTCAGTCAATGGTGCATTAACATCCTAGAAAAAGGTGCCCTTTTGTATGGAGTGAGGAAGGCAAACACTGAACCCTCGATTCTGAAA
Source organism: Cheirogaleus medius (assembly GCA_008086735.1). NCBI lineage: Eukaryota > Metazoa > Chordata > Mammalia > Primates > Cheirogaleidae > Cheirogaleus > Cheirogaleus medius. The sequence goes on from VBSM01002608.1 coordinate 128,642,692, forward strand.
AAGTAACCAGGACTCCTGCTTTTCAAACAGGTCTCCCTGCCAGTACGTCATCTCCAGATAGATCTATGGACACTGCATGAATACATGCAGAAAACATTCATTGGCACTGTCATAAAAACAAATCTCTCAGCAGGACCCTCAGATAACCACTCCTGCCTCATCTGAACTGATTCTGCCTTTAAATTTACTTTTCATTTAGTAAACCTTAAAAAAAAAAACACCTCCTTCTACTCACTGCTTATTGAATAAAGGATTAGTATTATTTTCCTTCCTCCAGTGAACTTTCTTGCACTTCATCCTCAATAGATTGCACGTCTTTGTGTTTCTCTGCCAAGATGTCACTGCTGAACAAAGCACAGGCCTTAATGCTGCCCAGTTCGTGCCATGATAACTTTTTATTCAGAACTGCTTGAGGTCATCTCAACGGGAGTAATGGGTAGAAATGAGAATTTACCCCCAACCTGAATTAAAATAACTTCCAAGCACTTCCTAGAACAGGAACAAAGATGAAAGGGGCCCCAAATTATGGGAGTTATTTGAAATAACACGGCAAGGGTGTCCTTTGAAATGTATGCAGCCACTTTTGTTTGCCTTTAAGTCAGTTCACCTTAACCAAGGACGTTGGGTGGCAGGAACAAATGGTTAATGATTGTGGAAGGAGCCTGGCCAATTGGCTTTTCTTTCTTTCTTTTTCTTTTACTTATCTTTTCATATTATTATTATTTTTTTTTAACTTTGGCTAGAATGCCCAGTAGGAGTGCAGGCTGGAGGATTGGCTGTCTTTTGAACTGGAGACATCACAGGAAACTGGGGATGCTCCAAATTGCTAACCTGAGGCCGGTGCAAAAACTTTTTCTTCATCGAAGGGACTGGTTTTTTTTTGTTGTTGTTGTTTCCCCTTCAACGGAAATGGCATCCCAAGTCCTGCCGGAATGCAACTGTCTTTGTTCCTGCAGCCAAGCCTTATAGCTGGCTCACACTCTGCCACGCTCATAACCTCGCACTAGAAAGGAGATTACAAAGAGGGGCAAACACCCTAGAGGGTTCCCCTTTATCAGAACCTTCCCTGTCAGTGGCTCCTCATTTCCCGAGCCCTCGTCTGATTATTAGTGTACTGACGGAATAAAAATAACTTCATATTCCTACATGAATCATAAATAAAACCCTTTTATTTCATCAAAGAGGTTGGCAGGTTTATAGTCCTTTGGAATGCAGGCACGATGTGAATGACATACCTTTAATTTTGCTGACAAGCTCATCCGGGTACGCATGAAAAAAGAGTGAAAAGTGGGTGACTTGGAAAATGGTTGTGTGGGAGCTTTTTGGTGAGGATAAATATTTCACCTTGCCACTATAATCAGGGAACCAACTGATCTTGGTAATGAACTCTTCAATTATAGCCCACTTCTGACTCTTCAAAACAGCCTAAGCAACAATACCACAGTGATTATTGCTGACGTTACAGATGGGAGCAACCCGGGGGAAAAAAAAGAAAAAAAGGGGGAAGAAGAAAAACAGGAAAAGGAAAAAAACAGTGTAGTGGGAGGAGAAAGCCATTGAGAATTTACATCACTGGATTGTCAAATTAGAAAATGCTATGAAGCAGGCAAAGGAAAAAATAGATTCCCCCACTCTCATTCTTGTCCATGCGCCTCCCCTGCCAAACTATCTCAATGACTTCATGAATGCTTCAAATTTTTATTAATCTAGGCCTGAGCTCTCCAAACCAGAGAACCCGGCAGTCAAAGGCTTGAGAGTTTGTACGGCCCAGCCCATTCGTCTTTGATTTCTGTGGAGTATGACATGATTTCAAAGTCCCTTCTTACACAGAGTGACCAGCATGGACAGCAATGGTTTGGGAACTGACTTTGGTACAAGTGTTTCCTATCCTCCTGTGTAGAGTAGGGAAGAGTCAAAGGTTAGAAAGAAACAATAGATGCTGGGGTCATAAATTATTGACCTTAATTTTTTCAGAAAAAAAATTTTGGAAATTTCTCAACAAAGCTTTGGAGATCAGGATTTTACATAGGAAAAATTTTGGTGGGGGAAGGAAATTTTTAGAAAGTTAATAACTGGAAAAGGAAAGATGTCTCACCTTTATGATGAGGCCCTTGTGGTGAGTCAGTCTAAGAAAACTCGGCCCTAAGGAATGAGTTTTCATAGGGGCTGGCTTGGGGGCTCCCAACTTAGCTTGGGGTTTGTTTTTACTGTCAAATTAAAAATTTCCTCCATTATTGGAAACAATAGTTGCTAACAGTGATCTTCAGGCCTCATGCTATACCCAAATTTTGTAATGCATGAGCCTTTCTTTAAAGTAGCTAAGCAGGATAGAAGAGAAGCTCCACTTTTCTCTCTGTAACCGAACTACAGACTTCTTGAGGACAAGAGCCTTGTTTTATTCTAATTGTGTACCTTCTACAGAAGCTAAAATGGTGTAGGTCTCAGGTTTACTAATTGACTTCAGAGATGGGACAAAGATTACTCAAGGAGCCACTGGAGACCAAAGTGGCTCTAGCTGCCCTACAAAGCCTTGAGATTCAACCTCATATACCCGATCAATCCATGAGACTTTGGATCAGCTCAAATGAGGTGGCTTGTTTACTTCATGGGTCCCTTGATTTTTAAACAACTTGTACACACTTGTGATTCTGAAAAAGATCTTATTAGGAAGGTCTTGCTGTGCCAGTGTTACGACTGAGGACACTGTGGCTGAAAGAGTTTAAATGTCATGCCAAAGATGATACAGAAGGATATCCCTGAGCTACCATCCCAGTTCTCAAGGAAAGAGTGTCGATCTTGAGGGAAAATTATGGTTGAGAGGCCTGTTCCACACTTCTGAGTTTTAACAATGAAATGGACAGTAATGAGGTACTAATTGTGCTTCTTGACAAAGGGTTACACGGCAACCTGTAGTAGCAAAAGACACCTATAAGTAAAAATGACAATGCAGTGCTCTTGTTTCTCTGAGCAAACACATGGTGCTTACATTGTGACCAAGAAAACGTGTCCTGTGATAGTGTTCCGGGATCTGTCACAGCTGCCATGGGCTAAAGCTAAGCTCAAATCCCTCAGGCTGTGTGAGCAAGCATCAGATGAGCTCAGGAGGGAGTGCCCCACCCCAGGCCACCTGGGAAACAGGCCACTCTCACTAACTACTCTCAGAGTAGAGAGGGAAGTAGATCTGAACACCCAGACTCTCTTTCAACAACAAGCATTTAATCAGAACCTGCTATTCCTGGCACATTTATAGCTCTACAAGGGATAAAATATTAACTTAAAAATGCTGTCTAAACTCACATGCAAAGCCATATATGTGTTGTTACCAAAGAAATGCCATGCAGAGTATGTGCACGGTGAAGAACTGGAGACGGTGCCTAAAATAGGGGCTGGAGGAGCTCACATCACACAGGCCTTCCTTCTGCATCTCTACAGGTTTGGCAAATGCTTAAGCACTGTATTATTCACTAGGCACTGTACTACTATGTGCTTACGTCTGTAATTGTCACTACCCCTTACAACAACACTGTGAGGAAGGTGTGCTCGTCTGGATTCAAGCAAGAAAAGGAAAACTCGAAGTATTTATAACAGGGAGGATATGAGACAGAGAATTGGTAACACAGAGAATTTAAGACAGTGAATTGTGAACACAGGCAATGCGAGAGCTTAGAAGCCAAACAGGGGGTGGTGAGGCACTCTCATATTGGCAGGAAAAGAAAGAAGGTAGAGTTCCCAGAGCCCAGAGGGAACTGGAAGCACAGCAGAAACACTGTCACTTCTAGAAGCATCATCCAAGGCAGAGAGACGGATTTCCAAGAGAAATCTCTCATTCCCTTGCCTTTTTCCCCACTCAGTGCCTCCCATTGGCCAGAAAACAGAAATGCAGTTTGCAGGGCTGGCACCCTGAAATATACAGCAGAGCTAAAAATTTTTTTAAAAAAAAGTAGGCAGAAAATGGATCTGAGAACAGGTAGACCAAGGTCAGGCACTGGGACATTATGATGCCCGTTTTACAAATGTAGATACTGAAGTCCAGAGGAGCTGTGACTTACCTAAGGTTACCCAACTAGTAGCTGCGGGATAAAGATTTCGATCTAGACTTTAGCATTTGCCAGGCACTGTAAGAGATGTTTTATGTCCATAATTATCACTACCCCTCACACCAGCACAGCGGAGAAGTCTCAGTAGTCCACACCTTTTCCATGACATTTTTTTTTTCCTGTGTGCTAAACTGAGTAACAGAGGAAAGTCATCAGGGACCTGGATGCCCCTGGCTTCATAATCAAACTGACCCCCCAGCCTATTCAAAACTGTCCAGGGATAAAACATTAATCCTCGGAAATAAGCTGACTGCTGTATAGTGTGATTGGTTAAATAGTGACCTAATGGTATTTTTCTGAGGGCCCTGGGATTAAGACCCCAATAGCTCACTTTGTCCTCTTACTTCTTGCTCTTGTACCCTCAGCTTTGACCTTAGAGTCTGGTTTGGTCCATCAGGTCTGGCCTAACCTTTATTCACAATCTGAAGTCTGTGGAGCATAGAGAATGGCACCCATTAGATTTGACCAATTAAGGAATGCTGTGTTAATTCAAAATTGGTTCACTCCATGTCTCCTGGCTTTGCACTTAACTGTGTCAATACCCTCTGTGGGTAGTACACTTCAATCTTACCTTGTGTGGTGGCTTCAGCCCCATCCTGCCCCCTGTGTTGAATATGTCAGTGTCTCTGATGCCCATTCCAAGTTCTATTCCTGGTTCTTGATAGAATAAACAGTTTCCAAATCATGATATCCCAGGAAAATGCCATCTGCCAGGCTAGTATCTTGAAGCTTGGCTAAAACGAGCCACTTTTCTTCTGTGCAGAACCTTGCATTGCACCTCGAATTAAGTTTGCATGAGGTAACTGTTTGTTGGTGGATTGATCGTGTGCATAGTTTCCCCCTTGTTCAAAGCAAAAGTCTCTTCTTTAAAGGCTTACATGCACCCCTATAAATGTTTCTTTTATGAATATAATTAATTTACTAAGAGAGGAGGCATGTGTCGCTATTCGAGAAAGACAGAAAGAAAGAGAAATGGAAAGGGAGAGAAAAAAACTGATGAAACCATAAAGAAAGACAAAATCAACTCTATTGAATTCTAGATTGCCATCTTGTCAGGATTTTTGCAAGATTCCTTTGCCACTCTTTTAATTTTCATTACTTTCCATTTTCCTTGAATAAGCACAGAAGCAGGTTCTAATTTTACCAGAGGCTTTTCATCAAATCAGACTTTTTATTCTCCCTAGGTTATCCTAGTCACAAAAACATCTCTCTTTTCAAAGCTTGCATAATATTAGCTAACTCTAGTGGGGTACAGCTTCTTGAACCCACACAGTTAAGATGCAACATTATTCTTTAACCTGACTCCAGTTATCTTTCATCACAGAGACTGACATTCTTAGAAGTCAAATCTTCACAGAACCTCTGAGGTTTATGAAAAATTTCCTTAATCACTGGCTGTGCAGACATGAACTTTCTGAACTTAAAGCAAGTCATATTTCTGCTCAGTGTTTTGAGGAATCTCAGATGTTCAACTCTCCTATTTCTAACCTGGTTATGATGAAGACTTTTCTGCATCCAAAGGGGCCTTGTCTCAAGCAGGATTTGCCACTCCTTCCCTCTGGCACAGCGGTTGCCTAGCAGGTCACCACTTCTCAGGAGGACCCCTTGGGAACACCTAATTATATTGGAGCAAAGTGGCAGAAGGTTTTTGTGGAGGACCAAATCCCAAAGAGCAGATTAATGTAAATTCACAGTCTTGGTCTCACCATCTTCTATGTCAAAATATAAACTGGGAGACTTGTGCCAAGTACCCTAACCCCAAATCTAATGGTGAGGAGGAAAGGACTACCAGGACATATTGAAGCCTCTTTGCTCACTGACAGGTGTGCTTTCCAAGACCTTCCCTTTCCCAGTGATTGCTAGTTCTTTTAAGAAATGAAAACAGGCTTGTATATAGACTTCTGCAGAATCTAAATGAAGCTGGACATTTAGAGCCTATAGTTGGGTTATACTCCATAGTTATTATCTCTTTTAAAACACAGGTTATAGAACACTTATAAAATAAAACTATTAATTGATCCATATCCATTAAGTATTTGCACTGTGTTAACTTTGATGGATTCTAAAGATGTCCAAGGCATAGCCCTCTTTGTCAAGGTGTTTACAGTATGATCCCCTAGTGGAGACTAAAAGGACCTGCCACCTGACAGACCAGTGCAGATTGGAGCCTTACTAGCTGTGTGGCTCTATGTCCTTCAGGGATTTATCTTCCCTGGATGTTAGTTTTCTCATCTGAAAATAGGATACTGACTCATGAGGTTTCTGAAAGACTTTTTTTTGTCTGCTCTCTCAACCCAGCTTTTCCTGACTCCGGGAAGAACCGGGAAGGGAAGGCAAGAAAGACTTTTTAAGATGACGTAAGTAAAGCATTTCTCACAAGGACTGGCATGTATTAGGCACTCAATAAGTATTTGGGAAGATTTGACACACGGGCATGAAGAGAAGGTATTTCCCAACTAGCTCTGTTACAATGAGCATCAAATTAGGGGTATGGCTTGTAAGGTCCTTGAGAGCTGAGAGCGGAAGGAAAATGATTAGCTGAGTGATCAAGGAAGGTTTCAGGAGGCTGAGTGGAAACTTGTCAAAGGGTAGGATTAAGAGAGGCAGATATACAGAGGATAAAAATCCAGAGAAGGTCAATGACCCACACAAAAATGAAAATGTGGAAACTCCAGGTGAGTTTGGGCAACAGTGAGGAAATGACTGCTGAGTCAGAGAGTGAGAAGGGCACTAAGGAGGATGATCCTGGGGAGGTCATGGGGACAAAGCTAAGATTCTTTTTTTTTAAGGCAGAAGGTTTTGGTACTCAGGTGGATGGTATTACAAAATGATGACAAGAGAAATATAGGATGACAAGTCAGAGAGTTGTTAATCAGGAGAACTTGGAGATAGGTGGGCAGGTGGGACGCCATTAGAAGAGTTGGGGAGTCATAATAGGAATGGTGGGGCAGGGAGTGGGAAAGATCACATGGGTGTGTGACACTCAGAGAATGGGCCAACCTCAGGTTCTGATTAGATAGGAGTGAGAAAGGAAAAGAAAGGCCTTGCAGTTGATTCTGACCCTTTGCTTTTGCATAGCGGGGAGGTGGTAACCACCTTCACGTGTATAGGAATGCCAAGCGGAAGAGCTGGCATGGTAGGGAAAAAGCCAAACAGAGAAAAAGGTGGTACTTTGCCCATAGTTCACTTTTAGGTGTTCCTTAAGGGTCTGGAGTGTAGTGAGGAACATAGTTTCAGTGAATTCCAATGAAATTATATAACATATTTTGAATATGAAGCAAAATGTAGCATCTTTTCTACCCATGGCAAGGAGGGCTTTTTGCCAAGCAACGCTGGAACAGCACATCTATTTTGTCGGGCTGAGTCACTGTGCCATCAGAAATGGTTCTAATCTCAGCTCTGTATGATGGCTGTGGAAAAGTTTCCTTCCATTTTTTCCCGCATCTCAGGATTTTTTTTTTTCCTCCAAAAGGAAGATAATGACATCAGCTTGTCCTCCACTGCCACTGCAACACATTTAGTGAGAAGTTTGCATATTTACTGAGAATATGTTCAGGGCTCCTCTTCTTAGGGCTCCCTGAGTGCACTGCTGATGACTCTGCCACAAGATGCGTCCCCAGGCAGGGCAGGTGTGTTAATGTGTCTGTCCCCCCAGCAGACTGTGAGCTCTTGAAGGCTGAAACCATACTTCTTCATCTCAGTGATCCTCTTGTTTAGCATATGGAAAGTGAAAGAATGGATCAGCAGGTCCAATGTGTATTTCATTTGCCTGCAGGATGGGGACCTCTGTGGTTAAAAAACCTGGCTTCTCTTCGATGGGCTCAGCCCCTTTGTGAGAGAAACAAGAGGCAACTGGAGATGGTTGACTCCTCCCCTCCCCGACACTTTCATGATTCTTAATTATAAATACAGTAGCTTCTCAGTTAAATGAAAGGGTAGAACACAGATGAATTTCAGTAATGCCCTCACTAAAGGCCAAGGCCAAGAAATCAGGCTTGAGCTTGAGAAGTAGCTGAGTAAGTATCGATGCCTTCAAAAGTCAACTTGCCCAGAACGTCAAAGCACTTGATGCACTGCATATCTTCTTCTAATAACCTTTGCATCTATATGACAGGGGCATTTGGGCATTTGGGAAAAAACCAAATGTACTGTTTCCAAGTGACTATTTAAGTTTGTTTAATATGATGATGTGTGGACTTGTGCTTCAAGTAGAAATGAGCAGGAAGAAGATAAATGGAGGGATCTCAAAAACACTTCTTGGTCATAGGTTTTGAAAACCATGTACAAGACTGAGTGGTATTTTTCTTGTTTTTATTTTAGATTAAGACTGGTCTTCAACAGTGAATCAATGTACTTGTTCTAAATATCTCAACTTTCACTACTTTGTTTTTGTATTTCTTTCTTAGGCAGGTACTTGGGATGAACTAGGAAATTTGTAATATAGTGAAAAGAAAATTAATAATAATAAATATTTTGCTACTTTCTCTTCTAATTGATGATGTTAAGGACAAAATAATTTATAAATTGGGTAAAAAATTCAATATTTGTGAGTTGAAGTCTGTTGAGGATAATAATCACATCATAAAATAGCTAAACCATCTTAAAATTCCCAACGCTGTGGGTGGAAGCAGCTTATAAAACCCAAGCTTATGATATCTTATTAGTTCTGGTTTATGTTTTAACTACAAATGTAAGCATTATATGTTAAATATAGAAATTACAATGGGACTTGCAGAATTAGCTGACAATAATAAAATCCTTTGGCATCTTGTTAATACTTCATTATATTGGCACTATTACCAAAATTCAGTTCCTGATTCTCTGTACCTATTCCATATCAGTATGAAGGATTTTCCACCGGCAAATGTGTACATAAAATCCCAATCTCAGGGAGCTGTGGTCATTGGAGAAAGAATCTCAAAGATAATTGAAATCCGTAAGTACACCCCAACCAAGGCTTTGCCTTTTTCCACCCAACCCCTAAACTTGATACTGAAGCCTGTTAGTAATAACACATTGGCCAATTGGGAATGGTATGATGTTTCAGAATTTTTTACACTCCCTAATTGTTGACTGAGGAGCAGAGAAAGAATGGTCCTGGAGAAGAACGAAAAGTAAACAGTTTAAGGACGCCCCTTGCTGCCTGGGACCCTATCTTGACAACTGAATGCAGTTATCTAATCCAATTTTGTGTATATCCTACTCTGTATTTGACCCTGTGCTATATGTTATGGGGTGCTGGGAACTTATAGCATAAAAGGTCAAGAACACATGTACAGGCCATGTATGATTAACTGCAGCACACAACAGTATATTATCATTGCCTTATAAGTCTCCAAACTGCTACAGCTGCTTGTAAGTCAGGTTTCAGCAGGGACACAGAAAATATTCAGGATATTTTAAGTTGAAAGAATTTAATACAAAGAATTGAGTGCTTAAAACTTTGTAGAAGAACTGGAAGCTCAAGTATTAGGCTGAGCTATCAGGAACATTGCCTAGGCATGACTTGGACCCTCCAGAGTGGTTATTCCCTCTAAGGCTGCTACTGGAGCTAGCAGAGGGACGGGAAGTAAGGAGCTGGAACTGCCACCATCACCTCTCAAAGTGTGAGTCAGCACATTCAGAAAACTGGAAACTTGACACAGAATGTCACCACAGAAGAGTCTTCATGGCCTTGTGTCCCTGCAGAAACAGCCAAAGGGGAAAGGAGATGGCCTCCACCTCATCTATGTCTTACCAGTATAAATTTGGCTGAATTTAATTCACATTAAACTTTAGCTGCAATGGAAAATTGAATATTATTTTAGTTTTCTAACTTCTTCAAATAGAAAAAATATGGAATGAAGGCTGCACAGGCCAATCCTCTGTATCTTCCAGAGAAAGCACCTATTTGTGGCTTTCCATGTTTAGACCATGCCCCAGAAATTTGAACTGCAATACTTTCATTAATTTCATTTAATTAGAGATGGTGTTTGACTGAAGCCTAGAAGGATGAGTGGATGATTTAAGGATAAAGATGTTTTGGGTAGAACAATGAGGACAAACGGTGGTAGCAGGTGGTATTATTGGCACAAACATAGACGTAAGAAAGAAAAGACTACGTCTGGGGATGGGGATGTAGCTTGTAAGGCCAGGGCCAGGTCAGACAAGAGCAGTACAGTGCATTAGTGGTGATGGTGGTCAGAGTCCAAGACTTCCCTCACAAATGTCAAAGCCACCAAGAGGGCTAACGGGACAAAGTGTAGCATATGCATCTCTCTACTAATGTGGAAAGTCTCTTCTCCTTCGAGCTCCAGCTCAAGGCTTTCTTAATCAAATTTTTACCAAAGTCTCTTGCCAAGATGATATTCTCTTGCCTCCAAACTCCTATAACACAGACTGTCCCCACCAAACACTTATCACTTAAATATAACTTCCTCATTTTGCTCAAGAGTCGATTATTACATATTAGAGTGGTGTTTCTCACTATGGGTTTCTAAAAGGAAGAGTACCTGATCCCCATTCTTCTGTTCCCCTCACCTCTGTTCAGTTCCAGGCACCTGTGCTTTTTTAGTAAAGGGGACTTTTAATACAATTATTTTGCCTGTGTACTCAAAATAGAATTTCTTCTTCCTGTTTTAGTTTCTTCTCTTTTTTTCTCCCTCCATAATGTCGTTGCCCTTTTTAATGATTTCTCTGAAGCCACCAGGCTCTCTGGTTTCCTCACAGAGTTCCCTTTGGCCTTACCCCCATCTCACTTGATGCAGTTGCTTTGTATTTAGCTTGACTTGACTCCAGTTACTCCCCTGCTATCGGTATTTCCCTTCCCCATCCTAGTTCACATTCTTGTACTTTGGCTCTGCTCCAGCCTCTTCTATATTTTTATACTTCATCCCATTTGTCTCCTTAATTGGGGTCCCTACTTTTGTTTGTTTCTGCCTCTGCATCTGCCACCTTCTGTGCTTCCTGTTGTTTATTTCACTCTATATACATATACTGTCTTCATGTTTATTTTTTCCTCCCCACACTTTCTCACTGTTTCCCATTCTGTGCTGCTCCCTTCACCCAGGCCTGACATATCATCTATTCTTTCCATAGCCATGTCCACACAGGGCCTCTCACCCCCTCCAGGGTAGCGGCGACAAACCTGAGACTCCACTCTTGACACACCTGTCTCTGTAAAATCAAGGGCTCATGACCTTCTGTCAGAGACCAAGTTTCCAGTGTCTACCACCTCTATGGCCATGTCTACGTCACTGCTGCACTTTTCTACAAGGTAACTCAGCAGATACACAACTGGTTTTGAAATTCAACCCAGAAGACTTTAACAAAAGGACTTCAATGCAGGGCTGTCCTGTCTATGACCTGCCAGTTCCATGGCCTGTCAGCTGCTTTAGGAGATGTCTTCAGAGGAAAAATTCTTCTCTTCAGTTCTACACTTCTCTGGAATGTATCTACACACACACAGAGACACACACACACACAACATACTATTTCACTTTCCATGCATATGTGTGTGTTATATGTGTATATACATATATATACACACTTACATATGTGCATACATACACTAGAAGAATTTTATGTATGTATATAAACATGTGTATCTAAAGTCTGTATATATATGCATTATATATATCCATAATACATATTTTATAGACATAATATACACATATAATGTGTATGTATATGCATTGTCTACACAGTGCTTATATATATATACACATATATATAGTACTTGAAATTATGGTAATTCAGTTAAGCATTCAGTAAGGTCCTTATAAAAAGAAAAAGAAACAGTCTCTATCAAATTCATTTGGAGAAAAAGAACTAACAATTCTCTACAATGTTATCATATGTTAAAGATATTTAAGCCATCTCATATTAAATTATTTTATCACTACTGACTGTTTTATTGTTGATTCATTTCTATAGACAGTTTCTTTAACCTTATAAAATATTCCTGTGAAGTGAGAAAAGTACTAGAGGGACAGGATAGAGCAGGTGGTGTCACCTGATTTCAAGGTGGAGAGACAGGCAGGACCTGGTGGAATTGCCTACTGAACTTGCTCTGTCAAGGAGCTGAGGAGCTGACACCTAAATAGTGCCCTCCTCCATCTCGATCTCATCTCATGTCACTTTTCCTCTGTATTTCTTGCCCCATTTTAGGAATCCTCCAAACTCAAAAATATACATTTCAGAATCCACTTTAATCACTAATGGGTTCAAACTGGAATTACAGGTCTTATTTTCCATATTTAACTAAACAAAATTCTGATTTCAGAAACCAACATCATAAAAATGAAGGCATTAGATCCAAAGGATTGAATTGTCTTTTAAATGAATACACATATTTAGACATTCAGAGAAATAGAAGTAGAGGCAAAAGGCATTTGTTGAAATCCCAATTGTTTTCAGTATCACAGATATTACACACAGTGGGGATCTAAGAAGATTTTTAAAATTATATATTAAATATATATTTCCATAAAAATCAACATTACCTTGCTTGAAGCTCTGGCATGTGGGGGGGGAGGAGTGGTAGGGGCAATGTATGTAACCTTAACAATATTTGTACCCCCATTATATGATAAAATTAAAAAAAATCAACATTACCAATAATTGTAAAATAATTTGTCACCAAAACAGCCCCTCTAAGTTTTAGAATCTGAATGTAAACTTCACCTCTCCAGATATGTAAATATGAACACTGTATGCCTGTATTTGGAAAGTATTCACATCAAAAGTCTACCTTTGGCTTGATGGAGGCATTGGAATCCTACAAGGTATTTGGAAAACTTGATAAAAACAGAAAAAATATAAATTAGTTCTATAAACTTTACCAAAATGCAAGTGGCACCCAAAACTCTCCTTCCTGCTCACCTCCCTAACAAGAGTACTTCTCTGACAAAAAGGTAGAAAAGTGATTAAAGAATAACCCTAGTGAAAATATTTGCTGTAAAATAAAGTTTGGCTTGCAGAATTTCCAGGTTGATAGAGAAAGTATCACAGGCTCAACTAATTGCTGATATGGAGGTGAGTCCACAAAGCATCTGCTCTGTAGGTGGCTGCCCAGCCATGTCTTCATTTCTGTCCAGCACCAGCCTGCCTTTGGGATTCTGTTGTTACCACATCAGAGGCCACAGTGGCTTCCGGCCACCAGTTAACCCTGCTTTTCCTCAGCAAAGTTGACCAGACTTTGCTGATACATATTAACTGTGCAAGTTACTACACTCAAGAAAAACCATTATCTCAATTTGGCTACTTATTAAAAGTTCCAGTCCCTGTTGTCTTATCTAACACTCTTGACTGCATACTTGTAGCCCTTGGTTGGAGCATGATTTCACTTTAGATTGAAAAGAAACAGCTCTGGCCTCGGTTATTTTGCCATACAAGTCTCCAATATGACTCTGTTTTCTAAGCAGACATTAATGATTCTAAAACTAATATTCATTGTTTGAAGAGGCACAGCAGCCTTGGCATTTACTTAACCTTTTGTCTCATGTATGAGACTGAGTCAGCCTAAATCCTTTTCTTAATTAATATCTTTTCTTTTTATGGCCAACGTTATTTATTGAACAATTTGCATGTAACAATTAGAGCCGTGAGAGCTTAAAAAAACTCTTCTTCTCAGAAATCCACCCTTTCTGATTTTTATTTATTTAGTTTATAACGTTCTGATTACACAAACTCAGGGAAAGCTTGGCTGAAGTAATAAGGAATAAGTTAGGGCAAATATATCTTATGTAGGTGATCCCACCTGCTGGAGCCCAAAGGAAAAGAAGGAAAAGATTCCTTCTATTTTAAAACGACATGATTTATGTAAGAAAACTGTAGGAATTTTGCAAAGAGTATGGATTCATTTTGCTCTAAATATCTGCAGAAAACTCACATTAATGTTGGCTATTGTGTGTAGGGATGAGGCATAGCTCTAAATAAATCAATACACTCAAGGAATGTGGTATTGTATTTAAGGTTCTTTCTTTTAAAATAACAGAAAAAAGTTAAAGTAATAAAATGTTAAAAATAAAGTAAATAAACAACTTTATCCATGATCCTAAAACATGCACAAAAATGAACCACTAATTTACTATCTTCTCTCAAGTCCACATGAATTCATAAACTGGGCATAATTTTAATCATAGTACAGAAACAGCACTTTGATATATATCAAACCTTCCATATTTTTGGTATATTGATTTCAATTTATCATATTGAAGAATTGCATAATATTCTAGTAATTTTATGTGCTTAATAATCTAATCAGTGCCATATTGTGAATTATTATATTCTTTATAACATTTTGTTATTTAATATAACATTGCAATAAACACCTATGAGGACTATAGTTTGTCCCTTTTTTGCCATACAAGTAGAATTATTGGGTGAAATAGCACGCACATTTTCTGCTTCTTGGCAATAATATTTCACAGTGCATTTTAGTTCTAGCAATGTATGGGTATATTGGTTTTACAACCTTGCTATTGATGCATATTATCTATATTTTTGAAGTTGTGCTAAGTGGATATGTATAACATTTTCTTTGTAACTTAGAGTTCACTCTCCTAATCAAAAAATTATTGTTTCAAATTATATTATTCAAAATTTGTGTTATTCTGCTTAATTAGCATATTGAGTAAAACCAAATATTTTTAATCATTGAGATAATTTCAAGACCTCAAGTTTACTATTACATCACTAAATGTGCCAATAATTATCATCTAATACTGCATATGGGAATGTGGAAGATGTAGAAGATATTTTTGAAGATTTAATGATACACTTTTTGACCAGTACTTAATAGGAACTTACAATGTGATTATTTCCCTTTTTTTGAAAAGGAAACAGAGGGTGCAAACTTTTTATTCAAGGGCTCTAGTGAATCAAGGTTATGCTCTAGAAAATATAATTCTTTCCTTCCCCAACTGGTGTTTCAAAGATATTTCAAGTACTCATATTACCAGATATTAAGCACTTCAACAAGAAATTATCTAAATTTCCCAATTTGCTCCTTAAAGACTTCTTGCAGACTCTTTTTCAGATTTGCCTGTGGAGTGCAGATTGTCTTGTGCACAACACTGAATTTACTTAAGTAGTAGAAACCTTTCTGGGTGATTCTAATGCTCTTAAATCATGATAGATAAGAAGACAAGTTCGTATCAGGGTCACGGTAGATTTATCTGGAGAAAGTAACTTCTAGAAAAAGGAAAGGCTGAAGGTCTAATTAGAGATTAGAAATTATTTATAAAAATATTAATTATGAGTAAAAAAATAGGTGAATGTTTTTCCATGATTATAATGCTGCAATCAACACCCTTGAACATATATCTATACAGTATGAGAAAATCTTTCCAAGGTAGATACATAGAAATGACATGACTGGGGGGTAAGAAAGGGACATTTTCAATATTTTTCAACATTGCCAAATTTATCTTCAAAATTGTTTTAACACATTGACTGCCACACTAGAAAAAAATTTTTTTTCCTTGGGGCCATGGTGTTTTATTATGAAAATAGAATAAAAACTTTGAAAAATGAAATAATCCTTTCTAATTTAATGAAAATTTTGTTATTTTTATTGTTTTATGTGTGTGAGTTATATGCAACTTGAAAAATAGTTCTTGTGGCCCCCAGGTGAAGAGCTGTGTAAGTTACATATGCTTCACGAAGCGCCAGGCTCAAAACTGGCATGAGTTAGATACAACTCACATGGCAGTTAATGTGTTAACAATTTAACTGCATCAATAAGGTACAGAAATTTCCACTTTCTTACATTGTTAAAATCCCTTTGTGTTGTTAGACTTCAATTTTTGACCCTCTAGTAGTTGTTAAATGGTATTGTGTTACTGTTTTAATTTGCATTCCCTAGTCACTCGGTTATGGATATCCTAAATACCTGGATATGATCATTACATATTGTATGCATGTATCAAAATATCACATATACCTCATAAATATGTACAACTATTATGTATCAATAAAAGAGTCAACTGTCAGAGTCCGTTCAAAAACAAACCAACTCTACCAACCTGTCACTCAACCAACACAGCCCCACTCCTCTAAATTTTAGATGACATTTCTGTCGTTAACCAATGAAGATAGCCCTGGAGGGATTCATGGATTATTAATTAACATGTAATGTCTTAGTTATCATTTAGAACTTTATCAAAGGTTAGTAGAGGCTAAGGTAATATGATGAATGGGATGGGATGGGACATTACCTGGAAGAAAGTGAAAGACATTGATTTCAATTAGATGGTAAGGATCTTAGAATAGAAATTGTATCTTATCATAATAGAAGAAGAAGAATAGTTATATTTATTTAACAACTACAATGAGGCCCTATGTTACACACTTTTGTATACTGTTGACCCTTGAACAACACAAGTGTTAGGGATGTCAATTTCCTGAACCATCAAAAATCCTTGACTGGGTATGGTGTCTCATGCCTGTAATCCTAGCATTTTGGTAGGCTGAGACAGAAGGACTGCTTGAGGCCAGGAGTTCAAGATAAGCCTGACAACATAGTGAGACTCTCATCCCTACAAAACATAAAAAAAATTAGCAGGGCATGGTGGTGCACACCTGTAGTCTCAGCTACCTGGGAGGCCAAGGCAGGAGGATCACCCAAGCCCAGACATTTGGGGTTGCAGTGATCTATGATGATACCACTGCACTCCAGCCTGGATAACAAACCAAGACTCCGTCTCCAATAAAAAACAGAAAGAAAGAAAGAAAAAAAAAGAGAAAAGAAAATCCTTGTATAACTTTTGATTCTCCCAAAACTTAACTACTAATAGCCTACAGTTGACTGGAAGCCTTACTGATAACTAGTCAATTAACACATATTTTGTGTATGTGTTGTATATTGTATTCTTATAATAAACTAGAGAAAAAAAAGTTATTAAGAAAACCATAAGGAAGAGAACATATATTTACTGTTCCTTAAGTGAAATTGAATCATCTTAAAGATTTTCATTCTCACAGTCTTCACATTAAGCAGGCTAAGGAGGAGGAGGAAGAAAAGGAGTTGGTCTTGCTGTTTCAGGGATGACAGAGGTGGAAGAAAATCCACATATAAGTGGATCATGCAAGTCAAACCCATGCTGTTCAAGACTCAACTATGTATTGCATTTACTTTCACAAAAAAAGCAAGGTAGGTATTATGCCCATTTAACAGGTGAGGGAACTGAATGTTTAAACTCACAAAATATCTTAATAAGAAACAAAAACATGATTTTTAAAAATGAACGAAAGATTGGAACAGACACTTTACCAAAGAAGAGATAAATAAGCACATGCAAAAATGCTCAACATTATTAGTCATTAGCAAAACGCAAGTAAAAACCATCATGAAATACCATTACACATCAATTAGAATGGCTTAAATGAAAATAAATGATGATGCCAACAAGGTTGTGGATCTACTAAAAATTCCATACATTATGGTGAGAAAGCAACACAATTCAATCATTTCGAAAACTCTGGCAGTTTCTTATAAAGTTAAATATACACTTACCATAATACTTGGTAATCCTACCGCCAGGTATTTACCCAAGAAAAATGAAAACATATGCCCACACAATGAGCAAGTCCCATACATAAATACTTAAAGTAGCTTTATCCATAGTCACCCAAACTGGAAACCATTCGAAAGTCCATCAGCTGATTGGTGGATAAAGAAATGAAATGTTACTCTGTGAGAAAAAGATATGAACTACTGATACACAGACCAGCAAGGATGAATCCAAAAAGCATTATGTTAAGTGAAAGAAAGCAGACACAAAAGATTATATTTTGTATGAATACAGTTATGTGACATTTTGGAAAAGGCAAAACTACGGGGACAAAGATCTGATCAGTGGTTGCCAGAGGCTGGGGATCTGAGGAAGGCATTGACTACAAAGAATCGGCAGGGAACTTTCTAGGATGATGGAAATGTTCCCTATATTGATTGTGGTGGTAGTTATATGTCTGTATACATTTGTCAAAACTTCTCAAACTGTTCATTTAAATAAGGTACATTTTACTGTATGTAAATTCTATCCTAATAAATCTCACAAAAAATAGTTCCTGTATAATAATGTTTTTAATCCTTTTACTTTACCTGGGTATTCCCAGTATCTTAGAATAGAGCCTGACACACAGTAAGAATTCGATACATTAACATTAAGTGAATTAAGAGGAAAAACGATGCCTTGACAATGACAATAACATATTTTGTTTATTTTATTTTATTATGGTAACAACACTTAACATGAGGTCTACCCTCTTAACCAATTTTTAAGTGCACAATATAATATCGTTAACTATAGGCATCCCAGTTTTCTTTAGAATGGTCCAGCCGTGATCGCTCATGCCTGGCACCATTTCTGTCAGCTCACGCTGATGCAAGGGATATTTCTGTGCAGCCGACCCATGAGTAATTTCTGAGTAGGTATTAAAACACCCTCACGTCTACAAGTCTAATATATTAATAAATGTGCTGTTTTCAATAAGACATCTAAATTTGCATGCACCATCCTACTTGTTATGTTCAGTACTCAATTTTTTAATGTTTCTTGGACACTAGCCAGTAAGTCTGAGTCCCTAGTTAGTTCATCTATTACTTTCTCGCCACAATAGATTTGGGTCTCCGCCAAGAAATGGACTAAAATTGCATACAAAAATTGTATAATGCATTTTCTGATCTTCTGATATTTCCTTTTCAAGTGAGAGGGGGACACACACACACACACACATACACACACACAAATCCTATCTATATACACAATCTGTCCAAGTTAGGTAAACATTTTTTATTGCCGTTATTAATATTGGGTGCCTTCTCTAATCCAAGTGTTTGCCTGTCCATTTACATGATCCTCTCACCCTGTGGACTAGAAGGGAACAATGAGTTGTAAAATCTGATAATGATCAAAGATGATGCCTCTATGTGCAGAAGAAAAAAAAAAACAGGAGTCAGGATTGTAGGAGCCCTCATTTCCACAGGAAAAGCACATTTTCTGCATTTGATTTGGCACATTCTCTGTGTCTTAATTTCAATGATTCTAAAATGAGATGCTCTTGAAGAAGGAAAAGGTTCTGTATTGGAGAGGGGGCATTTTCCTCCCCCACCTTCATTTCCCTTAAAACATAAGCACAGAACTAATGAATGCTATTAAAGGTACTTGTAGAAATGATTCTGATTTGTATCTGATGACTAACTAACCTATTATTGCACTTCTTGGGCAGAGATTAATGGGAAATTCTTAAAGAATAAAGACTCTAACAAGCCTTAGAAATATGTGTGGGCCCAGACTATACCATGTGACCTCAGAAAGCCGAACCCTGGCTGTTAATATCCTTGACTAATGAACCAAGGCTACAGTCCGTGCTAGCAAAGTGTCAAGAAATAAGTAACCAGAGAGGTGACCTTTTAACATGCTTCTAAATGTAATTTTTAACAGAACAGTGTCAATAAGTTCAAAATCCCATATGCTTTTGATCTGATATGGAAGTACGATGCATCAATATTAGATAGCAAAAGTGAAGGAAAGAAGAAAGCTATAGGAAAGCGGATAAAAAATGATAAAAAATGAATAATCTCTATGACACCAAATACCTTTCCTTTACATAGGTAAGAATGTAAGAAGTCCTGATTCACTATTTCAATATTATCATGGTCATGAAAAAATAATTAATAAATAATAGTTTCAGACTATTACTATTAATCTCTTTAATAACTATTTTCTTTACCTAGGTTTGAGATATATTGCAGGATCTAGCAACCCTCCCATTCCCAGTGCCTGCAATTTCCATTATTAGATTTAATTTTAGAATATAAACTCTTATGTCTGATAAATCTGGGGTCAATTTCCAGCTCTGGCACCAACTGTGCCACTAAGTATATTGCTTAAGTTCTATAGAATCTCAGTTTTTTCACCTATGAAATGGGGACATGAATAGGTTTTTACTGGATCACTATGAAAATTAAGTGGAAAAATGTGTATAAAGCTTTTAGCACAATGTCTGGTAAGTCAGAAGAGTTTCAAACTGTTAGCTATTATTACAATGACTACTAATATTATTGTTTATGATATAATTACTTGAATTTCTTCTATCCATTTTTGTGCCTATTATTTTCACCTTCCCAATAGAGTTCCAACCATTTGCATGGAGAGTGTGTCGCAGCCCTCTTTGCACCTTTCACAGAGCCCAGCACAGCGCCTCCTGCTGGGTGGCTGAGAATGTGACAAAATGAATGAACATGGTGCATCTCTTGTTGAGGCACTACTGACTACATTTCTTCACAATATCAAACAGAACGTCTAATATAGTTACTGACTTACAACAAGTAAGAGAAAAGTAAAGTAAAGGTGTATACTATTGGAGAAATTTACTCTTTTTTTCCATTTTGTCTTTTTAATCAGTGACAGTCTCATTATTTAGGTATATTCAAGTTTTAACAAACATGTGTTTAGGATAATACAGTCTGTCTAAAATTCAGCAGACTGACAAGAAAATGTCTTTCCTTGAGTACCAGCAAAATTCTGCCTTTCTAAATAGCTGACCCCAATTTTTGGAGTATTTTGCATTCCATAGCCTTCAAAGTTTACACTGCAAACATTTCATGACTCTTTTCCCTTTTCAACTCCACTTGGGCCAGCAAATGTTGATGAGTGTCCTCTGCTGAGCCAGTTACTGAGCTAGGTCTCACTTTCAAGGGGCTTACTTTCAGCCTAGAGATGGCGGGAGGGGCATTAGAATACAGGATAGTAAGTACTAAGGTGGAGAAGCTCACTCTTTCTGTAGAGGAAAAGTGTAGTAAACAGTGCTTTCACAGTTTTGAATAGGAACTGAGTTCAAAAGCATTCATTTTGTTCAGTGTAGCATAAATAGTGCATCGGTGAAGAGCAAGAACCTGGTAGCCAGACTACCTGTGTTGTGTCCTGGCTGTGTCACCAGCCAGCTGTGTGTCCTGACCAGCCGTTTTACCTCCCTGTGCCTTGGTTTCCTCGCCTGTATAGTAGAGATGACAGCAGAACTTTCCTTATGGATTCACTAATAGGATTAAATAAATTAAGTTTGACAAGTGTGTGGAACAGTACCTGGCATGTAGTCAGCATCAGAGAAGTGTCTGTTAAATAAGGAAATAATTCATCATTGCTTCCTGCACAATCCTTCAATCAACCCACACAGGGATTCCCTACCTCAATAAGTTTATAGTCTCCTGACGTGGAAGGTGGTGGGAAGCAGGCAATAAAATACAAACATAATAAATAGTTACCCAGGATGCTATAAGGTGACAAGTGCTATGGAAATAAGACAATGTAGAGTAGGGTATGGGGCTCAGAAATGTGGAGACAGGGGCAGGGTTGCGATTTTAAATGAGATGACCAATCAGGTTGGGCTTATTGAGGAGACATTGGAACAAACAGTGGGAAGAGGTACAGGAGAGGGCCACACAGATGTGGGTTCCATGGAGGGGTGGGAGAGCCCTGCTTCTATCACTCCAGCCCTAAAAAGATTTCAGATTCTGGACATCATTTGAAGGCAGAGCTCATGTTATTTACTGATGGGTGGGGCTGTGGGCTGTTAGATAATGAGAGGAGCCCAGAATGTCTCCCAAATCAGGTTGCTGATCGCTGGAACTGAGAGGCCAATAGAGTCACGGAACTCTGACAGAACAAACAGGCATGGGGATTCCTGTAGTGTGAGGAAGATGAGCATGGCTGTAGCTATGGGTAGGAGGGGAAAAGAGCAGGATAGAAGCCTGGAGAAGCACATCACAGTGCACCCTACACAGTCTCAGCAACCTCGATTGTGCAGGCAGTGGGGTGGCGCTGGAGGACCGTGGGCAGGGGATTGCCTGATCACGCTTGTAGGACAATGCCTTCCATCAGGGTGGGGGCCCCGAGGCCGGAAGAATGATCAGAGGGCCACTGCAATGGTTCTCCCACACCTGGACTCAGGTAGAGGCAGACAAAAAGCAAAGCTATGGGGTTTGACAGAGGTTCTTCTGGGATAGAATTGACAAACTTGTCATCATTTGAGTGACAGGCCTGAGGAGGCATGAGAAAGGTAGAAGTTAAGGAAAGAAAAATAGGGAACGCAAGACAAGAAGCAGATTGAAGACATTAGGAAGCCCAAGCGTCTTAATTTTTTTGCTACATTTTTCCTTTTTTCACTCCATCTGGTTCTTCCTCTTATTTTAGAAGTCTTGAGCAGCTGAGCTTGGAGTTTAAGGGATCTTTTCTAATTCTCAGATTTTACTTAGAGAAATCCTCCAGCAAACTCCTGGGCTTCCAGAGGTCCCCATCATAAAGGCAAGATAATCTATCTCCCCGTGTTGAGTGAAAAGGGTCTTTTTATTTGGAATATTTAAAAAATGACATAATTGTTGGGAGGTGAGGAAAGAGAGAACAAGGGAAATGGAGGGGAAACAAAACATTATCCAGAGCTTCTGGAGAAGTAATAGCAGAGGAACTCGCCGTGTCCCTTAGGAGGCCAAGACTTTAATCCATTGTTGCTAAATTCCACCTTGCTAAAGTTTACAGTCCAGAGTTTAACCTGTGACGGTTCTGGGTGGGCTTGTCTAGCTTGAGGCAGAAGCCAGTCCCCCTGGGTCTACTGAAAAAAATTCTTAAAATTATAAGAGAAAAATTGGATTTTAAGGAGTTTAAGGAGAACTGGAATTCCTATAGTTGAATTTTCTTAGATCTATAGGCAGAGGAAGGCGCGGACAGATAGCGGGGAGAAAGGATATTTTCTGTCTGATTATCAAACCGGTAAATAAATAGTTACAGAAAAGACTCAGATGTTAGTATTTCTCACTCATCCCTTTTGAAATATTAACTGATAGCAGCTAACAAAAGTAAGGACTACCTACCATCAGTGCTACCTTAATGAAAAATTTCTCAATGACCAAGGGTCCTCCAAGGCCCAAAGGAACCTGCCTTAAAGATCAGGGCTTCAAAGTTGTGGAGCTATTTTGAGCCAAAGTATTTTTCTTTGTCCAGATGGACTCATCAGCCAACACCATGATCGTTATCTTTATTCTCTTCCCTTATCATGGTTCACATTACTGAGCTGCACTATTTTGAAGCTACGTTGAATGCTTCACAAGATGACCTCACTATTATTATTACCATAATGAAGAAACTGAGTTTTGGAGTTTTCAAGTACACTTGGCCAACATTTCAGAATAAGTGACCAACATTTATTTAGAAGCTTCCATCAGCCAGGGACTGGGCCGGAAACCTTCAAACCTCTCAGATTGATTTTATTTTTCCCGTTATACACATGAGAAAGCTAATGCTCTATGTGGCTCACAACTTGCCCAACGTCATCCCATTTGGAATGTAAATGCCTTAGTTGTCCTTAATTTCAAAACATAATTTCTCCAAGGCATTTGGAATGTGAAAGATTCTGTTCTCTTCTTAATAGCTGCTTGCTGCTTTACTTCCCCGTGAGTTCAGATAGTAGGTGACAATCCCCGGATAGGTCCCTACCTATCCTCTTCGTCTAAATTAATAATTGAAATCTCATAGTCTAAAGATGGGCATATACTGACCCACTTTTGGCCTACAAGATTTAATTGGAAGGCTGCCAAGCAGGACAATACTCCTGGGAAAAAATACAAGGCTTCACAATGCTAAGACCTTGGTCATTCTTCTGTCTGGAAAGCAGAAGTAAAGCCTGGAGCTGTAGCAGCCACTTTATAATCAAAAAGCAACAACTATAGGATACAATTCCCAAAGCCCATAGAAAGAAGATGACAGAGCACAAAGAAATAAAATGCCTGTGTCTGTAATGACACTGTTACCCTATCTAATCTTAGGCTACCTAAATCTGTTACTAGGTTTTATTTACTGATTTTTTTTTTCAGCTGAGCACATTTTTGACTGAGATGGTGGGCTCATAATCTTGCCCATGGCTATGAAACAGAGTATGCAGTATCCAACAAATGGAACTGATCACCTAGGATTTACTTGTATTAATCAATAATTTCCAGGCTTTTCCTCAGAGTTCTTGCTTGTTTAGAGAAATATCTGAAAAGCAATGGTGAAAAGCGACACCACTGGTAATACCTTACTTCCCATGAAGGTAAAACAAAAACAGAAGTAAACTGACACCAGAAATCCTGGGTCAAATACTATTTGTACAATGTTTAAGGTATATATAAACATGATAAAACAGAACTAATTATGTGCCTTACCTTTAGCTCAGCACTCACCTTGTACTTCATGCTATGCCTAGCTTTTTACATTCACTAATTTGAGTATCATTCTAGGTGACTGTCATATTCATCACCATTTTAAAGGTGAGGAAATAAAGTAATCAAATGTAATAGTGTGCTCATCCACAGAGACACTGATGGAAACTGATACTTCAGGATTTGAATCCAGATCATTTTCACTACAAAAGACATTGGTGTCTTTAAAACCAAGTGATTGAATGAAACGACTGCCAAACCAGTCGTTGGGTATTTAATTTATTTGCTGATTACCTGAATAAAAAGTGGGCAAAGGACACAAACAGATATTTTTTCAAAAGAAGACATAAAAATAGCCAGAAGATATATGAAAAAATGCTCAAATGTTGCTAATCATCAGAGAAATCCAAATAAAAACCACAATGAGGCACCATTTTATACCAGTCAGAATGGCTATTATTAAAAAGTCAAAAAATAATAGATGTTGGCGAGGATGTGGAGAAAAGAGAACACTTATACACTGTTAGTGTATAAATTAGTACAACCTCTATGGAAAACAGTATGAAAATTTCTCAAAGAACTAAAAATGCAATTCAGTAATTCTACTACTGGGTATCTACCTAAAGGAAAAGAAGTCTCTTATCAAAAAGTGCCTGCACTTGGATATTTATTGTGGCACTGTTCACAATTGCAAAGATATGGAATCAACCTGAGTGTCCACCAATGAATGACTAGATAAAGAAAATGTTATACACACACACACCATGGAATACTACTCAGCTATAAAAAAGAATGAAATCATGTCTTTTGCAGCAACATAGATGGAACTGGAGGCCATTATCTTAAGTGAAATAACTCAGAAACAGCCAAATACTACATGTTCTCACTTATAAGCGGGAGCTAAATAATGTATACACATGGTCATGGAGAGTGAAATGATAGATATTGGAAACTCAGAAGAGTGGAGGGGGGAAGGGTAAGAAATTACCTAATGGATACAATGTACACTATTTGGGTGATGGGTACACTGAAAGTCCGGACTTCACCACTATGCAATACATCCATGTAGCAAAACTGTGCTTGTATCCCCTAAATCAATTTAAAACAAAAACTGTGAATAGCTTTGAAAACCAAGTCTATTAGAGCTACCTTGTTGTTCAATGGAGGGGCCATTTACATGTACTCTGTGTGGACTGTAACACAGGAGTCCTAAGGACCATCTATCTTTCTGCTGTCCCTCTCTTTCCTAGATCTAGTCTAGTGCACTTTACCCTAAAAAGCTATTTAGCCTCTGATATGCCCTAGGGATATAAAATATATAGGAGACATTCTTTATCTTCAAATTGTTTTTAGTTAGCAAACATGTGCATAGGTAGAGTGCTTGGCACATTGGTGATGATCAATAAATTGTGCACAAATAAATAACTGGAATAAATGAATACATAGACAAAGCATCAGACTGACTGGAATTTTTTTTTATTATCAGTAGTTTATTCTGACTTTGTAGTCACCCTTGAGGCTTGGGTAAGTCTCTCACTTCTAAAACGAGCTATTTTCCCCCTCAATTTGACTCTTTTACTGCAAAAAGTTAGCTCATTTTAAGAAAACACTTTACTATTCAAGAGCACATTTCTTGGTTGTCTCATCAAATCTCTGCCACATGCACCTAAAACATATGGATGGCAACAGATGAATCAGTGCAATGTGTTGTTACTTGGTTGTCATTCCCAAAGTATCGCAGGGCTGCTGACCCTTGCTGTGAATGCTTTCAGGGAAAAAATACACAAAGCACTTGAAAAACTACCCTGTGGGATGCTCTCATTGTTAATTGGATAACTGAAAATACCAGTAAAGAAATAAAAATATTTATGAGTTGTGTTTGGTTTTGAATTCATATTTTAAACTGTGTGGGTAAAAAACACAACCAATGGACCTTTTGAAAAGAAAAGATTTCATCGTGGCTATTTATTAGCTACATGTGCATCAGACTGAGCCTGCTCCAGTGGAGATATTTCATATTCTTTCTTTCCTTGTTATATTAATGTCTGATTATATATCCATCTGGGTGAGGTGGTGAGAGTTGGAAGTAGGGGAAAAATAATGTTTATGTACATATTCAGAGATAGTTTGTTATTTATTTTATTACACAAACATTTGCTAAGTAACCACCATAGTCGTGGTGATGCAACAGTAACTAAAAATCTTGGTACTATATTCTCAACTATTGAACACATTCTGGACACTGTTAACAGGTCCCAAACTCAACTATATAGCATTTCTAATTCCTAACCCCAAATCTCTGCTCTTATTTGCAGCCTCAGTAAATCTTAGCACCATTCACCAAAGTCATTCTATTAAAAAACAAATGCTTGTATAATTATCTTTGATACCTTGTCCGTTATGCAATATATCAAGTCTCTAAACTTAATGATATTATCTCTTATACATTTTTCAAAATTTCACACTGCTTTACTCTACCATCATCCCTCGAGAGGCAATGTGGCATTGAGATTAAAAGTTTGTAGTATGGATATAAATGTAGATTTAAATTCTTTCTGGCTCTACCACTCAGTAGCTGTGCAACATTCAGAAAACTACTTAACCTTACTGAACCTGTATCTGCATCTGTAGGGTAGGGATAATGGTGGAATCTACTTTGTCGGGTTGTCTTAGATGGTGCTTGGCACATGGTAATACTCCCTAAACATGTGGTGTCATTTGGATGAGGAAGAGGAAGAGAAAGAGGAAAAGGAGGAGAAGTGGCATACTGGTTTGGGTAAAGGAAAATTTATCTTGTACAATAGAAAGAATAAGAATTAATTAAGTCAGACACACAACAATATAATAAAAAGCCCAAGTTTGTTCTTTCTTCTCTCCCACATGATCAGATATTTTGCCACAGTTTGAAATACTGCGTCTGAACTTGAAAATAACCATTTGAAGAAGAGACTCTGTCTAGCCTGGTGTTTCTTTATAAAATAAATATTTTTCCAAAGCCTCAGTCAAACTCTCCCCACATCCCATTGTCCATGTGGTGGCACATCCATGCCCCTCAGCCAATCACTAACAAATTAGGTGGATATTCTATATTGCCTTGGACTAATCTGGATTTATCCCTGAACTGGGTATGTGGTGCCTTGCTGAGAAGTGGATGCCCACACACAATTGGAATTCAGTTTCTGATGAAGGGGTGAGAGTTGGGCTGTTGGGCAGAGTCTCAACAGGGACCACACTCAGGAAACAGTTGTAATTCAGGTCTTCAGTGATTCTTGCATGGATGCTTGCAATCGCCTCCTAACTAGTGGGCTTAACTCTGAATCCTTTCCTCCCCAACCCATTCTCCACAATGCTGCCAAATCTTTCTAAAACACAGACTTGATGCCTCCTTAAGCTTTTGCTTGGCTTCCTATGTACATGACAAAATACAAGTTCCTCAGCATAGCATTTTAAGTCCTTTATGCAAACATAGTCCAAGACTATGTTTCTAGCTTCATTTTCTGATGCCTATATTCCTTGATCTACTCAACATACACAGACATTTTTATGCTCTTAGCTACACAAGCACACCAGAAACTTCTACACGTCCAAGCTTCGTACTTGCTTCTTCCTTGTCTTAGAATATTTCCCCTCTCTATCCCCATCTAGCTGGGGATAAATCTCATTTATCCTTCAATACACTTCTAGTATTACCTCCCTTTGGAAGCCACATGCTGAATTTGTCACTCACTCCTTTGTAAGGCATCCAGCCATCATAATCATAATATCCCTAGACAAGAGGCCAAGAGGCTTCCTCTGTAGAAAATGGCCTCAGAGAGGGAGAGAGAGAGAGACAGAGACAGCAACAAAGTAAATGACCATTGTAAGCTTTGTATCATTATTTAACTTTTTAAACTATGGTCATGATATATTAAATATGATTATGTATAACTAATTATATTCAATTAATTAAATGAAATATTGGAATAATATTAAATATGTATTTGTATATAAGTTTATATATAAATAAGTACTAAAATTAAATATTCCATATGAGAATAATACCACCTACCTAATAGAGTTGCTATTAGAGTTACATGACATAACAAGTACCAAAACATACAGCTTAACATTGAGGAAAAAAAGATAGTTACTAAATGTCATCTGCCTTGACATCTCTTTACATTCTCTACCTGCATTTGTTCATTTACGAAACAAATATTTATGATTTCCTTTATGGTAGGCACTACCATGTGCTAGTATCCCATGAACAGCTAAAATAGAGTTGTGGTTTAGTAGAAGAGATGAGTGATGCTAGAATCAATAGGCTACTCCCCAAATGTTGAGTCAATGGAACAGTACATACAAACAATAGCTTATACGTACTTTTCTAGTTTTTGCCATACTTACACTCCTCTCATGAAATCAGTGCAGTGCTTGTCAGTGGTTGTCAGCAATCTAAAGACACATGGAACTCACTGTGGGAGTATATATATTTTACATTTTTATTAATGACTACAGATTTAAGGCTATAATAGTTACTAATTTCTTGAGGCCATATTAATTTATGAAGACACACACACATACCTCATTACTAGACCACAGAATCTTCAAATATAATTCTTCAAAATATAATTCAGTTAAAATCTTGACATTCTCCGAATGAGAAAATAGCCTCAGAATGGATAATGGGTAACTTTAAGAGGATTTAAGAGTTTTTAAAAGACAGTTCCTTTTTTTAATACCATTTGATGATTAATGATTCATTGATTGAGAATTAACAACTATCTTGTTTATACAATTCATTTAAAGGGCTGTTAAGCCCCAAGCTATGATTTAAAAAATGATCTAGGCTCAGTTTAGCATTCATTACACTAAACATCTGAGCCAATGGCAGTCCTGAAAAGTGAAAACCACTTCATTAACAAAACACGAAAATGCTAACTGACAGCTGGCAGAGCCCAATCAGATATCTCTGCAGACAACTAACTGACTACTTTTGTAGCATCTGTTTCATTTTGCTAATCGACCCTGCTTCCCTCATCTGCTCTTTTTGAAAGAGGATAGAAGAGAAGGGGTAGCATGTGAAAAAAAAAGATAAGAAAAAAAGAAAAGGAAGGAAGAACAGAAACAAAGAAAGAAAGAGTAAAATGCCCAGTATGTGTATGTGAGAGGGAGGGGTTAGTTTGTGGGAAACAAAGGCCATGGCTATTGTTTTACTATTTATCCTCAAAAAAAATCTTGAGGAACAAGTGTGAAATGTAGTCAACTGTACAAAACTATTAATGCATTTGGTCCCTCCTGTGCCAGGTACCCAGATTTTAACAAACACAACTGAAGTGGAAGATAGAAGAATCAGAATAATTTGGATGGAAAAAGTTACTGCACAATCTAGACTATATTATTTTGTATTTATGTAGAGGAATGGTGGAGAAATGTTTTTTCTTTTTTTTTTTTTTTGTTAGATTTAGGATTTCCTTTGTCACATACTCATCCAAATTCTATAGTTAGTTACAACCTCCCTCTTACCTCCTTCCTCCTCCTCCCTCCGAAAAAAAAAAAAAAAAAAAAATAGCAAAGGAAACCCAGAAGGGAGAGAGAACAGAAGAAAGAACTAGATGGAAAGAGGGAAAGACCAGTCATTTAATATGTTTGCCTACGTGGCGTTCTACCTTTGAACTTCCAAATGCAACTTTATACATTGGCTTTTGACATTATGTAGTTTGGAATCCTGAAAGCTCTCAGTTTAGACAACTAAATTATTGCTTGTCAATTTAGCTTGGGATGAAAGACAGGTGTTTTGTTTCACAGTAAAACTCCATTTAGAGCTTACATTGGCTCTAAATCCAATCCCAGCATCTTGTTGTGGGATAGCATTGAAGTGCATCTCAGTAGGAATTATCAGTCAGCTGACAGTCAATCCACACGAGATCCTTCACCTTGGTTCCTCTGCATGGGCACGCCTCACGCCGTTTAAAAGCAATTGAGATAAAGACCTCTTCAAGCTCCAATGGTTAGACTTCTTGCTGATATTTCACTAACATTTTGTCTCTAATAAAGAACTAAGCCGAATAAAGTTAAAAATCCCTATTAGTTTTCTTAGAAGCCAATGCAATACTTGATGATTCTTTAGTAAATATTTGTTAAAACTATGTTTTAATTTATTAAACAGTTATCTATTTTTATGTTTCCATTTCAATTAAATGATGTAGTGAATCCTCTCTATTCAGGAAATTTTCCGTGAGTACATATGGATTTGTTACCCTGACTTGAGGAGTTTGGTGTAAAAGGCTCAGCTGAATAAACCTTTATCTCATTAAAGGTTGAAAAACAAAACCTTTCTATGAGCTTCTTCACTTCTCTACTCTCCTCTACTCTGCTATAGTTTTCACCATTTCTAGCATTCTAACGTATGCAATAATGAAAGCCGGTCACTCCTACCAGGGTTTAAAGGAATTCTTAGCAAGTCTAAGGAAATCAGATCATGGTTCTGACAAAGTTTTACATTGCTTGTCTCCTATAATGGAAAGCAAGTAGGTGGACCTTATTTTTAACAAGAATGAGACCAGTGTATGCATAGATCTCGTTAATAATCCAATAAACTCTAAGGGAATAGAGGTTTTAAAGTGGAAGAACCCTTCGTTCTTCTACCTCAACTCCACTACCAGTTTAAAGATGAGATTAAGTAATTTGACTAACTTCAAATATTAAAGGAATCTGTGCAAGAGCCAGGACTAGACTCAAGTGTTCTGATCGATAAACTAATTCTCATTCTGCTGTATATCCTTGAATTAAATGTGTTATCCAAATGATCTTTAGAACTCTTTATGGGTTTCCATGGGTCTTTTTTAATCAAGTCTTGGGGCCCTTGTAGGTATGTAAACCTTTCAGTTAAGGTTTAATTCAGAGAGTATTATAACCACGTATTTGTCATAGTTATTATATAGTGTCTGTTCAACTTTGAATGTAGCAGTCTTTTTTACTTTTTTCCCCCTAAAAATGCTTAGATTAGATTGGAGACTCAGTGAAAAGGTTCTGTGTGAGCTTCAGTAAATTAATGTGTTTCTTTCAGTGGATTTGTAAAACATCTTGAAGATAAAAGCACTATGTTATTTATTATAAATTTTTTAGTGCCTAGCATAATGCTTTGTCTATAAATAGTCCCTAATGGATATATGTTGTATTTCTAATTTGATGTGTTTGATTCAGGTTCCTAATACTTTAGCATCCAGAATTCACCTGATGAGCTATAAATGATATTAATTTCTCTGGGAAAAACTGCCTATTAACTAACCAAACAGTTATTAGTCCATCTTTGCCTTAATGTTCAGCTAAAAGTAAGGTGATCAGATGCAGGCATAATGTGACCAAATATAGTTCTTTTATTTGGCTATAATATGTATAGTAGGGGGAGATATAATTAAGAAGAACGGTTGGATTTTTTTGAACTCACAGACATTTCCTATAGTGAAATAAAGAAAATGTCTGATTTACAGTCTTTTAAAATAAACAACCAAGCATGTTTTTCATCTGCAAATGGAAATACCAATACAGGACTATTGTGAAAAGTCAAGTGGATTAGAGGTGATGGTAATAAAAACGTTAAAAGCAATATGTAACCAGAATGACATTGGGAGTAGTAATCATAATTATAACAAAGATAGTAACCCTGAAGTTTACTGCATATTCAGGGGTTACAGTAAGGATCTTGGGTCAATTCTTAGCAAACAAACAGACAGAAAGAGTTCTTCAGGTTCTAGGGCCAATGATTCAAGACATAAAACATGCAGTAATTGACAACCCAGGCTATCCCTACTGGCCTTTAGTTCTTTCTCTGCCTATAAAAAAGAACTTCATTCAAATGCATGGTTGACAATGAAATGGAAGTTTCATCGCATTGCCCTACTCCTGACCTCAATGCTGACCTCCACATCACCCCTCAGTCAAAATGTTAGAGGATTCACTGAACGTAGTTTTAAGCTGGATTCAGCTGAGTTTTCGGAAGAGAAAGCCAGACTACTGTATTTTCAGTGGTCTTTTTTTAATCCTGTGGCTGCGGCTCCTATGGCATGACTAGCACTGATGACATCATCCATCTATCAGTCTACTGCCAAGATGCTTTTTCCTCCTTTATTTTCCAGGTATCTCCTAAGCTGTTACATATTTTTTAAAACAAACATAAAGTATTGAAAGAGAAAAGCTCTCTACATTTCTTTATAGCGCAAAAGATTAGTATTTTCTGACCTATTATGCAAGTTACCTCTGAGTCAGCTTTTAGAATTTAGAATTTATCTGGATAAAAGGTAAGTAAAGAGGTTAGATCCAGAACCCAAAATACAGGGTGCGGTAGGACTGGATTTTTAGCGTGACTTTTACAAATCAATTAGCTGTTCAAGGAATTTGTTGTTGAAGAAAGCATCCAATCAGGTCTAGAAATTTCCCAGTATACAGTTACAAATTGTTTAGTTTTGATAACTTTTTAAAATTAACTTGTTTTTCTTTGGCTTTCAAAAATCTGAACAGGCTATAAGGAATCACACAAGAAAAGGCAAATCAGTGAATTTATTAAGAAGTTCAGTCCACATGGTTCTATGGCATTGCATACATCAATTGACTCCTAGCCTTTTTACTATGGACATCTGGTTCTCCTCAGTTTTTTAAGAATCCCTAAAACCACATGCATCAAATATTATTCAAAAGATTGAATAGGGTTTACATACATTTGTACTACTATTTTTGTGTACACAAAAGTGGCTTAAATTAAAATTAATTTAAAATGCATGATTTCATTATACATTTTCTTACAACATGAGTACAACTGTTACCATGCAAAATGGCCTGTGAATTTTTTTTGGCATTAAAGAAAGCAATATTCTTGTTAAAAAATATTGAAAACAATGGCTTAAATAAAATGACAATTTTTTTTAGTCTTTAGCTACTGGGCCATAAAGTAGATGTATGTGTCTGACTTTCCTCTTTGGGAAACTGTCTATGCCAAATAATCACTTGGGATTTTCTAAACATAAAAATCATTTCTTTTTCTTTGGTCTATAAGCCTTGAAACACACCTGAACTACCTCTTAATTATCTGTAGGAATTGTAGAAATTGGTCAGGTAACCAAATTATGGCTCTGTGGTCATGTGGTGCTTACATTTGAATGGAAGATTGTATCAACTTAATGAATGGTAAATTCACCGAAAAGATATTTTTTAACATATAAATATTTCAATTTTCGTGTTCACCAATTCCCACAAGATATAAAGTCTGTATTCAATCAAATAATATTTAAGCTCCTTCATAATTTGGTCTCAATCTACCAGCACCTTATACACTCAAGTAGGGTGTGGCAAACTGTCTAGTAAGGGGCAAATAGTAAATACTTCAGTTTCTGCAGACCATACAATCTCTCTCATTACCACCCAACTGCCTTTGTAGCATGACAGCCATAGACAATATGTAAAAGAATGGACATTGTTGTGTTCCAATAAAACTTTATTCATGGAAACTGAAATTTGAATTTCACATACTTTTTACATGCCATGAAATAGCCTTCTTTTGATTTTTTCCCAGCCATTTAAAAATTTCAAAGTATTCTTAGCTCCTGGGCTGTCCAAAAACAAATAATGGTCTGGATATGGTTTGTGGGCTGTAGTTTGCTGACCCCTCTAAGGGAGCCTGGAGAAGGTCAATTATTTTCTGAACATGCTGTGAGTTTCTATGCTTCTGTATCTTTCCCACATCTTTATTTCTTTCCTTTTTTCTTTGCATAACTAAACATTATTCTTCCTCTGAAACTAAACTGAAGTGATGCTATCTCTGAGAATCCTTCCATGATTATAACTCATTCTTCCATGTGGAATAAGATTTTTATTCCACTGGGTTCCAGTAGTACTTCTGTACACTTTTGTACATCCTCTATTCTGGGAACAGTGAAAAAAAAACCAAAAACTTAGAAGGCTTTTGCTGAATGTTTCTAGAATGAATGAATCAAGAAATAAATGAATGATGGAGGCACTAATGAATGACCTGTGCCTCAATTGTTTACTGAGCTATTTCCACGGCCTGAATGTGTGCCCTACATGGGCAGCAGTTGTATTCATCTTTCTATCCCCAAGGCCTGAAAAGTGTTTGACATGTGGTAATATTTTAGTAGCTTTGTTGAATCAATGTTTTAAGGGTGTATCTCAGACACACACCTATGGAGAATGGATTTTATTTTTATTCTTACATTTCTGAGTTTAAATAGTTCTATCTGAGTCTCTACAAAAGAACCATACCTAGTCCCTCAAAGCTAAGTTAGGAGTCACAGATATCCTCTTTCCTGTCACTACTTGTAGACACATGCTTGTTTATGTTTGGCTAATTAAAATTAATCACCCTAGTTCTCCCTTCCCTTCAAGGGCATTGCTTCCCATTAACTTAAATGAAGCTTGTTTGACTTCAATGAAAGTTTTTACCTGCATAGGGACAGCGAGGAATCAGGACAAATATCTTTAAGGCTGTCATTTGTCACCATGAACAAAAGAAATAGAGATCCTTAGGCAGGAGCCGTCGTAACACACTTCACATGCCTCTCTTAATTCTATCCTTGCTGACAACCCATGACTGCCACATAAAAGAAAGCATCAGAATTATAATTGAATGGTTCTGAAATATCAGAGACAGAACCTCTGAAAAGGAAGTTCACAAACTTATTCTTTGCCAAGGTTAGTGATTTGAGTACCTACAAACGGCCAGAACACTGGTGACAGCATTTCCAATGCAGAGCACATACATTCACTTTTGAGGCGGTGTTGAATAGGAAAGCATGGTAGCTCAACTTTATTCCACCAGCACACAGTTCTTTGACAGCCCTCTACTATTCAGAGCAACCCTGAGCAACAGAAAGTTAAAGAAGGGAAAAGGCAACATCTTAGCAACCACAGTGATATCATAATATCCATGTTCTGAAACTTGAGCATTTTATTCATAGTGTATTTATTTTGGGCGGCATATGAGGTATCAGGAACATTTGGCAAAATGAAAGTGCCAATCTGGAGAGGACCTAGGCAAAATTTCTCAGATTTTTAAGGTTCTCTAGATATCAAAATTAAGTCAAGCTAGGCTTACCGTTTCTAACGATCACCAAGATACTTAGTTTTCATAGGAACAGAATGGCATCCCCCTCACATGATTATTCTAGAATCTCCACCTTAATTGTACCATGCAGCAACTATTTTGCTGTAATTTTATATTTACAGGACTGTTTTTCAGAATTTAAATGAGATAATATATGTAAATCTCCAGTTCTAAGGCTTGGCACACAATAAATATCAGTTCCTTCTTTAAACCTTTATCTCTTTGGAATGAAAATGAATTATTAACTGTATAACCTGAAAAAAATGCAACAGAAGATTAGATTACAGGCAGCTGGATGAAGATGAAGATATATGGGAAAAAAACTGATATTTATTGAATCCCAAGTCTTAGAGCTGGAGCTTTATATATGTTATCTTATTTAAATGTCCTAAGTGGTCCAAGGAAGAAGTTGGTATTGGGAGTTTATAATTAAAACTTTTTAATTTTAATTGTAAAAAAAAAGGACTATTCCCTAAATCCTGTTCATCTGTACCTGTCCTGGTTAATTAGCCTCTCTCCATCTGAACAAAACATCTGTTCCTACCTGAAATTCCATCATTAAAATCATTCTTTTGGTTTAAGACTCTGTGTCCACAAAAGTTTCCTGTTAAAGTGCATGTTACCCAGGTCAGATAAACACTAAGCCATTAAAAATCACTAAGATTTTCATAAAAATCAAGTAGTCAGATAAAAACAGCTTTGCCTTTGGGGAAAAAGGATAAATGCGACTCAGAGAAAGAAAGTTCGATCTTAGATGTAGAAACCAGGAACAACATAGTACTTGTTGTTTTATCTTGTGTGGGATAGCATGTGTTTGCTGTGGTTCTTAGTAGTAGGGAATTAGGTGGATAACACAAGCGTCCTGGTTGAGGGGTGCACCAAAATCAACTTCCACCTGCTTCACAGTTCTGATGAGGACAAAGGGTGTTGCAGTGAACATAGAACCATCTTCTAACTCTTTTCCACTTCCCAAACAGAAGGTCCTTTGCCTTCATTGGCATTGGCATTGGCTTTCCAATGGAACAGTGGATAAGCATTTCATGTGCTTCATGGCAGTCATTCCACTGCAAAACGAAGAATTGCAATATCAATCACCATAACTGGCACTAAAGCCTGAAGCTTTATTTAGATGGGAGGCAGAGCCAGTCTTTCAGTCAATGAATGAGCCCTTTCTATTGCCAGAGGTTTCCAGCTCCATTTCTCAGATCCAGGGAGGGACACTCTCTGGAGAGTTTATTCCTTATTGTTTTAGCTTCTTCTATTTGTTTTTCCCCATAGAGTAGCTTAGCAGACCTCCTTTTAACATTTTCTGTCTCTGATGCCCATGTAAATGTAGTGCAATCCCCTATATGTGTGATGATATACAATTTCTCTCTATATAGATTACCTTAACCTATCCAGAATCATATGCATGTCTTGTGCAGTATTTCCTGATAAACAGTGTTATCTGGGATATTTGTTAAAAATCTAGATCCCTGGTTGCTAGAACCCACGCCCACTCAGAGAAAGGCCTGGCAGTCTGCATATTGCACATGCAAGTGATTCCCACCGCCAAGAGCCCATCATGACCAGGCCTTCTCCTCCTTCTGTATTGCCTGTCCAGGGCCTGGCACTTAGGGATATGCCACTCAGCAAAAATTCATGGACAGAAGCTGGAATGGTGTCTCCAATGCTGAGAGCCTGGCAAAAAATAGGCCCTTAAAATATATAGGGACATAGTTTGTACTCAAAACCCTTCAAAACCTGGCCTCAACCAAACTTTCCAGTTTCACTTCTAATCTCCATGTGCATCTACTTCAGTGGCCTTAGCAGCCCCTGCATAAACCCACACTCTACCCTATCCCTGCATTCCCCTCAACAGCTAGGTCATAGGCAGCCTCTCTTGTGCTCAGGCTGTTACCTCTGCCTCATATACCCATCATTTTCCCTCCTTCCCCTTCTATACACTAAAAAAAAAAAAAAATCTCATTCCTCAAATTTTTCTAAATTTCAAATTTTCCTTAGGTTTGTCTGAGTCTCTCTCTGGCCAGGGCTGCATGTTAGCAGGTCACACTTGAGCCCAGATACAGATACTTGTGTGTCCTGACCCATTCCTCTCCTTTGGGGTGCTCTGACACTCCACTTCACCCCAACCCTGCACTCATGGGGCCAACCAGGAGCCCTAGGAGCTCCGGAGCTTGAGCTTATGGGTCATCCTAGGGCTGTTGTGGGGACAAATGACCAGCTAGTTCCAGGAGGGAGGCCCAGTGAATATATTCTTCCTGCTGGTCAGTGCAGTATTGCTTTAGGCATATCATGTCAGCATGGTCCTGACATGCTGATTTAGTATGACTCTCAAGTCAGACTCAGGAGTTTAGGACTCTAGGCTACCCACAGTCCTCTGCCGATCTTGAGCCATATGTGTGGTCCATGTCCTAATCAACCACAGTGCCACCCTCAGTTTATAGCACCTGAGGGTCATTTACCCAGGGGGGCCCATCACTGTTGGCATCCAGAGCACTCACCCTCTCCCTTCTGCAGGGTCTGAGCCATGTTTCAGACAGTCCACCAGGTGGCTGCAACTGTCACCTCTGAGGCATCAAGACCATTGCTCCACACACAGTGGGTCCTTCCGTTGATATCCTTCATTGCCTCCAATTGATGTGGTCATATCACATTATCCTGAGTAGAATTAGCCCATGCTGGTCAAAGGACGGACATTGTCTGTATGTAAATGGAACCATTTTTCTTGCTCAGCCCCTTGCCCTCTTCTACCCTCCCGCTGGTGGAAGTGTGTGGAATTCAGGGGTGCGAATGACATTGAAAGAGGCCACATTCTAGGAATGCAATGATTACAGCCTAATTAGCTCGGAGAAGTTATGGTTGGAAGATGGATTGTTCTCCATGTATGCTATAGAATCTGAATGGTGAACTTAACATGATCAGAAAACAAGTTATTCTTTACGTTTTCTGTATACTCTGGACAAAAGTTACATTTGTGGTCATTAATTAAGCAAAGAAACAACCTTTGAGGGAATTATAGGGAACTAGTATTCATGGAGAGCAGAGTGGATGATGAAGTGGTGTAAGTAATACTGTGACTAGCGTTGAAAAAACATGGTACTAGAGAATCTCAGAAGGAAGAAGATTGATACTGCATCAATATACACAGGTTCTGAAGAATCATGGCATTATAAGTAATAACAGCATGACTACTTTTTTACATGGTGAGAGTTGTGATTTTAGTCTAAAACAGTAAATATGAAAATTAAAATATAAAAGAAAAAACATGAAGAGAAGCTTCCTGTACCTGAACAGACGTTGCCTGGATACTGCAAAGATTTCACACTCATTAATTGTATAAGAAAGAAAATGCATAAGTTTTTCTTCTCTACGCATTTTTCTAAATATTCAATGACTGGCCCTTGAGATTTGTAATACTATTTTAAATCAAGATGGTTATATAGAAAGAGACACTGTGGGGGTTTTTGGGCTGGGGTCTCTCACAACTTAGGGGCAGCTGTGCTAAGCAACTTATGTGCACAGTCTGTTTTCATCTTCACAAAAACCATAGTAACCCTGTTATTATCTTATTACGTAGAAAATAAAACCTAAAGAAGTTAAGTAATGTACCCATGCATATAGTTAGTAAATGGCTAAACTGCAATTCTAATTCAGCATAACCTGATTCTGATGTATATATCAACCTTAGAAAATGTAGAACAAATCTATTCAATCCAAGTTGTGTTTCTAGGCTAAGCATTACCTTTGTTCTCTTTCCTGGGGGATCATTATCATTATTGCCATCATCACTATCACTAATAAAATATTTTTTGAATATTAGCTATGTGCCAGACATCTTTCTGAGCATTTAATACTCATTTAATATTATTCATTAAATATTTTAGCAATCTTATTAGATATATGCCAATAATATTTCCATTGAACAGATGGAAAAATTGAGGCCCCAGAATGGCTAACTTACTCTAAGTTACTCAGCTATGGGTGGTAGAGCAGCGAATTAAATAAGGCTCTCTGACTCTGGAGCACAAGCAAATCAGAACCAAATACTCTGGCTTGGTTCCTTTAACCTATATTTCTGAACTAAGCTGGAGCTTAGATATAAAACATCACAAACCACCACATATGACTGGAATCCATCTATGATTTTGCACTGCGGTCTGGTAATTCTTCCAATTTATTTGCATAGGGCTTGGAATAATCTGAGGGGTTAGCATTACCAGTTGTAATGGCACCTCTGGTTCTCATAGATATAGTCTTACGGAAAAGATTCATGCGGTTCAAAGGGTGAGCTTTGCAGCTGCTTGTGGTGGGGCCATAGGAAGAGAGTCACAGCTTCAACCGTCACCAGGAGAAAATACCTCAAAAGGGAACTCATTTTAATTCAAGAATACGAAATCATTCATTCATGAGGAGGTCATGCATGTGCCCATGTACGTGTGTATAAACGTGTGTCTAAATATATGTGTCCATCCTATTTCTTTAATATTCTTTTTTATTTTGCTTATTATAGCACTTCTGTTTCTATTTAGGAATGGAGAATTTTATAATTGAAGGTGTACATTTAGCCATAGCAGAGACATAAGGAATATATCAAATAGCACATTTGCTATAGATAGCTTGGCTGAAATACAGCACGATGCCAAATATGTGGACAAAAATTGATAACAGTAGTCAATAAGCCAAGCATGTGGAACTATTTGTAAAAATTCAGATAATTGACTAAAAACTTCAGTTTTCATCTAGCTGCCTGCCACCACACTTCTTATCATTTGATGTTTTTCTCTCACTCCATAGAGTAACAAATATTTCACTCCTTCATACTCTTAGTAATAGCATACCTATAATAAAGCTGAAATAAAAATGCAATGACTTAGAGATTTACAAGTGATAATTTTTATCTTTTTTTTAAATTCTCATTTAGAGCTAAATTTCTGATGTGTTTTCCTCCAACAACTTGTATTTTATTTCAAGATTCCACTGATCATTTACAAATGGTGAAAAGCCTCTTTAACCCACTCTATATTTCATCCCAGGTGACCGAACTCTGCATTTTGATTTCTAAATGGGCAGATAGATGTACTGTAATGAGAACACAAAGAAGCAGGTTTATAACTTGGTACATTATGGCACCGGGTTCAAAGCAGGGGGAAGCGGCAGTGCTGAAAGCCTTTGTTTCTGACACATGCAGATAAACTCCAGCATTTTCTACGACTGTAACAATGCAGAATATGAGGGGAAAAAAATAAAGATGCATGAAAGAAAAAGAAAGAAAAATGAATTAAAACGAAGCAAAACTCTTGGGATGGTTTATGCTGTAGGGTATTTTCCCAGAGTTCTGTCCAAGAATAATCTAGTAAAAATGTGGACAGAGAACCACCGACCCCTGCTTTCCCCCGAACATATGCAGCTCTGATCAGTCTGGTATTTCAAGAAAAACAAGGTCCTGAACCCGAGTCCTCAGACACATAACAAAGCGCACTTCACAGCTGTGATGCACAGCGACGCTCAGCTCCGAGGCCTGAGTGGGTCCCAAGACAATGCCTCCTTTATCACCCAGAGGACAAATATCTAGACAGCAATATTTTCTGCTTGAATGCTTCGAGCAGCTCGCGCAACTCCTGACTGAAAGGGAAAACTGAGCTCAGAGTGTTTGCTGAGTGATTATTTTAATTTACTACTTGATGTAAATCTAAATGAACTGACACCCAGCTCAAGATGGACAGAAAACAATCATTGCATGGGGTAGGGGCCGCGAGAAGAAAGGGGGCACAGGAGAGGGGCTGATGTTTCACTATCAGCTGCGGTTTCACGGAGGTTTCCCCAACTTTTGCAACGGCAGTGTAATAGATAGGGGGGCAGGCTCAGCATTCTGTCCCGTCCCCTTCTCTCCATTACCATAATAAGTTCGGTAATTTTGTGCTGTTTATTTATCAGGGGAGGATAACAAAGGAAGCTGAGGAAGTCTGTTCTGGAGGCACCATGACAAAGCACCAGACAGAAAGCAGTCACGTGTGGGGAGATGAGCAGAGACACCACTTTGCAAGCACCTGATTATTCTTTCTCAGTATTTAGAAGCAAAAATTATCTTTAAGAGAAACAACTGCAAATGTAACAACACAGGCTATACAGATGATCAAATGGGGTAAGATGGGGATGGAGGGAATCGAAGGGCAACTTGTCAACTAAGTTTGAATTCCTTATAAAAAGCTATTTTTCCTTCATGTCAATTATTTTCCCAAACTTACTAGTAGAAGTAAAAGATTTTTTAAAAGAACTGTTTGGCTAAGTTCCCCTGGACTCCCTTTCAAGATGGAAGTTCTGTAGAGACAGTGAATATTTCTGAGAAATTAGATGGCAAAATCATAGCTGTGCCTGGTTAAGATGAACATCAGATTTCTTTGCGGTGCTTGTACGATATTATACAAAGCATCATTTCTCTCTCGTGCTCTCTCTCTCTCTTTCTTTTTTTTCTCTTTAGCTCATGAAACACTGCACTAAACAGCCACAGGACCAAGAAATAGATTCCTATTTCCAGGTTCGTCTCTTCTGTCTAAAAAAGACTTTCATTTCAGCCATGTCTGCCTAGCATCCCCTTCAAAAAAGTGGCAATGTTTGCTAATGAGCATAATCCTGGTTATTTGTAGCACTGTTATAAATGGCACGGGGTATGCGTATAAATCCCCAGGCATGATTCTGAAAATATGTCCAATAGAGGAAAAATATATCACCACTTGTTTTCCACAATCACAATATGGAGCCGAATTATGGTTCCTA
This sequence comes from Cheirogaleus medius, assembly GCA_008086735.1. NCBI lineage: Eukaryota > Metazoa > Chordata > Mammalia > Primates > Cheirogaleidae > Cheirogaleus > Cheirogaleus medius. The sequence goes on from VBSM01002608.1 coordinate 128,684,837, forward strand.
TCTTATATATAGAGAGAGCGAATTTATATCTTTATATGTCTATTTAGTGAATGCAACATCAATATATATGCATCTGTCGGGTGCAATTGAAAAATATCCATTTCCCATTGATCTGGGTCACTGCTTTTCTAACTGGGAGCCCTCGAGTTCTCTGTAATGGCCTTGAACACTGCCATGATGGCCACCATATGTGCTAAGTAAGGAGAAATTGGCAGACTGACTCTTCCACCTTCCCTCTTAATTGTTTTTATATATTGAGGTTGTTGAGATTTTTAGTATGATTTTATTTGAGGGGCAGTAGTGCAGCATTTGCTTTAGAAAAGATATTTTTAAGAAAAAGGAGGAGGAGGTTTTCCTGCAAACTATTGCTCTAGGTTGTCCTTAAAAGACCGAGAAAGTACTAGAAAAAACATAGTCACCTGTCCAGATGCTGTCACTATGGGATGCCTGATGCCTTGTAGATAATACACATATCAGTGCTGTTTGTTACAAAGATATAAAGATAAAATATTTCCAACATTGCCAGTTACTTTTTTTTCTCTGGTCACCTATATTTGTACATGTAGATATATACATACAGTATGGGATCCTGGTAGAATTGTTTTGATTTCCCCTCCACGTTTGTTTTAATGCCTTTCTGGTGATAGGTCACTTGTATTATAATTTTGTATATAATATCTCAAATAGCTCATAAGTGAAGAGTGCCATGGGGTGCTAAATATAAAGAGATGATTAGGGTTATAAGGTAGTATCCCAGAACTCAAGTTAGGGGGGAAAGTTTGATTATGTTTATTTTCTTTGGAGAGCAATAGTAAGGTGGATACATTTTGTCAGATGGATTGGCAATGGCCCTGTAAGCCCATTCTGTGACCCAAAAATGTCATGAACAACCCTCTGTGCCTCACTTACTGGGGGAATCTCATTTTATGAATTAAAACTAAAGCATTCTGTGGTCAGCAAGGCTAAAGGACACCTCTTGGACTGCACTACTACATCAAATCTGCCTGTTATATACAGAACTCACAAAATCTAGCTACAAATTCTTAACATGTTTCTTTTAAGAAAGCTAATTGATGCTTAAACCTTAGTCTTTTGTGGAAGAAATATGTTTTTCTCCTGCTTTTTTAGCGGATAAAAAGTTGACTCAAAACTTGGTCTGTTTTAATACTATTGACAGTTCACGAAGAAGAAATTATTCTCTTGACTTATAGTTTTATCTGACAGTGACTTAGAGACATGAAGTAGCAGGAAAAGAAAAGGGCTGATTTGATTGAATAATACAAGAGAATGTATTTGATTGAATAATCAAAATAGGAATTTTCTTCTAGGTTATCACTCCTCACTTACACCAACCTGGACAAGCCCAAGCAAGGACTTTAATAGGCTTTTAAAATAACTCTTTCATAATACAGTAGACCATACAATACTGTTTAGATTATTTTATTTCCATAATAAACCCTCATTAAGTATATTTATCTAATGATATGACAGAACTGAAGGGAAAGGGAATATAAAAAAATACGTGCATGTGTTAAACATTAGCCCTTGAAGCAGATTTATAAATAAATTACAGATAATTTATAGAATCATGCCATATTTATAATTGCATGTTTAAAGCAATCTTCTTATGGTAATTGTATTGTATGGCTGACTCTAAGATGGAGGAAATTATAAATTTATATTTCTAGAGTTTACTGAGATGTGCTGTCTTTTATAGGTAAAATTGTATTGTGTAAAATTCAAGGTGGAAAATGAAGCTTCTATTTCAGTGTGACTCATACCCCATTACTAAACGTTCAGAAGGCTCAGCATAAAAAATTAAGTGTTCACTATTTCTCAAAGAGGTCATTGCTTAAATTCCAAATTAATTTTCAAACAAGCCTGCTACAAAAGAATCAATAAACTTTGTATGACAAAGCAAAACTCTGCCAGTGACTTCAAGATAAATGATACGCAGATTCTCTTTTGAGAAGAATGAAGGATTTCAACTGCACATGCAGCCTTCCAAAGCAAGCTGGCTCTCATGGTGCCTTCTAGAATTATTTCAACATAAGAAATAAGAGTGAGACTTTAAACTACCCCAGGAACCAAAAAAGCGACAAATACATTATTAATTGTTAGGATGTTTCTTCTTGACACCTTAGACAGGAACAATTAAGTGGGTTAACCTGCCATTGTGGTAAGAAAATAAAACACATTATGCTGTCTACTTCCAAAAGTATAACATAACCTTATTGAATAGGTTGAGGGACATGTTAAGCCATACTTTCAGATGAGAAAACTGATAGGTGATATGAATGAATGAAATAATTCATTCATTCAACAAATATAATATTAAAATTTATTAATCATCTAATCCAGGCACTGCTCAGGGTATTAGGAAAACATCTCTGGACAAAATGCCTCTGTCCTCAGGGAGTTTACAATTTAGCTTTGGAGACAAAAATCAAAATGGTACAGAAAAACTATCTTAGGTACAGAGAAAAATAAGCAGGGTAAGAATACAGTAATAAAGGTCATTAATTTAGACATGCAGTCTGAGAAGTTCTCCCTAACAAGGAGCTGGGCAGAAAGCAGGAATACACTGGGACAGTAAATAGAGCCGAACAAATGCAGAGAAGGGAAATGAGGAAGGGGGTGAGGTCAGAGAGCTAGGTGGAGGTGGGCTCACCCAGGCCTTGAAGATAGAGCAGCAGTCAGGATGTGCAGGATTATGTTCGGGCAACAGACAACCCCGGAATCTCAATGGCTGAAAACACCACATTTTTTGTTGGTTGTTTGCTCACATCCTGTCTACCACAGTTAGGTTGGAGGCTCCGCAGTGTGTCAGTCTTGTCCTGGGAACCAGGTAGACAGAGTAGCCACTGTCAAAAACATCGCCAGTCATAATGTTGGGGGAAAGAAATATCTGAAGGGGCTTCTGTCAGCCATTAACGTTCCAGCGTGGAAGGGACCCCGGCACTTCCACAAACAATTCATTGGCCAGATCTAGTCAAATAGCCACATTCAACGGTGGTGAGGGAGGAGAGAAGAGACAGATGTGGGCAGTGAGCACAGTTCTACCATGTATCCAGTATACAGAGAGCTATGACTATTTTGTAAACAGTATTCATAAATCCTAGGGTAAGAATATTGGATTTTATTCCAATGAGATGGGAAGCTATGACTATGAAAAGATTATGAGCTATGTTTAGCTGGCTTTTGTGTAGAGAACATAGAGTTAAGGCAGCAAGAGAGAAGCAGAAAGTCTCATCATTAGATTATAGTAATCATTTAGTAAGGTAAGAGATAATCTGGCTTGGGCTAGGGTGGTAATAGTGGAAGTGGTGAGAAATGGTTAGATTTTGGATCCCATGTTGAGTAGAGTTATGCCCAGGTCTCTCAGCTCATGATTCTGTTTCGTTTTATGTTTGTTAGTGCTTGGTTTTATGTTGGTTTTTGAGGTTGTAAACCCAGATATCTGAGTAAGTACCATCAGTGTGTGAAACAGCCTGGTAAAATATAATGGGAAGTGATGGAACCTGTGACCAAGCTGGGCACAGCATAGCCATAGAGGAGTGCAAATTCATTTTTTTAAAACTACAGCATCAGCTAAACAAAACAAAAATTTTGCACCTTTTTTAATTTGCATGCTTCATAGTTAAATCAAATTACTTAAAATAACAACTGAGTAAATAAAGCAACCAATTCGCTAATTCTGGGTCTAAAGAATTTTAGTGACACTTTGGCAGATACATGGTAATACACAAACCTGTATTAATGAAGCACCTACCAGCCAGTTAAAAACTCGGCTTAATCAAAAAGTGACAGACTAACTTAGCATCTTTTTAAAACTTGCTATATAAATTCCAGCTCAACTGAATTTAATTGGATTGAGTGAATCTTCTGATCCCAGGCTCAAATTACAAGTTGCTAAGTCCTCTTCTCTACTGAATGGTAGTTCTACCAAACTTTGGTGTGCAAAATTACCTGTTATGCATAAATAGATAACTCTTGTGCACCACTACATTGGAGATGGTGCATGTGGGTCTACATTCACAGCCAGCACTCCGTTCGCTCCATTCCAATGTTGGCAATCCAGGCTGTAAACCTTGAGAAATCATGGTTCTGCCTGATTCTTAAAATGAGTTACATATTTGACCTTTACCAAATAGGAAAAGAGCTTGTACAGTCTTATAATTCCTATAAGTTCTGGTACTATTCTTAGATGTGGTCAGTGGCCATTACTCACACTTAACAGTGAGGGACAGGACTCTCCTGGAAGTGATCCATTAGATACCGTAACTTCTTTTCCCTTTCTTTCCCTTCCCTCCCTCCCTCCCTCTCTGTTTCCTTCCCTCCCTCTCTCTCTCTCCCTCTCTCTCCTTTCTTTCTTTCTTTCTTTCTTTCTTTCTTTCTTTCTTTCTTTCTTTCTTTCTTTCTTTCTCCTTACCTCCCTCTCTGCCTCCCCCTTCCCATCTTCTTTCTTTCTTGAACATTATGGAGCTCTTACAACATTTCAGACACAGTGTTGGGTTCTAGACATACAGTATTGATCAGGACAAACAGAGCCCTGTCTTCATGTAGAGTGTATTTTAGAGGGAGCTTTCTTACTAATTCAGAAAAGTGAGACTAGCAACATTATAGTGAATAAATTATGTTCACTGTTCAGGCAAGAATATTTTGACTCTCATCAAATGGTAGCCACCACGAAAATAAGTGTGAAAACACTGCAGTGTCTACTCAAGATTTTGGTGGGATTTAGACTCTTCTAAACATTTTGCACAGATACACTATAGGGTGTCAGAGAGAATCAGAAGGCTCACCACAGTCTTGTTACTACCACCTATACTACTCCTCTTTCAAAGTTTAGTGCAAATAACATTGCTTCCTGGGACTTCTGCAAATATTATATGCAACAGCCTTCTCCAGGGCTCCCCACAACCCTTTCTTAGGACATACATAAATGGGTCAACTTAGGGACTCAGCAAGTAACATAAGTGAGTAGCACACAGCAGATAAAGATGGATATGTATATGTCATGTGAGTGTCAGAGACAGCAGCAAATAAGAGAGAATTCAGTGCCATCTGATTGTTTCAGGCCAAATTTGGTCACAATTCTTCTTAAACTAAGTTGTGTGTGTTTTATGGCTGAAAATCTTAAATATTTACAAAATTTTCAGTTTTAAGCCAGTAGCTCAAAAATTTCAAAATATTATGAGCCAAACAAAACATATCCACAAGCCATATTTGATCTGGGGTTCTCCAGTTAGTGGCCTCTGTATATATACCACAAATACTAGCACTCGTCATTTAACACTTGAGTTTTATTAATAACTTAATGCATCCTGTAGTATTCTTAATCTCAGTGAGGTTGTAAATTCCATGAAAGTAGATTCACTTGTCCCTTGCATTTCTTAGCCCAGCATTGATCACTGGTGAGTGATTGGATAGTATTAATAGTATGGGGTGAGCAGAGATTCAATACCAGATCACCAGGCTCAAATCCTTGCTACACCATTTACCAGCTATGCCACTCTGGGCAATTTTTAAAATTTATTTGTGCCTCAGTTTCCTTAACGATTAGATGGAGATGATACCAATTATCCTTATCCCAAGGGGTATGAGGATTAAATGAGTTCATATTTGTAAATCACTCGCTTAAAATAATGCTGGGAACATAGTAAGAATCCTATAAGTTTGTTATATAAGTTAAATTAAAATAAATGCTTAAATATATTTGCTATACAGAATTGAGTCATCTACTTATACTTCTAATTTCATTCAAGACAGAAACTCATTTGGAAAATAAGAGTCCTTTTTTCTTATTTATTTAAAGAACCAAAGGTATAAACCTCTGACCTGAAAAATATCAAGAAATATACAACCTAACGATAAACCTGTGCTGAAATGTTTTCCATACTGCTTTCTTTTTTTTCTAACTCTTGTGTTTTAAAAGTTTTTAAATATATTTTTTGCAAGAAAACAAAGACACATGAAATATTTTTAACTTTTTGATACTAAGCTACAGGTGTATGTGCTTTTAAACAGCTGATGAACATCTGGGCCACTTAGTGCTCTCATTTTTAAAGTTTCCCATTATTTATTTGTTACGTGCTAGCCCATTAAACCATTTAGTGATTCCTCATAAATTAAGACAAAATGATTAATTGCATCAAATGTTCTAATAAAAATATTTTTTTAGTACAGACAATTTCTCTGCTCTTTTTCACACAGAGCCATGCTGGTAAACAGGCTACATGTAGATTTCTCTATATTCAGAGAATTGGATACTGAGGCATAATTTAAGATGCACTTCTTAAAGAATGCCTCCCATTCGTTTCCCTTACTTACAGAAAATTGATTTTCACCAATAGTTATATAAGACAAAGGAGTAAATATTTTTGCAATCAGGCACTTTGGTAAGAATTGTAATAAAAGTTATTTTATTTACCCATCACAATATCCCCATTCCCTCCACCCCTAATTTACAACTAAGGAAACTAAGGTTTAGAAATGCTAGATAATGGGAAAAGCTGCCCAATTTCACAAAGCTAGAAAATGCTACAAGTGAGATTTGAACCCAGTCTGGAGTATGACAAAAAGAGAAACGTTTTGAAATCTATTCAACTTTGTAAATTTTCTTTTTGGACCGATATAAGTAAATGGAAGTTGACATCGATCCTCAACTCAATCAACTGAAAATACTTATGGAGCAGCTGGCACATGCCAGGCACTATTTCATTCTATGACTCTTTTATTATCTATTTCTGTAGAGCTGAAGTCAAGAATTTTTTGGTCAATAACATACACTGAACATCACTTCTATGTAGAGAGCAGCAGGTCTCAAAGTGTGGTCCCTGGACCACCAGCAGTAGCAGCAGCTGTGAGCTTGTCAGAAATGCAGATTCTGGGCCTGAGCCTCAAACCTGCTGAATTGGAATCTCTGGGGGCAAGGCCCAGCAATCTGCATTTTAACAGGCGTTGAAGGTGATTCTGATGCCCACTTAAGTTTGAGAACCTGGCTGGGCACAGTGGCTCATGCCTGTAATCCTAGCACTCTGGGAGGCTGAGGAGGGAGGATCGCTCAAGGTCAGGAGTTCGAGACCAGCCTGAGCAAGAGCGAGACCCCATCTCTACTAAAAATAGAAATAAACTAATTGGCCAACTAAAAATATATAGAGAAAATTAGCCAGACATGGTGGCGCATGCCTATAGTCCCAGCTACTTGGGAGGCTGAGCCAGGAGGATTGCTTGAGCCCAGGAGTTTGATGTTGCTGTGAGCTAGGCTGATGCCACGGCACTCAAGCCCTAGCAACAAAGCAACTCTGTCTCAAAAAAATAAAAAAATAAATAAATAAAGTTTGAGAACCTTTGGTAGAGTGGTAGAGAATACCTACTAAGAACAACAGATATTTGTAAAGAAAGAGAAGGGTCTCCACACACAAACCTTTACAATCTTTGATGTAAACTCATGTAGAGGCCAGAGCATTAGCAAATAAATTGCCAGCTGAAACAAATGAGAAAACTGAGAAGAGACCAACTTCCCTGAGGGCCAGTGGTCTTCTCTGAAGACAGCACTTACGGAAATGCATACCTTAAAAATGGAGCAACAGTATCAGGTGCATTATTTTATTTCCTATCAGAAAGGTGGGGTTATGGGCTCATCACCAGGAGTATAATCCTGATCTAATCTAAAAAGCAGACAGCCCCCCATTCCTTACCTGCCCCCCTGCCCTGCACATAAAACGTTCATCTCAGAAAGTTGTCACCAAATCAGTCGTGTCTACCTATGTAGTTGCTTCAATTTATTCTTTTCATTGATTTCTCCTTTTGTCCCCCCACCCTTCTGGAATTACAAGGCTAAAGCTATCAAACCATTCAGAAGCAGGCATTGGCAATCACTTCCAGTTATTCAAAGCAGCCACCAATTGCTGAGCCTCTAATGGCTCATCAGTAGAATGGGTAGATTTCCTCCTGATTCCTTCCACCTCTAAACTTGTCTATTTCCAAGGCTCTATGACATCCAGACGCATGGTGACCTATGTGAATTAGGGGCACTCGCTGATGCCATCAGTTTAGACAATGTCCTCACTAATGGCAGAAGCCACAGGGCACAGAGGCACCCAATGAGCCTGCTCTGTCAGTGCTCTAAGCAGAATGCCAGATTCGTCCCCTATATTTTCATGGCCACTGAGCTTGGGACAATCATTCCAAGAAGGAAAAAAGGAGAAAAACAGGAAAACAGAGAGTGCCTTTTTATTTCTCCAGATTTCTACTTTGCGCTTCCATTGTTTTATTTAAATTCAAAACATGAAGAACACCTTTTATTTGTATGTTTGGAGCAGACTGCTACTTTTAAAAAATTAATCACAGCTTTTCTAGAGGCAGCAGGATGGTCAAGATGAACCCCGGCAGCGCCTTGCAGCCTTAAGATGCCCGTGCTTAAAGCTTTATTTGGAATGTGGCACATTATAATTGACAGACTTGACAAGCATTCTGGTTTCATGGGCTGCATGTCAGGATTCCTGCCCTATATTTCCATATCACCGAGCACTTCCAGCGTGTCCTTGAACTAATTTAAAATCTCCCTGGGTTTCAGGTTCCCCATCTTCACTGAAGGCCCCACATCATTTGCCATGTACTTGCAGAATGTTCCTAAGCATGCAGTATGCTCTTCTACCACTTTGAGAGATTGCTTATCTTTACCCACAATGTTGATAACTATTTGCTTCTCCTTTAGAGAGAGCAACTCATATTGTATATCTCAACCCCCCCCATAACATGTGAATTGCATCAATCTGTGTAAAAAAAAAAAAATGACAACTGGTGTTTTAGAGCCACAAACCCCATTTGACTACATTATTTTTTGTTTTTCAACTTTCCGTTTCTTACATTTTATAGGTAGGAAAACAGCTTACATTTGCTTAAGACTTTTTATAGCCAGCGTTTAAGGCTTTGAAGTTCTCTCTTTTCCCTCAAATTTTGTGTTTTAAGTGAGTTTTAATTAATTCCTCAAGGGGGCAGGAAGTTCAGAATATCTGATAGCATCAGACTCCAGTACCTCCAATTGATTCGTGGCATAAAGAATACCTTTAATAATGACTAGTGTATTTTAAAAACAGAAATGTATTTCACATTCTGCAGTAAGACAAAACAAAGAGCTCATCTTGCTTTATGTATAAAGAAACAAAATGCAATTGATCACAATAATCAGAAAGTGCCAGGTTGTTTTAAACAGCTATGAAAAAGAAAATGTCTGAATTCAAAAAGAGGTTAGCTTCTTTTTTTCATCCAGGGCTTTAGAGAGGAACAACTGGCATGTGTAATTTTGTCCGCATTAATTTTTACTGCCATGGTCAAGTAGCCCCACCGGACTGAAACTTGTGAACAATTTTCTTTCTTCCTTTGGCTTGATCATAGAGGAATTAGCTCCCTTGGTGAACCAAGGTGAAAAGAAGCTAGTTTGGGGAAATAAGCAACGTTCATAGGAAAGAGAAAGTTTGAGGCAAACATATGGTTGAAATGCTCTAGTCGATTTCAGATCAAGCTGAGAGAGTTGAGATCCGTTGGTTCAGGGATCCAGTTCACTGCACATTCCTACTGTGCCTGACTACTAATTGCATCCTATGTTTGTCAATCAAATATTTGCAATTAACAAAAATATTCCCTTAAGAGACATAGAACAGAGCTGGCAAAGGATCTGGCGCTTTGCTGGGTAGAGCTAGCTGCACACAGAAAATAAAATAAAATATGGTATTAAAAATATTCTGCTGCTGATGACACTGCTAGACACTCCCAGTCAAAACATTAACAAGCAGGATAGGTGGCATGGGGGGCTTTTCAAAGAGATTTTGTTCAAAGAATAGAAACTTTGATCTCAGTGTCTCTGACCCCTCCTCCACCTCTGATTCTTCAATCTACAAGTACATATAGTGGTTTAATTTAACTCTGTGCATAATTTGCCTAAGGATAAAAGTTGATCTAGATTTTTTTTAACTCCAATTTTACAAATGCTCTACTTTTTCCCTCCTCCCCCCTCCCTACACACAGATTTCAAGAGGGAAGGCTGAAGAAGAAGGCGACTGGAATATTAAGAACTGTGATATATTTGGAGGAAACTCTAATTTGTAAATTGGTAGAAATGCCAGTAATTTGTTGGGAATTGAAGACCTTCTGCATTCAAGAGTGAAGCTTGGCAGCTGTGCACTGTTGTTTTATAAATCAATATTACATCTGAAGGTAGTGTTTGAATGTTTGTGTCATTGGGGTTTGTCTCTGACATAGTTCTGTGATAAGAAATGTTCAAACAAAACAAACACAATCCCTTCCCTGTCCTTTAGGATAAAGTCCAAACATAATTCCACATCAGGGATATAACATTCAAATCAACTACAGAACTTCTGTAATTACATAAAACCCCTCGACCACAGAAATGCTATTGAATTGGAGATGCTTTGCAATATTCCCCAAGAAGGGACTGTGTGGCTGTCAGATTAACAAAAGTCAAGAGGAGGTGAGACAATGCTCACCATTGCAAAAAGGGTTTCTTGCATAATGAAGAGAATATGCATGCCTGTTTAGGAAATTAAGGTGAATCCAAGGTGACTTAGGGTCACATGAGGAATCACAACGGTCACTAACTAGAAAAGTGAGCATTAAAAATTAGTCATTTGGTTTAAATAAATTCATCTCAATCTTTATTAGATATTACATAGGTTTAATCAAAATTAATTGCTTGAGTGAATTTTTCAGTCTTATCTGGTTATTATCTGGCCCTGAGCTTCTGTGATTCTGTGCTGTGATTTGGGTTGCTGTATGGGAAAGGAGAGTTTAAGTCAAGCTGAGCTGCTTTTTTGATTGTTGTTGATTTCTCCCATTATTTAGATAAAACTCACTTGTACAGTTATGATCAGGATGAGCTATGAAGACTGGGCAATGAGGTGTTTAGTACAAACACATTAATTCATTTTCATACATAAAACCTGATACATGATCATGAGCAAAAAAAAAAAAGAAGTGTTATTGCCATTCTGGCCTTACTTAGCCAAAGAACTATCATTCTCATAGAGTTTGCAAAGAAAAAAGGCCATACCAATGGTTCTAAAAATGCCAATGTGAGCCAATAACGAAGCTAAATGCCTCCACTGCTCTGGTTCAGTGGTTTCCAAACTTTTTAAAAATCCTATCCTCTGTCAATAAACATTTTTGAGCACACACCTCCAATACAGCTACAATTGTACCACTAAATTAGATATATTATAAAGCATTATCAAAACAGAAAATTTTAAAGGACAGAATAAAAAGTAATTAGAAATCAATGCTACCTTCCTGAATTCCATCTTCTGTGTACTCATAGATCAGTATACTCCATACTTGACAGGAGAAAGGCAGGTGAACTTGGCAGGACCCCAGGTTTTCCTGAGTGGTCTTGGTCTCAGCTGAACTACAACAGAAGAGCAAGTGGAAACCTCTTATTTGCCATAGCTGAATGCCAGCACTAAGCTGATGATTAAGTGGGAAAACGGTTGTACGTAGATTTGCAAAACTGCATGTGGAGCACACTTGGTTCATTTTGATTCCATCTGCACAGAAACTCACTGTCCACTAATAACCAGATGAAAACTGAAAAATTCTCTCAAACAATTCTTTTTGATTAAGCCCAAGTGCCATCTAATAATGGTTGAGATTGATTTTTTTAAAAAACCAAATGACTAATTTGTTCAACACCCTTCACATAGGGAAGAGGGAGGGAGACGCAGATGAGTTTGCATGTGTTTGTGTGCACACGTGCGTGCAAAGAAATCTCAGGGGAATCTTGGTGGAGGGGAGAGAAAGGAAAACTAACCTGACTTTGGCAGAGAATCCTGGTTCTGCCATTTGCAAGGTGTGCCCCTTTGAGGCTCAAGCTTGAGTTGACTAAATAGAACTCACTTGGACCCTTTTCTCCTCAACTACTTCTCTGCGAAATTGGAACAATAGCATCTATTTTGCAGAGTCATTGTGAGCATTAGAAATATTTTTTATAAAGTGACTCACACAGCATTGTATAGTAGTTACTCAATAAATGGTGGCCACTCTTGTTATATAACTGGAAGAGAAAACCAATCCTATATCTCTCCAAGAATATCCTTTGAGTTTCAAGTGGAACAAACAATGATTATGGCAATCATAAGAACATTTTTTTTTAGTATAATTATCCTCATTTTATAGATACGGAAAGGTTGATAAATCGTTGTCATTCAGTGGTAGAGCTAAGAATCAAACTCAGTACTCCTGATTTCTGTATGAGAGATGGGAAGGAAGAGATATATTAGGTATATATGATTTTCTATTAAATAACTCCACCAGATAGACTGTGTGTGTGTATATTGGGTTAAAGATTTTTTTCTTAAGTTAATTCTGTTTATCCCAGTCTTTCTCCTCTCTCCATAGTTGGGCACATTCTTTGGTAATAAAGTAAATATCACAATATGATGAATTGACGAAATGGAAAAAGCATCTGTTACATGTGTTCTACATTAAAACTTTGCTTGAGCTGTTATTTTGAGACATAATAAATAGTAAATGCCTATATCTTCTGCTAAATATATACTTTTGTTTTTGTTTTCCTTCTACCAACTTAAAACTTAAATGATGTCAATGTAGTTTATAAAAAGAAAATAGAAAAAACAAAAAAGAAAAGAAAGGAAAAAGAAAAACAAACCAGAGGTAAGTTTCATATCTGCCAAGTGGCTCTCCAATCTAACAAATATACTTCAAACAATGCTTTACACTTAAGAAATACTCATTTCCTTGCTGTTTCTAAGCAAACTGGAATGACTATTGTACATTATCTCAATTTTGGTGCCTCTACTGGGTTGAATAGTGTTTGCCCAAAATTCATATGCACTGGAATCTCAGAATATTATCTTATGTAGAAATGGGGGTTTTGCAGAGGTAATTAGTTAAAAGGAGGTCGTACTGGATTAGGTTGGGCCCTAAATCCAATATGGCTGGTGTCCTTATAAGAGGAGAAAACAAACAGATGCAGAGACACACACAGAGGGAAGATGGCCATGTGAAGTTGGAGTGATGTGGCTATATGACAAAGAATGCCAAGAATTTCCAGCAACGACTAGAAGCTAAGAAGACTCAAGGAAGGCTTCTTCCCTAAAGCCTTTAGAGGGAGTACAGCCATGTTGACCCCTTGACTTCAGACTTCTAGCCTCTAAGACTGTGAGGGAATAAATTTCTGTTTTAGCCACTCAGTTTGTGGTAATTTGTTACTGTCGCCCTAGGTAATAATACAATGTCCAAATGTATTATAGTTAGAGAAATGAATTTCCGACTTCATGTTTTATGTCATGTCTTAGTGGCTATTTTAATTCCTTATGGTAACTGTCCCCATGCAGTTTGATAAGAACATGGACAGGCACCAAGAGTTAGGGTCATTTCCATTTCTATTTTCATGTAAATAATATGAACATCTGAAATAACTTGAAATAATGTGATAGATTCTGTCTACAAAAAAAAAAACCCAAAATTAACTAATTCTATTTTTGTTTCACAAGAAAATCTAAAACACTAGTTTCTAAAAGTAACTACAACTTTGGACTTTAGATGCATGTGTTATTGCCTTGTGAAGAACATTTGAAATATAATTTTATGGTCCAGCACAGCTGGTCAAATATTAACCCTCACCCACAAATCCCAAGGAACTGTTAGGATCAAAACTGATTTAGGTCCTGGCTAGAATTTCTCTACTTATGTGTCATAACTTTAAACCCAGTCCTGACCAAGTCACCTTCCAGATTATACCATCTCATAACTTCTTCAACAGATGCTTTTGTGAGATGCATAACCTCCTCCACACTTTTGAGGGCAGATGCCTGAGGTGAAGAAGAGAAACTGAAGCTATCTTGTAGTGGTTTCAAGATATACAGAGATAAAGGTATATTTTGTAAAAGTAAGCCAGTTTCTGAAGAACAGATGCTGAAAGTCTTCATGCCTCCAATGCCCGTCCTGTAGTATCTTAGCCTCTTTGCAACACGGTGCTAAAGTCTTATGTGGGGTGCTGGGGTTGCCAGTTTTGCTCTTTGCTCTCTTTCTATGTTGTTTGCCCGGAGGCCAGTTCCACACATTTCAATTCTGCGATCCTGATCATTTGCCATCTCCCAACCCACTATGGACACAATATTACTAAGAATGATGTAGAGAGAGGAGAGATCTACTGTTTGGAATACTTACTATTTGCCAAATGCTGTAGTAAGATCTGAACATACTTACCTCATTTATTTCTCACCTCTGAGCTAAGCATTATCATGCCCTTTCACAGATAAAACAAAGGAGGCTCAGAAAGGTGAAGGGATTTGATCATGAATAGCTTGGTGGAATTAGAATCTGGCTCTTTCTGAAATTTCTGGGCTTTAACTTTTCTAATTTGCTTCCCTAATGTAATTATTAAGGCCCTGAAGGTGACAAATGGACTATTGAGAAAAAAATCAAAAATGGTCAAAAATGAAAATACCACTTATAAATATTGCCTAGATGAGAAACTGTGTGGCATAATATATTTTTAAGTTTTCAAAAGGAAATTTCAATTTTTTTATCTAAGTAAAATGTTAGATAATAGTCCCAGCTTTGCCAGTTTGCCTCTGACAAATTTTTTCAGATTTCGTTCCCTATTAAACCACAGATTTGGAGATTATCTCTGAAACCTTCTGAGATCTAAAATTCTATGATCCTATATGATGCAGGAAGTGGGAAATTTATGATTGTTCTTATTCCCTGGGCAGTCATTGTCATTATAGGATATTTGACGCAACTTTCAACTTTTATTGTTATACATCAGGTTACTTTCTGCGTCAAGAGCCTGGATGCCCAACTGACCATAGAGGTGACTGCATATACAACATTTATTCAACCATAATTAATATTCCTCAAAATATAAATCTTTTAAAATAATATTTACATTAATTGAAAAGGGAAATGCCAAATTAAATCATATGCACTTTATTTCAGCCACTTAAATAGCTTGAGACGGTCACTCTGCATGGTAAAAGCTGGAGGATCCCCGGAAAACCCTTAGGAAAGGGCTGCCTGAGGCCAGGAGCCAGACCTGGATAGAGGCAGATGGTTCTAGAAGCCTCCAAAGCCTATGGTTAGCAAAGAGGGTCCTGTATGCTGAGGCTTATTCGAGAATCCACTAACCAAGAGAGGCCAGTGTTTGCTGACAACCATAGTGGCCACAGGAAACGCCCTTAGTGTATACGGCAGCACATGGTATAGGTAAATCCAGGATGACCTCAAAGGCAAAAGTGTGAAGAGCTTTAGATCTACTCAGGAACTTACATGAGGGTCAGCTGAGGCCTCTGCAGCAGGACGAATTCTAGGTGTAGCCCTCAGGCTGACACATCGGTTAGCCCTGGCTGCAATAAAGCTGCATAACAGCCACAGACTTGGTGGCGTATGGTGATAGTAATTTAGCTCGTGATCTGTAGGGCTGGGGCTGAGCATGGTTTATCTTGTTGCATTCACTCACGGATTTGCAGAGAGCTATGGATCGGCTGGGTGGGTAGTTCTGCTCATTTTGGCTGGGCTTCCTCACATGTCTGGAGGAAGGCTGGCTTTTGACTGATCTGGGATCTCCTCAGCATGGACACCTGGGGCAACATGGCTCTGCTCCACCTCTCTCATCCTCCAGCAGGTGGGCTCAGACATGTTCTCCTGCTGATGACAGAGGGCAAGAATGAGCAATTCCAATCACTCAAGCCTCTATTTGCTCCATATTTGTGGTTATAGCATTGGCCTCTAAAGTCACATGGCTGGGAGTGGGATTCACAGTGGGAGGCTACTGTACAGTCACAGGGAAAATCATGAACACATGGAGGGTAAATAATGGGGCAATTCATCAAGCACTGGAGGTTCTGACTATAAGAAGGCAATGCAGCACCTTAAGGAACTCAGCCTTGGTCTCACTTATTTTATAATCTCATCCTCAGTAATACAGGCTCAATAAATGTTTCATCCATGAATGAACAGACACATGAATGAATGAATAACAGCCCTACTCTGGAAGTAGGCTGGGCCATCTTGGTAATTCTTACAGAAAAGTCTACCTACTTTAGTCTGTAAACACAGGAAAGAAAACTCATGCTATATTACTAAAGAAATATTTCTCTTTCTCTGTCTCTCTCTTCCCCCCTCCCCTCTCAGAAAAGGTCCTACTCTAAATAAAACAACAGGATTCCTAGATACTATTCATGTTAGAATGATATGGAAATACTCCAAACAAAACAGTACAAGAATATTTTGGGGAAGAAAACAGATCACATTGTGCTGAATCCAGATTTTGGCTATGCCAGAGTAGCTATGCCCCGTTGGGCAATTATATGAGACTCATAACACACCTTCAGTTCTGTGCTCATTTTCATAATAAACCTCTGGTTTCACTTTCTCTAGCACTGTTTTCTCTAAGATTTACCATTTGAGAATAACAAACACTAAATAGAACAAGAATTTCTGCTGAGTTAAAGCTCAACCACTCAACCTACATTTTCATAGTTCTATCTCAGTGTCTGTAGCTTCCCACCCAGAATCTATATTTCTTTCCTACAGTAGTTATAGCATCTGTCTGGCTCTAGTCTAATCCTATATTTTTTAGCAGCATGGAATAAAGGTGGGATAGAAGCAGTCCATAAATTTGGCTGGAAATGTGTCTTTCACTATGTTGCCTCTTTAGAAACAAAAAGAGTATTTTTGAGCCTAACACAAAACATGGTTATGCAGGTTTGAAAAGCAGCCACAAAGATGTGTTCTACTTGGAGACACATGTGATAGAGCTAATGAAAGAAATACAGAATTTTGACCTTTAAAAAGAAGCATTATAGTATTAGCGTCGTTCCAAGAATTAGGTAGCTTAGGTCATGCTAATCTTAGAGTTTCAATACCAGGGAATAGATGGAAACCTTTCCTCCCTGCCAAGTTGTGCTTAAAGTTTTGATCCTTGCGAGACAACAGTAGTGTGTGATAAATAGCAATCAGCCGCTTCACTCTAGGCCTCGTAGCCTGCCCAGGGGCTCTCATGCCGCCCACCGAGCTACTTTGGAGGCAAATGATGCATTTTTAAATAGCACATTAATATTAAAAATAGTTTGGTGAACAGATCAAGGGCAAAGCCATTCATTCCTTCACAGGAATTTAAGCCTCATATAAAACACATGCCACTTCCTCATGTGTCAGATGGTCCTGGCCTCTTAAAACACAGATTCAGCCCACATGAGAGAAGATTAACACGTGTGGTAACATGGAATGGTGACAATGCCTCAAAAACACAGACAGGCGCCTGGCAGCGGGTGCCCAATGTATGAGAGAATATCCATGGAAAGAAAATACATCCTTTGCTTAAATAGATATAGTAGAGCTTTAATTCAGAGTCCATTTTGTCATCATAAACAAGTGTCTGTTGCCTGAATTTCACTGTTCCTTTTCTCCAGGGAAAGTGTGTGTGGGGGGTGGAATCTGTACATTTCCCTCAACCTCCCTCCCATCTTTCCTTACAATCTCCTCAGCATTCTGTCCTTCCTTGACCATGGTTCAGATATAGAGAGAGAGCTCTAGCTTCCACACTGCCATTTGGCATCTTCGTTAAAACTCCTCAGAATCTATAAAATGGCCCCAATGCCCTTGAGTCAGAGGCCAGTGGCCTGTCTCAAGAATGTTGGCTTTCTCCCCACAGAAAGTACAACTCACTTCTCGGTTTGTTGTTGGAATAAATATGAAGAGGAAAGTTACACACAAAATCCCTTGTACATTTTTAATATTCTATGATATAATATTAATTCTAAGATATTAAGTTGACAGCTATTACCAGATATCCTCTCCACTGCTTCAGGTAATGTGGGAAAGAAAGACAAGTAAGAGGAAAGATGAGACAAAAAAGAGAGGCTGGCATAGGTTAGGTTTTCTAGAAGCAGACCCTGAACTGAAGTCTGGGAATTAGGTGTTCTCAGTGATCAGTGCCTATGAGCAGAGGGGGAAGAAGCAGGGTTGGACGGGGAAAGGAGTCTGCTACGCAGGTCCAGCGAAATCCTTGGCCACCCAGGAGGGAGCTCTGGAGAGAAACTTGCCTGTCAGCATCCTCATTTTGGACCCAATTGTCTGGACCTTGATGTCCTCACCTCACTCAGTTGCTGGATGTGAGCTGCCACCAGAAGGGCAGGATGCCCAACAAGGTGGTCTTGGGGCCGCTGAACAGACCCTGTGGGCGCCAATAGGTGGAGGCAGCCTTCCCACTGCACTTCCCAAAGTCGGACAGCAAGTTCTTCCTTGAAGGATAATCTGGGCAGCTCATCTTCACATCAACCACAAGCGACAGGGACTATACCAAAAACCCAAAACTTGTAGAGCAAGTGCCACAAAACTGGGAGCTAAAGATAGCTGTGTTGATGGACAGAAATGTATTTGACCGGTCCCCAGATAGAAAGCAGCACCATCAATCACAACGTCTTGGGAAAACAATATGTGACACGCTTTTCTTCTGTCTCTTGAAAGAAGACAGCAGTAATGATGGTGATTGGGGGGGGGCGCAGGGAGGAGGATTTGTACAGTCCAGCCCAAATCCAACTGGAGTCATTTTTGCCAAAAAGCAAGACACAACAAAACAAAAAAATTAAACATCTTTTAGCTGAGATTAAACTTATCTATCATTGAAAGTTGGAAGCCAGGGTTTCTCAACCATGAATTCATAAGTAATGATGAACCTGGACAATGTTAGTTTCAGAAATCTATCTGTTCCCTTTGAGAGCTGTGCAGAAGAGCCTCTCATATCTTTGATGTGTATTTTATGAACAATTTAATTTTTCATATCAGAATCTATGAATATGTGTCTGTATATGGGTGTTGCATGTATCTCAGCAGTTATTATGCCAGCTGGATTTTAATAACTAAATTGCAAAAGTACAATTTTAAAGTTTTCTCTCAAAAGTAATATTATTGGGCATAAATGATTGAGAAGCCATTTTCTAATATCTAGCTCCCAGAGTTACTTGTTTCTTACTTCCAGGACACTCAATCTTTGTGGAATAATTACATTTCTTTAAACACAAACAAGAAACTGATTGACTCACTCATTTTGAGCTCTCAAGAACTTGACATTGACAAACCTCTGATTACCCCCAAATGCAGGCATTGATATTTACTGTGCCTATTGTTAAACTGAATTTTACCATCAATGCCATAAATGGCAATTCAGTTTTCGGGGGATGAAAGGATGATATGGTGAGCTTTGGGCATACAGAATGAAAATAGCCTTCCCTGCTGGTATCGGCATCTATGTAGTATTAATGATGCATCAGCTGTGTGCCAGGGAGGTTAATTATCACTGTAATCCCATAAAGTTAGTATTTGTAAAGGGAGTGTTCCGTAACCATTGTCCTAGCTTGGGATACATAGAACCTCCCATAGTTAAAGGAAATTCGGGGTTCTAGGTCTTTGTTATGGGCTGACTGTGTCCCCTTAAAATCCATATGCTGAAGTCCCAACCCCAGTGCCTTAGAATGGGACCATTTTGGAGATACAGTCTTTGATGAGATGATTAAGTTAAAATGAGGCCCAGTCCAGTGTGACAGGTGTCCTTGTAAGAAGAGAAAGAGACATCAAGGATACTCATGCACAGAAGAAAGTCCATGTAAAAATGTAGAGAATGTGGCCACCTGCAAGCTAAGGAAAGAAGCTTCAGAAGAAACCAAACCTACTGACACCCTGATTTTTAACTTCTAGCCTCTAGAACTGTGAGGGTAAAAAAATTTTGTTGTTTAAGCTGCCCAATTTATGATATTTTGTGATGGCACCCATGGAGGTAGTATCATACTGCCACAGATGGTATGATACAGATGGTGTGTTACAGTGAAAGTGAGCCTCCAACCAAATAAATATCTCTCAGTAACCAGGCACAAGAATAGTCATACAATGTCTACTATAAGCTCAAGGATTATGAACTCTTAAATTGTTGCTGAAGTGGTCACAAGATGTGATGAGACATCTATTTATTAACAGAATTCAACTAGATTTCTAGTTGGAGTCAATCAGAGGCCATTGTATGAACCAGTTTGGAATCTTCAACTTGAGTTCCTATTATGGGTTACATAGGGTTGGCTAGATTCTTCTGTTCATGAAAATGTGCACTGCTATAGAGTATTTCTAGCCCATCTATACATCTTGAATACTATTTATATTAATTATGATAACGATGTTTTAATACCTATTATGTTAATTAATTATATGTAGCCATCTCTGGATACGAGTTTCTAATTTGAATCTTTCAAATGCAAACTCAGCACCTGATTTTGGTGCTCAGATGTTAATCGGCAGTGCCTAAGGCGTAGAATAAAAGTGGCAAATCCATACATATTGCATATCATACATCTTATGATGAAGTATTTTATTTTTATTAATTTAATGTTTTCAGTTTTTTAAAAAAATTTGACATAATTTCAGACTTACAGAAAAGTGGCAAGAATAATGCAAAAATTCCTAGATACTAACATTTAAGCCATACTTATTCTTTCTTCTTTCTCTTGCTCTCACACTTACTCTTTCTCTCCATCCCTAAAAATACTTCACAGTGTATTTTCTAAAAACATGACTTGATATGCATAACCACACTAAAATACTCAAAATCAGGAAATTAATATTTACAAATGAAGATTCCTAATTTCATTATTTCTTCAACAGTTTTTAGTTGGCTTTCTACTGCAAGGGACAGCATTCTCTTCCTTCCTACTCAGGGATTCTTACTTTATCTAGTAAGTTATACTCTCTTACTACCCTCATTTATTTCAATGTTCAAATTGTCCCAGAGTTGGCCAGTGGAAGTCCCCTTCAAACTAGGTCCTGTGTCCTTTGAACATGTTTTCTTCATTCTTTGAACACTTCCTTCCTTTCTTTTTTACATAACAAATTCTAGGCATCTTGTATACATGTACACACACATGCACACACATATGCATTTCTAAGTCTATATTCTGATGTATATTAAAGTAAATTGCAAGCAGTAAAAAGGCTACTTGCCTGAAATGACCAAGGTAGGGTCCCTAACTGCTTTTCTGAGCCCAGATACCTTCCAAAAAGTTTCTTCTCAGTGTGCTACCATCATATCACCTTTACTCCTACAGACAAAAAGCCCTTGTTTCTTTTTTCTTTAAAAACCTTTTAATATCATTTGTGCCACAGTCCCAATGATTAACAGGAGGAAAACTGTCCCACCTTTACTTGAGGACAGTGACAATTAGTCCTCAAAAGTTCTTTTGATGTGGCCAGAGTGGTGTGAAGAAGTGGCTATTTCTTCCCAATTTAATAAAACAAATGAACGAGTTTGGGGGAGGAGCAGGAGCAATTGGGATTAGTTTTTCACAGTAAAGCAAATTAAACATTCACCTTCTGATAATGATTATTTGATTTTACAGATGATGAAATGGAGAGATTAACGGACTTGTTCAAAGCCCCTTAGCAAATTAGTAGTGGATCTCAGGCTCAACTCGGCATTGATCCTTCAGTCCAGTGATGCTCAACATGTGATTTATTTAGGAGGCTCCCAAGACCCATTTAGAGGATCCATGAGGTCAAAACTGTTCTTACAATATAACTGTGATGTTTCTTGCTTTTTTGCTTTTTCTCCAATGAGTGTACATTACTCTGGAACTTTCTAGAGGTTACATGAAGAGTGATGATGATGGCATCACTCTGATGATTAATGGAATATATGCTCACATATTCCACAATTTTCTAAGATATAGTTTTTTGGAAAAATATGTGAGTTTTCAGAAATTAATTCAGTTTTTTCTCATTATTTCTATCAAGGCCTTACCATCTACATTTATTTATATTAGCTATGATGTTTATGAACCTCGTGTTTATCCAATATATTATTATTTAGAAATCCAAAAATTAATTTTCTTTGGAAATATCTCCCTCCTTTTTTGAGAAATACAACAAGAAGTTTGTATACTTTGTGGTCTTGTTTTGTGATAAGTGTCTACATTTCTGTGTTTCACTTTGTTGTGTGTAGCTCGCACATACAGACACTCTTCAAGGTCCTCCGTAATTTTTAAGAATGTATGGGGGCCCTGAGACAAAAAGTTTGACAACTGCTGCTATAGGCTATGTCTTTTTAGTGTGCCAATGCCACGTTTATTTCCAACTTTGTATTTTCTTCTCTTCGCTTCTATGACAATCATAAAGCTACCTCTGATATAGAATGGAATTGCTCTGAAACGACTATTATTCTAAGGAAAAAAAATCAAGGAAACAGAAGAATATCTAAGGGTAGCATCAACAAGGTAAAAGGAAAGGCTGGTTAAGCTAGTAACTAGTCCACTTGTAATGGACTGCATAGCTGTGTGATAGACTTCATTTTGCTGCAAGCTGCTGGGCCTCCCTTCCTTAAGCCAAGGGTGGGGAAGTAGCCTCACAGACAGGACCACCATGCTCAGGGAAAGGGCCTTCCAGGGCTCTGACTACAGCTCAGTAAGTCCTCACCTGTTTTGCCAAGAGGCAAATGAGTCTACCTTACTCCTGTTGTGTGATCAAGTGGTGTTTATAAGCCAAGAAACTCTCCAGGTGATTCAGCAAAGCAGTGGCATTTATAAGATGGCAATGCAAGGTGTCAGAAGGCAGCTAAACAGCTAACTGCACATAATGTAACTGTTCGATAATGAGCAGAGGAGAATAGGTTTTGCTTTTAGCCAAACTTTATGAATCTTGGCTTTGGGACCAATATCCTGAAACATTGTTGTGTCACAGCTGGCCTATTCTCTGGGAAAGGGAGTGTCCATATAAGTTCACTGTGTTTTAAACAATAACGTGCAAACATTAACCCATTATGATGAGTTAAGTATAAATAAAGCAGATGGGTCAGATTAAGTTCTCCTTCCCCTGAATCAGCACCTTTTTTTCTCCTTCCTTCCTCTCCTTCTTCTTTCCTTCCTTCCTTCCCTTCTCCCCTCCTTCCTTCTCACTCTCATTTTATGTTAAGAGAAAAACATACTTGGCCAAAAATCCTTTTCCCAAGTGCCAAACATTTGCAAATACTTTCAGATGTATGCTAAAGACAAAGTGCAGGACATCTAGTCCAGCTAGGTCTCCTAGCACCATACCTGATGCAAACACGCCACCTTTCCAAACAACAAAGTGACTTTGTATGCTTGCTCCTTTTCTTCCCATCCCCGAACATTCAATAAATAGAAAATGCTGTCTTACTTGCCCGATTCCAATATGCAGCCTTGACTTCCAAAACTGGTGATGACTTAGAGCACAAGTAGTAGAATGGCTGGAGGACGCTTGAGGGACACTGGATTCTAAATGACCTATGCTACCAGCACATGGCAGCTTGGACATGAAGCCAGTTAACTCAATTTTGTCTCTCCCATTCCCCCCAACCTCCAGACTTTTCCTGTGTCCTAGATTCTCTTTGTTTCCCGAACTGACCACATCCATGTAATCATCTTCCTGGAAACATGGGGAGGGACAAAAGGGGTCTGTGCATGGGAAGGGCAGGTGGGCCAAACAAAGATTACCTAAGTCCATCCTGCAACCAAATTCCAGTGAATTTTTACTTGTTTCATCCATGTAATTTTGTTGTATTTTTGTATCTGTAATGCCTTGGCTCTGGGTTTGGGGTTGATGTTTTTATATTTGGTGACATGGGCCCCAGAGACTGTGCTAATGTCCTAGGAAGCCACTGTAGAGTAAAAGATCTGTGATTGGTAATATCAATTTAGATCTAACTAATTATTCTCCTCCTTAGATATTGCTCTAGCCCCATCTAAGCCAAACCAAATCTCTAAGAAATCCTCACAAGTATCATCAGGGCTTGGTATGTCAAATCATGGGCAAGTCCAATAAACATACAAGCCACAACTTTGGGCTCCTGATTGAGTATAAATTAGGAGTGGAGTATTCTTAAAGCCCCCCATATCAGATATCAATGTCTTCTGCTAAAGGGCAGCAGTGGGATTAAGGACACTTATTTTCACCTTCAAATACCAACTTACCTTTGTCACTGCTAAAAGTCTTTTCACTTCTCATTTCTCAATGAACTGAAGGGACAACAAATAAGTTTACTATATTTGTGAGAATGAGATCCTTAGTGGCAGCAGTAGGAGAAGGAAGAATAGGAGTAGTAGTATTACAAATGATTTATTCTTGGCAGACAGTTTAGAGACTACCAAAAGCTGCTCTGAAGTTCAGAAAGCTAAGCATTTCCCTACTCCAGGCTCCCCTGCAATAAGGAGCTGCAGTATGATGTACTTGTGAAGTCCCATGCCATGTGAAGAAAGCTTTCTGGGGAGTTAGGAAGTCCCTGGAGAAGCTTTTCTTCCTCTGTATAAAAGGGCAATGAGCAATGAGGCTCATGTGAAATTATCCCCTTCCCCACTGCCTTAAGTACCAACACCTGGCCAGAAGTGAAGTGGCTACGTTGTGACTATGACACAGCCAGACCTAACCTTGGCTACCATATCTCTCTGCACTCCTTGTTACCTGGGAAAAACAATCATCAATTCTGTTATCTGTTGACCATCCTGAGCTTTAGATTTCTTTTGTCTGATATGGGGGATAAAGGTATGCATTTTGCAGAAGTTACTGCAGGCATTTTTCTTTTTAAGTCCATAAATCACTGTTGACTATAAAATTCCACACAACTATATGCTAGGCTTTTTTTGGGAAGGGTAGTGGACTGGATCATTCATATTTTTTCATCCCTGTTCATAAGTATTAATTGTGTATCTAATATTCATTGTGTAATCCTCGAGTTTTCAAAAGCCCTTAAGGAGTTTATAATTTATTAAATGGCTCCTTCATGAAGTCATATGATTCCCAATATAACACCACAGAGAATAAAATGAGAAATTATTAAACCATTAATTGCTAAATTATAAGATAGTGAGGGCTAGTTCTATAGGAATTTGGATAATAAACTTTAAGATATATGAAGTGCTTATTATGTTCCAAGAGCCATTCTAAGTATTTTGCATGAAGTAAGTAAGTTAATCCTAGGACAACCCTGTGGATAAATATATTACCTTGCACATTTTACTCACGGTAAAATTAAGGTGCAGTGGAGTTACATGTGTTGACAGAATTCACAGATGGTAAGTGGCAGAGCCAGAACTGAGTCCAGGCACCCTGGCTTGGATCCACTGCTCTCCTGAGAACATCAAAATGTCAGCTCACTTGTTTCTATCCCTTGCTCTGTTGCTTCCCCAGCTTTGTGACCCTGGGTGCAGTATTTATAAACTTGTCTCTTTATCCTTTAAAATGGGGATACTATCCTACCCAATGAGAATGGGTATTAAATGGGTATTATTGATTAGCAATTAAATTAATAATGTTTGTAAAGCACCTTGTGTAGCAACTGGCACACAGTGGGGCATAATAAATATCATTATTACTGCTCAGGTGGGATAGACTGGAAGCCTCAACACCCTTTTCCATTAGAGTACAGAGATAAGGTCATCCTCATATGGATCTTGAAATTTAAGTTAGACCCAGAAAACAGTCAAATGTTTTTAGAAAAACTATGTCTAGGCTACTGTTTCAAAATAGGTAAGATAAAAGTTATGTTAACTCTCTCAGGAGACAACTTTTTATGAAAACAATTAATATTTATCCTGGTGCAAGTGATTGTCAGGTAGTAAGGAAATCAGTCACAGTTCAGCCAGGTGGAGGGACTAAATAGCATGGGAGTCATAATTCATTTATTTGACAAATATTTATTAAGGACTCACCAAATGCCATATTTGTTCTGGGTGCTGTTACCCTTCCCCCACAGCATAGTTTATTGAGGTGCTAGTTTATTAAGACTGTATAAAGAAGGGTCTTGCCCCTCAGAAGTGCATCACTGTTTTCCTAAAGCAAAGAAAGCTGGAGTAGGTGTGTGGGGTGGGTACGTGGATTTTATTAACTTACCTTGTTAAATCAGATAGGTATTCACCCCATAAAAGCCTGAGAGAATGAGACAAAATGGTCAGGCTTGGTATTAAAAAAAATGGGTTTCTGAGCATAGGCCTGAGATATTTCTCAACGGACAGGTCAAGATGGATCATAATAGTGGGTAACTCTGACATCTATGGGCCTCAGAAGGAGAGTGTATTCTAGGGAAATAACCCCAAAAATGACAAAGACAGCTACTACAGAGGAATCAAGGGCATTTGAATAAACCACCTATCTCATAAAGTAACTAGGGGCTATCAACCAGGAGAGTGAGTTCTGAGGATGACCCAGTGCTAGCTCATCAGAAAAAAAAAAAAAGTTCCTTGGACCACTATGGGAAGACATTTCCCTGCTAAATGGTCGCTTGGAACAAGCCCTTGTTATAGAAGGATAGAGGAAGAGTGGCTGGAGCCCATGCAAATGGCTCTCATTTGAATTCAATCAATTCCTGTCTCTAACTTCTGCCTTCCTGTAGCTAATGGGAAGGGGCACAGTTAGAGCTTCCTTCTCTTACTCCTCACATTGGGGGAGCTTCAATTATTTATAGAGTAATCAATTCTGAACAGAGAACAATTTCACTTAATAAATGAACAGGGGCTAAAATGGGCCTTATGGCAACAAGTCACAGTGCCAATTTAATAGAGGCCAACTTTGGGTTCTCATCTCCTCCTCCAGGAAGAGAAAAGATGCTACATAATTAATTGAAACCTCTTTTACCCGCAAGTTTCCCTTCTTTCTGTGTGAGACAGTATATGTGTCCAGGTCTTGGGCGTACCTAACTTGGGGGATAACTTCCTGGGCTATTTCTTTGCCCACACTAAAGCTCTCTCCGTCTTCTTTGCTATTGCAACCCAATCACACTCCTCTTTTAAGGTTAGGCATTTAACTGTTTTGGGGAGTCATTGCTCTAGCCTGTTTAGCTTTTTTTCATCCTGAATCTTTCAACAAACGTACAGCCACACCTCCCAACTTGGTGTCACCCACACAAATGTCATAGACATTCCATTTTTAGTAACATGAAAATCTTTAATAGAAATGTTGAGGTGACAGGACCAAGCACACAGCTTGCTCTTGGCACTGAAGATGCTGAAGATGATCTTCCCAGGTAGAATTAATCTATTAATCAAAATATTAAGGCTAATCAACAAAAAATGTGTCAACCTAACCATAACATCATTTTCTACACACTTTTTTGTCTTGTTTTACAGACTATTATCAGCGATTTTGACAAATCTAGATTTAGACAAATCTGTTCCTCTGATTTATGTATTTAAGCAATAATGCAGCATTTGTTTATTAAACACTTACCCTATATCAGACCCTTTTCTACAACACAAGATTAATGAAAAGTATTAGACCTACTAGCACAGTAGTGCTATAAAAAATGAAAATGTCTCTCATCTGTCATCACTTGTTTTTAGTGAACCTGTGAAGGCTCCAATGCTCATAGCTTTTTACCCCTTTTTGTTCACAAGTCGGAAATTTTAAAATTAATTCTGAAACGTCTAAGATATGGATAGAAGATCACCAGCACCTTTCCTATTGTTTGGTTCCCAGAACGTTTTTCTATTTCCTACTTTCTTGTACAATTCCCATTCCCATTTTCTACAAAATTTTCCAGAGAACACTGAGAGTTCTACAACTGTTTTATGCATTCTTTCTCTACCTTGCCCTATAATTCACCCAGAATCAGAGACTGGAGACCCTTGACATGCTGTCCTGTGCTGTCAGAGTAATATTACAGAAATAGCACTTTAAAATGATGCCACAGCACTCCTAAAGAAATGTATCACTTAGGCTTCCTATTTCCCACCATATAAGTCTCAAATTTCATTAGCTGACTTACAAGATGTTCCAGAAATTGGTTTCTTCTCTACCATTCTAAACCATCTCCCTACTCTCACTTCCCACTTAGTTAAGCTGCATTCCATTGCCCATTTCTCTTTCTATACTTTCTTCTTGCTATTTTCCCACACTGCAATGGAACCAAACTACCTTTCTCTCTATTTAAATACGAACTGTTTATTTTAAATTTTTTCTCCTTCATAAAGTCATCACCTGATAGTAACATCCCACTTTGATTTATCCCTTCCAATACCAATTAGTTACTATGTGGTTCAACAAATTTCTAATTATTCCATCTATATAAGGTTTATTTTCTCAATTACATGGTAAATGCCTCAAAACATCTTTGCTTTGTTCCCTGTGCCTGGTAGGGATTGAGAACATATTCTATTAGGTACAATAGCTTAATTGATATACAATCAAGTACCAAATATAAGCCATTAAATATAAAGAAAACTTGAAAATACAGCTTATTAGTATACTTGAAAATTTTATAGATAACCTCATGTAGATCATACCTTCAGATATTTTACTGCAATTGTCAATTTTCACCAGGTATTTTATTAATACATCACACATGACAGAGTCATTGCTATAACCCATGGTATCCCTCTTCTGTCCAGGAACATAAAAACTCCCCTTGGGACAACTGATGAACCTTTTAATTCTAAAAATCATATCTAAGCAAGAGGATAAGTTTTATAAGCCCCAATAATTGTCTCAAAAATCAATGCATTCTTACAGTTTTAAAATGCAAACAGGCAAAGATAATGGAAACATTTTTTATTGGGTATTCGGGACCAATGAGTTTATTGAAAAAAATATATGTATATTGGCTGGCATAGTATGTTTTCTCCATGAACTATTAATATAGGAAAGAAATTGAGCCTTCAAGAGCCATGTAGATTGGAATCTGACAACTACAAACATATCTAGTTAAAACAATTCTAAGTTATTCAAAATGTCTCACCATGGAGTGCTGGAGGTGACCTTGAACGAGAGCTTCAGGCTGTGCTCTGTGCACACTGTTGTGTCATAGGTGATGACAGGAGAGGACAGGAAAAAGAAAACCGTTTTGTGCTGGTGGTCAAAAATAAGATCACTGAGTAGCTTTAGAGATAGAATAATTTGAATTTAGATATTACAAACTTTTAAGAGCAAAAATATTCAGTGATGGTGATGACTGAACCAGAAACTCCCAGAGTATCTTAAACTTCAAATACTTTTCCAATCTAGTTAGCCTCTTTGCTTAACTTCCCTTTACAGCCTTGGGTGAGATCCCTAGAAATTTATGTGTTGCATCCTTAAATAAAAGCAGAGACATTTGTTTTTCTTGTCAATTGATGAACAGTGGATTGATGTTCAAATATTAGATCTAACCTCTTGATCTCCTTAACAAATTATTTTAGTGTTTGTTTGGCTAGTTAGTTGGTTAGTTGATTTGTTGTTCGGTTGGTTGGTTGGTTATTGAAGGACAAGATTAGTTTGACCTTTTATGATAAACACTGAGGAACTCAACCTCATTTTAAATCTTACTTAAAAATCTTGTTGTAGTTTAATACTATCACTCCTCTTTTCCCACACCTTCTTTCCAGTGCATCTTATAACATTCTCTCTAAATAGGCGTTTAATCTTGACTTCCACCAATGGAAATTAACAGTTTGATTCTTACATTCTTTATATATTAGACTCCAAATCAGATGAAGCCTCCAAATCACAAAACCCAGTGGGCAAATGAAATTTCCTAATGAATTAACATAAAAAAGAAAACAATGAAATGGTGCCAGATGGTATAAAATGGAAATTTACACTCTATGTGGAAATTGGAGGAAGGTAGGCCTATGCAGCAAGTAACTATAGACACACACATCTAGAGACACAGATTAGATTAAGGTTGTGTGCATGTGTGTCTGAGTCTGTGTCTGGGATGAGAATTGAGTGAGGAAGATGGGAAAGAAACTAATACATGTTAAGTATCTACTAAGTGCCAGATATCACAGTTAAATACTCAATCTCTGTGCTTACAGCTACTAAGTCTATCTACCTCTGAAAGATTACATCTTAGTTGATCTAGTCTAATACTAATACTGGACTTGATTTTAGCCGAAAGGCCAAGAAGAGATTAATACTAATACTGGTAAAAAAGATTTTGTCTATATGCCAACTAACCAGTTCCAGTATATTTCCTTTCTTTACTATAAGAACAAATTTTTTTTGTATCAAAGCAGACTCAAACCACTGTGTGAGGTAAGTAGTACATATCCCCCACGTTCCAGATGAGAAAACAAAAGCTCAGAGAGGCTAAGTTTTCCCCAAGGTCACCATATATAGTGAGTAGTGGAGTCAGGCAGTTAACCTAGTTTCTGTCAGACTAGAAACCACTCTTTCTAGTATATCATGGTCACCCCAGTATTCATAAAGGAGAAAAGAAAAGTAGAAAGAAAAGAGAAAAAATTAGGCTGGGGGGGACAAGAAACCTTCAAACATCAATGTCTATTGAGGGAGCAAAATACTGATAAGGTAGGCAGAGGATGTTCTGATGAGAAGAACAATTAGACAGAAAAATTTGTTTTAAAGTCTCATTTAATGTTTATTTCTGATTCCTATATAAGCAAAGTAAAAGAAATCAATTTTCTGTTTCAACAAAATTCATGCAGATAGCTGATTTTAATAGAAGAATAAGAATATGCTATTTTTCCTAAAGAGAGTAGCCTGGGATCTGTCTTAATGGTTTAATTCACTTTGCCGTTATAGGTATAGTCTGTATTCATACATAGATCTGGTTTGCCTCCATACGGTTTTTTATAAATCACATTTAACTCCAGGAAATTGCTACTTTTTTGTATCTTCAGAATCAGTCGGGCTGATTTTTATACTTTTCAACTTCTTCACTTAGTATCAGAAATATACTCCAACAGCCTCAAGATATGTTACCTGCAATTTTGCCCATCTGGAACCCTGCAAGATAAACTTCACTTTTAGCGTTTCACATCTTTAAAGAGTTTCAAATGATATTTCAGGGATTTTGTTATTATCCAGGTACGGCATGGAAAGTACTTTTAAACACAGTCCACAAACCTCCACGAAGGCTATCACGTTTGAAATATAAAGCTCAAAAAATTAGCCTCTAAAATGAATTAGACCTACCTGGAGTCCAGAAATCCTCCCTGGGGTTGATGTCAAGCCTTTTCTCAAGAAATGTCTAAGCCCTTTGTTGGTGTGTGGGGAAAAATCTCAGGAATTCTCCTCCCTGGATTTAATGCCCCCAGATTTAAAATGTAAGTATTAGAAGCTGAGTCCTCGAACATCTCCCTTCATTTCTTGACATCTTTATGACAATGTATGGTGCAGTACCTCACTTTGCTGCAATTACTGAACAGACAGCACTGTAGGCAATGTAAGTTGCTCTTAAGTGCAGCAATCCATTCTGAAGAGATGTACAAACATAAACCCTCGATTGTGGCAGGCTTCTGTGAAACCTGAGCATTATCTGTGAATTTTCTCTCTCTCCTTTTTAATCATTCTGTTAGCTCACCTCTAGAACCCAGTGGCCTAATTTACTAATTAATAACTATTATTACTTAGCGGAATTGAAAACTGAAATTACTGCCAGCCTTAAACATAATAAAAATTGGCAATCCATTCAGAGTTTTTTGAGGGGCTGCTTCATTCAGTGCACAGTCCTGGCAGCTGGGTAGATGTCCTTGTCTGCTCTCTGCATGGCCCTTGTTTCCAGATGGGATGGAACCGAGGCGGGAGATTCTCTCTGACGCATTTAGACTAGAAGAGGAAACAGTACACAGTGCAATATATACCTATAGGATCTTAATAGACTATATCATTTCAGCCAATTATTACATCCTTAAGAAATGTCCCATCATCTTCTTTCCTTTATTTATGCTTGTTCCTCCTAACTCAGCTTCTCTTTATACCTTAGCAAGGGATTTCTAAGCTCAAGTGACTCTTCTTTCTCACTTGCTAAATAAAAAGTCCTTATAGAGAAACAGATTATGTAAGTTCATTGTCTCTTAACATAATCAAGTCACTTAGTGACCAAATTAAATCTAGGAGAAACAGAAATTATTACCATGAGCATTTATTTTTCTTTTTGTAGATGCCCTCACAGTTGGCCAAGACAAATCTGCTTAAAGCAACAAAGTTTGTCTTTCAAACCTACCTTCTTTCCCCTCCTACATTCCCATTAGAGGTGCCAATATTATTTCTCATTCTCCTAATTTAGGTTAGCTTTCAATTGTCATTATAATACGTTTGGATGTTAATGCATAGCTTTTTTATCTAACATCCAGTTTGCCATATCCAAGCACCAAATGAAAAGCTATTTGAGACATACCAAAGTCCTATCCCTGCTTTCAAGTAGCTCATTTTCTAGCAGGGGAGCCAAGCTATGAAGCCATATGGGCAGCACTATGAAAAAATATGCTCAAGGTGCACAAGAGACTATAAAGAACAAAATACTCTTAAGAATTTTGAACTTTTGTTAAGTTCTAATTGCCCCTCAGACCATATAATCTGGTACAGATTCTCATAAAACCAACCATAAGGGCATCTTCCCATTTGGAGGCAGTGAGTCATCCTAAAAAAGCAGATGCAACAGGCTAAGAAAAGGTGCCTAAATATGCATCATGCTTAGTGTCGGTCACAGCTCAGTCAGCTTAGCAGAAAATTGGCAAATTGTCATATAAGTCCTTAAGGTTCCAGTTATCTGCTTCACACAACTGGACTAGAGAATCAGCTCTTCATAGCTGAGAGTTTATGAAGAGATTTTCTTCCCACTTCTTAAAGGTAAGCTCAATCTCATTCAAATAACCAATCAATTATCTATTGATGGCCCCTAATTTCTTAGCACCCTGGGAGGCCATCCATAAGGAATACTGCTCTGTTCTCTCATCTCACTTTTGATGAGAGTTACAGCAACACCCACCAGGAGGACAAGCCTATTCAAAGAAGTCTATCAAATTCGACCCATCAAAGTCTTACTCCGTATTGTGTTGAGAAAAGCACAAACTCCCATGAACAGCTTATAATTTATTCATGTTTTAATCCAACTGTATACTTTCTCTTTGCATTTCTAATTAAGTAAACACAAAATAAAGCAAGCAGAATACTAAGACAACAAATGTTCAATCCGATGTCATCAGCCCCAAGGAAGCAGAAATTAAAGTCAAGCCTGAAAAAAATTATATTTTTCTTTAGGATCACTAACCCAACAATCACTGCCACCCTTAGATTCTAGCTACTCCTATTTTCA
This sequence comes from Cheirogaleus medius, assembly GCA_008086735.1. Classification (NCBI taxonomy): domain Eukaryota; kingdom Metazoa; phylum Chordata; class Mammalia; order Primates; family Cheirogaleidae; genus Cheirogaleus; species Cheirogaleus medius. The sequence goes on from VBSM01002608.1 coordinate 128,717,901, forward strand.
AATGTTAACATCACATAATATTAATCATGAACTCAATGTTGAATTTAATTATAGACTTCATTCAAATCTGTATACTACTCCAGAGCTATTTTCTATACACTTTTGCTATACACTTTTGGGTTGTGAAATTTTCTATACACTATTTTGTATATATTTTGGGGTTGTGAAATTAAGAAGAGGTAACATAATGGATATGGCAAGCTGCAGAGATCTCTCACCCTTTTCAAAGAAGTCTTCCCATTCTCAAAATGTTAATTCAAAGAAATTATGCAAACTAGACAGTGGATATAATACACAGGGTACAGAATTTTAAAACAATGAAGATAGTCTAAATTAGAGGTTGGCAAACTACAGCCCACACACAAAATCTGGCCCAAAGCCTGTTCTTATAAATAAAGTTTTATTGGAACACAGCCAAACCTATGTACTTATTATGTAAGGGCCAAACAGCATAGTTTCATAGTTGAGAATGAGATAGTATGATCTACAAAGCCTAAAATATTTACTATTTGGCCTTTCACATGAAAAACTTGCTGATCCTTGGTATAGATCAACAATTTCTTATTTGTAATGCACAAAATCTAAAGTTTTTGGAAAAGCATTTAGCAACAAAACCTGAACTGACCTGAAATCCTTTGGTAGCAATGCCATAAACTTGCCTGAATTGAAAAGAGGTTATTTATAGTTTTTATTTATCCCACTGGTAATATTTATATGATTCACTCCAGAAATTTTGATTTATTAGAGGGACTTGTCCCAGACCCTACCAAGATTGTTATAATATACACATATAATATACACATTGTTATAATACACACATTATGTATACATTCAGTATACATCTCTAAAATTCAAAATATTCTTAATTCTGAAAAATATCTGCCCCCAAGAGTTTCAGATTAGATTTTGCAGATCAAAGCTACCAAAAGTCTGGTATAAAAGAACATTTTTAAAAGGTTTTATCATTGAACATTCTCAAGGGTATGAGGTCTATTAAATGGGAATGGGAAAGCCATGAAGGGTAAATGCCACTCAGCACTAGAAGATTTTCAGATAGGGACACCAAGGTTATTTGAATAGTGTGTATTTTGTGTTAAGACTTCTGGGCAAAGTATTCAACGGCAAATAGTAATATCACTGATATTAATAAAAAGCTAACAATAGACATCTGAATGCTAAAATATTTGGAATACTGCCTCTAATATTATATTAAAAAGTAGCGTTCTTACTTTCAAGATTCCTGCAGTGTTTCCTTCTAGTTATGTAAAATCTGCAGTTCTCTACAATTAATATTTTTACAATATGAAGAAACAAAGTTTCCATCTCAGAACCTCTTGGATCTTAGCAGATGACCAAAGGACAGATTGAAAAGCCTGGTATTGTAAAAGCAAAATTTAGTCTAAATGTGAATCTCGGACAGAAGTAGAAGGTGTTGTTTTTAAGCAGTCAAAGAGTTAACATTGATGCCTGTATTTGTGTGTGTCCTCTCCACTACCTCTAAGACAAAAAGCTTAGCCGGCAGCACAGTGATGGTTCTTTATGGCAGGTAAAAGAAATGGACATAAAAACATAATATGTCTGAATAGGTGCACAAAGTAAGTAGCAGCCTGAGTCATCAGAAAACAAAGAAGGATAGATTTTGACATAGAATGTTTTGATTCCAGAGAGACTATGTCATAGCACCCACAGTAAGTTCAGAGTTCCCTGGGGCAAAGATCAGGATCAGAGAAGCTCAGAGGTAGCCTCAATATTTTTAATTCATCATAAAGTAAAAGGTGTTAAAAAAATAAAGTTGACATAAATAGTGTTTTCTTTGAATAACCAATAAAAATAAGAAGAAACCAGTGTTAAGTTCATATTGCTGGTATCCATAGCTCTCTAGGCATGATTATGGGTGGAACAAAGGGGATTGGGTTGCTTCAGCAGTCGTATTGACTTTGGCAGGTGGATCAACAAAGCAGTAATTTGGCACTACCAGCAGACATCACACCATTCCACATGGCTTTAAACTTGGTATTGTATTCATAGTCTTTCCAAAGAATGTCTCCCTTCCTTTTTAGGTCTCAAAATAATTAATGAGAAATACAGATATATGCCTAAAAATATGAAAGCTCAACCTCTAACAGTACCAGAAATCCAAACTAATGAGTCATACAGAATTGAAGCAGGCTGCCATATTTGGGGGGCTCACATTTATTTGCCCAATTATCAAAGAGGTTACATGCCACACAGAATGAATAAACAGACTAGTTTTATGAACTAGTCTAGGTATAGCATACTGTGAAATCTAAGAAGAGACCTTCATGCCAACTCAATTGCATCAATATTATATAGAGCCAGCCACTGGTAGGATTTATTCCTCATCTAACACTATGTATAAAACATCTCTTAATGGCATCATCTTGCAATGAGTGTGTGCGTGTGTGTGTACATATTTATGGCAAAAAAGTGTTATCAACACTAGGGCTCAGGATGATCTAGCACAGGAGCAGGTAAACCTTTTCTGTAAAGGGCTAGATAGTAAATATTCTAGGTTTTATAGGTCCTATCGTCTGTAGCAACTACTCAACTTTGCCATTGTAGCAGAAAAACAGCCATAGACAATACATTAATGAATGTATGTGGCCACAGTTTGCCAACCCCTAATCCAGTGCATAGACCTCTATTGAGTACAGAATTGAAGCCACATCTGTGACAGAATTCAGTAATCCTGAACCTGCCTTTCAGCAATCTATGCCTCCAGGATATTAGTATTTCCAAAACCTCAGGTTTGATATAATTATGGTAGTAATATTATGCCCTAGATACTTACATAACTGCATATCAAAAAGGACTGAGATCATAATTCCATCTGTAGGTTTTACAATCATTTCATATATGGTCCCTTTGGAATGTTACTTAACTTTTTTGTACTCCTAATTCCAGACTTGTGATGCTACCATCTGGTATTAGCCTGCATGATTAAAAGTCAGAAAAACATGTGGAGTACCTTGGCAATTAAATTTGAGCTGTTTTAACAAAGGGAGATTAAATTATCTTAAACATAGATTTATAGTCAGTATCATCTTCATAACTTTACAACTTAAAATGTAGTCATTAAACATGCTTAGATGTTTTTCAATTTAGATAGATAGATAGAGGGGTAGATCTAGATAACCAGTATAGATGTGTGTATACAAACATTTATTTTCTAGTTTTCTACTGAGAGGTCTTAGAGTCAATTATACCTCAGAAACAGTGAGCACACCTAGAGCCTAGATCTTGTTGTTTAAAGACCATTCTCCAGCAAAGGAAACCATGAGTTCTCAAAGGGATAGAAAATTCTATGGCTAAGATCTAGAGAGTACAAGATGATTCTGGAACATCTTTTGTGCAAGAAATTTAAAATGTGCTGAAGGAATAATGGGATATGTAAAAAGAACAAAGAAGCAACTTGAAGTGGACTTCAATGGCTAAATTTGAGACAATTTGAACAATAAAATAATGATAGCAACAGATTATTACCCTTAGACTAAAATAAGACTCTATGAGTATACACTGATATAAATAAATAGGTAGATAGATAGATAGATAGCAAGGAGGGATGTCTTCCAAAAAGTGGAATTCCAATTCATAAATAAAGAAGGAATGATAGAATATGCTACATCACCATAATTATTTTAGGCAAGAAACATCAATATATATAAAACTAGTTGGTGAAATTATGATGAGAAACAGTACACTTACATATTGTCTCAAAGTATCTCCAACAAGACACTTAGTAAGTCATATTGCAAATGGAAAATAGTAATTTTACTGTGGAGAAACCTGTTAGATAATACCTTATCAAGTGGTCAAAATTGGTATCACCAATATGGGGGCTAATCAATATCATGCACCTCCTGATATGATGCACTGGGATGGGCATAGCATCTCTTCTGTAAAATTCCTGCCAAAAATGCATGACCTGAATCTAATTATGAAGAAACATCAGGGCCGGGCGCGGTGGCTCACACCTGTAATCCTAGCACTCTGGGAGGCAAAGCGGGCGGATCACTCAAGGTCAGGAGTTCAAAACCAGCCTGATCAAGAGTGAGA